>BSBK01002088.1:0-544964 GCA_027943335.1 Chamaecyparis obtusa | reverse complement strand
CTTACAAGTTGTAAACATTTTGTTGCTACAGTGTTCCTAACAACAAGAAATAGTACGAGAATACCGTTAAAGAAGCTTATAAACAAAACTCATTCTGGGTTCAAACTGCATTTATAAGCTGATACTGATTCCCGATTAACCCCCTTAATACTGACCAAAGAAAAAGTAAACATCGACACAAAACACACTATGGAATAACCATATATCAACTGCAACAACTATATTCCCCATAGTTCAGCACAAGCTTAAAGAAAACACTAACAACTTCATACCCAGAAACAAGGAAAACCCATCAACACAATATGCTCGAAAATAGCATATTAAGAACATGTATTTCAAATTCCTCCACTAATCATAACATCTATTAGCTAAATAAACTTCGTAATCCGTCCAAGAAGAAACCGGTTCATGATCGAGCTCACAGAGAATACAATCACAATACCTTCCATTCATCAACTCACTAACAGCGGTAACTAAACAATCTAATATTTCATTTGCAGAAAATAAAATGGAAATAGAGGATAAGGTGAGAGAATGTCCCTACCTAGTATTTGTGTGGGGAGGTAACCAAAGACTGAAATGCCAAAGCTAGCCCCTGCATAGTGAGCTTCACAGTCGAACCCTAATCTCAACCATGAAGATCTCTTTCCACTATCTGCCAAAGTGTCGTGCAAAAGAAAAGCACACAATGCAAATACAGAGATGACAATATGAAACACAAAACTTCCCAAATGACCATGAGCAGAAGGGTAAAACTTGTCATGAAAACCCCTTTCCAGTCCAAGCAACTTATCATATAAAATATAACAGGGAGATGGATCCATTACTAACTGTTTACCCAAACTGTCACAGAAATACATGGTGAAAAATGGAGTCATAATTCAACTTGAACTTCTTCACCAGAGCTAATGGTAGACATGAAACACAAAGATGAATTGCATCGATGAGTTCATTCAATACGAGCTTATCTCTTTCAGCAAACACAATACATTCCCTACCAAATGTCCATCAACGTACAATCCCATAACCCAAAAATAGCTTAAACCCCACTAACTCCACTATGCAATGAAAGTGCAATTAAACCCTGCCGTGATAAGTCATGTCTTCAAGCTAGATCATAAATAGGAAGACTTAGGGATAGATAATATACATCTATGTTAGATATCATTAGTCGATCTTAGGTTAAGAAAAACTAACTTAAGCATCAATGATAACAACACATTAACAATGCCAAAATACTAACACTCACCAAATTAACCTCCTACTAACATACAAAATAGGGTATGCTAACTTAGATAATTCTTTAGTTTTAGTAAAAGAAATACCACATAATTTCTAAAACAATTACTCATAAATATATGTGTAAATATACATATATATATATTTATTTATTTATTTATTTATTTTGAACTCAAAATTTGATTAAAATTAAGTAACAACAATCTCTATATACTGTCTGCAACATCAAGATACATTTATTCATAATAATAAAACCAATTCTAATTATGTTTAACATATTATTAAGAATTCCAAAACAATGAACCAATTATAAGACCATTGACTAACCATTTAAGTTGTACTTATTTTCACAATCATACCAATACTCAAATCTCTACTGAACTATCCAGTACCATTAATTCAAAAGTCAGTCTAAAACAATTCTGACATCAGAAAAACTCATTAAGCTACAGAAATAGACATAATTCTCTGAGTGTCTTGGCAGAACCAAAATACCTATTACAAAGATAAATATATTTATTCCAAACAACAAGGTTCAAATGAACGAAGTCAGAGTTCAAACTCATAGAAGTCTAATAGAAATATTGTTCTAGATAAAACAATGCTAATCAAACCAGAAATCCAAGCATAACATAACATAGAAAAGTAAAGTCTGAGACTGTCAGGGGCATGACAAAGGGGGCATGAAAATATATCAAATCTTCTTCCAATTAAATCTCCTAATCTGCAAATCTAGCATTTGAACCAAATCTTTTAGTGATTAAACATCATCAATTTGGGCATCTCAACTTGAGATTATCCACATCTCCCTCTGAGAGAGTGTTCATATTACTTCACATTGGTTCACTGAGATAGGCATCTTTTTGATCTCTTAGGTCATATTAGGTTCATCAAAACCCATATAAATCTGGTATTGTCTCTCAAGTGGTTAGCTTCCTTAGAATCCTTATCAAGATAGCTATCTCAAAGTTCTTTAGATAAATGTCCAATCTCATTGTTTCATATAAGGCTAGATACTATCATCTCACTCATCAATCTTCTTTTAATCAAAGTCTAGAGCTGATATCTCTTATCGATCTTTGTTTGATCAAGTTTGGATTCTTTTCATTATCTGCTATAGATTATTTGGATCAACATGTTTCTTGTACATCGATTCAAAGAGAGGAAAATGTAATCACCTAAAATTTGTCTTTTAGAACCTAAGCCCCTAATTTTGATCAAATTTCCTTAAATAAAAGCCTAAATCTCAAAGGAATATTCACTAGACATAATTGTGCGGAGTAACCCTGAAAATCCCCTTTGCATAATTAAATCAAAAATAAAAAATCTTATATCAAGTTTATAGTATAGTCTAATCTCTAGAGCTTGCATATTTATTTCATTTCTATAATATTTATTTTAATATAAAGTTTCTACACTTTTATTAAAAGAACACATTCACATGTGTGCACATACTTAATCTTGATTAATTAGAAATTAAAAGGAATTTGTGCTTTTAAAATTTCTATTTTGTCTTATCTTAACAAACATCCCTCTTTTGCCTCTTAATTCTCACCACTTATTTCTACCTAACCTTTTCATTTCCTTCATCTCCCTTTTTCCTCTCCATCTCAATCACTCATTATTTTGCCTCTTAATCTCCACCCTCCATTATTGAGGAAAATCATTTAAAAGGAAGTTCTTCCATGGCTCAAGGGTCCCAATCTTGAACATTCTTTCATTCCTTCTTTCTTGTATTCTTATAGTAATCTTGTTATATTAATTCCTAGCTCTTACTTTATTTCATTTATATACTCTCATAGATCTCTTGCATTCTTAATCTAGTTTACTTTCTTTCCTTGTTTCATAGTAATAGAACTTTCACTTTCATTCTAGAATACTAGTTGATTTTCATTCATTCTAGTTTTTCATTTGAATTTGAATCTTCCATTTTAGAGGAGTCAAGTCACTAATTCTCTACACCAATTTGATGATCATCATGAGAAGGATTAGACTCGCTTCAACTAGGAATCAGTAAGATGATTTTGAGAATTTAGTTGGCTCATTTGATATGGCCTCCTATAGCTAAATTCTTGAACTAATGGTTTATTGAGTGTTTGTTTTTCATCAATTTATGTACCGATATTTGACCACATGGGTAGAAGAGGAAGTAGACATTGATTTCTAACTATATAAGTGACAAAGGAAGAAGCAATTTGTGTGAGTTGGACTATCAGAACTATGGTTATGGTAGCAGTAGCAAACAATTACCTAATGATCTATGGTCTACTACTAGGTTTAAGGATTTGGATAGTTAGCACAACCATTTTAAAAAATGTACCTTTGTAGATGAGGAGGACATGTGGGTCAAGAATGAGCATGTGATTTACATGTTGAATCCTGTGAGATGTTCATAATTTCCTCTTATGGAACATCTTCCACTCACCTTGGGTATTTGATGTAGGAGCTTCCTTGGGTCATTCGAAATCTTATATCGCCCAAAAATATTTCCTTTCAGTTGTTTATTGTTCTATTCTAGTTGGGCAATTTTCTATGTTTTAGGTAGAGATCATTAGAGTTGGCTTGCTATCTGTGATCCTTATTGTGTGATCTATATATTGTTAGAAAGTAAATTCCACCAAGATTACTAAGAGGTGGGGGGGGGGGGGGGGCGTGAATCAATTATCTAAAAAAAAAACTTTAATTAACTTTATTATATCTAAAACATTTAATCAACATAAACAAAAATCATAGAAAGATAACCATACACAATGACACCTGATTTGTTAACTAGGGAACCTCTTGATCAGAGAGTAAACCCCGATGGGTATGGTACCCACAAAAATATATACTAATATGAAAATTCCTTTTGAGAAGATGGACTCTTTTAGGAGTCTTGAAATACCTTCAGTACATATCAGTCCCTATTGGGAGACTTTGAATCCCTATGAGAAGATTCTAACCCTATTAGGAGTTAAGGAAAATAGAAGGACCCACTGTCTAAACATATTTAATGAAAAGATCACTGAACACACTATCAAACTAATCTCTTTATTATCCAAATAGAATAATACTAAGTATAACTGATCTCAACAACTTCTCTTCTCCTCTCTGACTATGTCAAACCACACCAAATACTTCTCCAGACCTTAATACCAGATCTTCTCACTTCGCATCAATTTACATCCATATATTTCATTTCATATATTAATCAAGTAAAAAAATCCTTCCTTTATATCCTACACAATATTTCATAATTGAGTTAGCCAATTAAGCTTTACCAATTACAAAATACAAAACACTACACATTACATAATATTTCCATACTTACATATTTAACTATTAGATCACAAAATTTAAAAATCTTCACATGTGCAACCTCTAACTATGCTAACTCATCCAAGTTTCCTTTGCAATGTTTTCAGTCTCTGTATAAATTTTCTTGACTAGATTATATCCCTATTAGGAGATATAATCTGATTATCACAAACCGCTTCTCAGGAACACTATCAAAATATAGTTTCCCCTAGATTACTCATAACTGACACAAATACTTCAATTTTTGTATGCACTCTTAACTGTGATATCAAGAAACCATACGAAATATGTCCTCAACTTGACATAACCTCATTTGCAATACACTATGTGTGCTAATCCAAACTCTGTCTACTACTCTGCTAATCTTTAGTAAAATCAATATGCTGATATCAATGATAAACATAGTTATGAATGCAACATGAAAATTCTCTAGAAATGATAGAATACTCCCCCATAGGATGTATTCAAAATTCATGCTAATAATCTCCCCCATTGGCATTGATGGCAACATATATGAATAACATCCAAGTTTCATGAATATCAAAAAATACAATAATGCTTCTCTTGCTTTGAATTTTCAAATCCTCTTCATCAATCATTAAATCCTCTTCATCAATCATTTCAATGTTTTTCATACATCCTTCTCCCCTTGAAATCAATGAAAAATAAAGCATCAGTATGTCAATCCAATATAAGCTCAAATATCTAAAGACACTATTTGAAGATATCTTTTACCAAGAGTCCTTCATGACTCAGCTCAAAAACATAGATACTCCCCCATTGAGGAAGCATCAACATACAATCCAGAAAGATAGTGCTCTATACCACTGGACTGATGCAACTTTTATCATCACTACTCAAAAGTAGACTAGGGAATAACCCCAAGCATACCTCTCTAATAATAAAATGTATCTTTAGGTAAAGGCTTTGTAAAGATATCTTCTATCTGCTCCTTTGTGCTAGTATACTCAAGTTTGACTTATTTCTCTGCAGCTTTCTCTCTTACAACATGATACTTTATCTCTATATGTTTTGTTTTAGAATGTAACACATGATTTTTAGACATACTTACTATACTTGTGTTATCAAAATGTATGATAATAGGCTCATTAAACTTAATTCCAATATCCTTCAACATTTGTTTTATCCATATTATCTAAATACAATTATTTGCTTCTGCTACATATTATGCTTCTTCTATACTCTATGACATAAAATTATGTTTCTTACTTAGCCAAGAAACCAATCTTCCTCCAAAAAAATGCTCCACCATTTGTACTCTTTTTATCATCCACACTACCTCTCCAATCTGTATCTATATATGCACATAGGGTAAATTCATTTAATTTAACATACCACAACCCATAATTAGTTGTACCTTTCAAATATCTGAATATCCTCTTTACTTTTGCATAATGTGATTCCTTAGGATCAACTTGAAATCTTGCAAAAATTCCAACATCATGTGCTATATCTAGTCTTGTGTGTGTCAGATATTGCAAAACTCTAATCATAGATATGTACTTCCTTTGTTCAACTGTAGGAGTCTCATCTGTGCTAGATAACTTATGACTAGTTACCATAGGTGTACCAAAAGGATTACAACATTCCAAACAAAATCTCTACAATAGGTCTTTCATACTTAGTCTAAGATAAGATAATACTATCATTGTTCTTCACCATTTGTAAACCCAAGAAAAATTATATTTCTCCAATCATGCTCATCCCAAATTATGTCTTCATTTCATTAGAAAATTTATCACTTCACTCATCTTCTCCTCCAAAGATTATATCATCAAAAAAAATGACTACAATCAATAGACCTTTCTCTATTTATTTTAGATACCAATTATTGTCTGCAGTACCTTTAGAAAATCCCAATTTTGCCAAATATTTATCCAATCTTGCATAACAAGTTCTAGATGCTTGATTTAGTTTGTATAGTGCTTTGTTCAATTTACAAACCATGTCTCATTCTTGAGTCAAAGGAAAATCATCTAGCTTGTCAATGTAGACTTCTTCTAATTCACCATTTAGAAATGTTGACTTCACATCCATCTAAAACACTTTGAATTTATTATAAGCTGCATAGGCTAAAAAAATCCTTACTGCTTCAATTCTTACAACAGGTGCAAATGTTTCTTCATAATTAATATATTCTTGTTGTGAGTATCCTTTACATACCACTCTTGCTTTGTTTCTTACAACTTCACCTTGTTCATTCATCTTGTTTTTGAAAACCCATTTAGTTCCAATAAAAATTTTGTCCTTAGGTCTTGGAACCAATTCCCAAGTATTATTCTTCTGAATCTGATCTAATTCTTCCTTCATTTCTTGAATCCAATTGTTATCTTTACAAGGTTCATCAATAGTTTTAGGTTCAATTTTAAAAATTAAACATAATTCTTCTTATACCTTATTTCTTGTCATAACTCCTATGTCTTTGCTCTCAATAATATGATTAGTGGGATGATCCCTTATCAAATTCTTATTAGGTGTTACTGTTTCAACTCTTGCTTCAAATTTAGGTTCATATATTGGCTCTTCTCTTTGTTCTTCATCATGAATCTCATTCTGTAAATCATTGTTAGTTTTATAAAACAACTCAATATTTTCTTGATTAGTTTTAGGATAGGCTTCTTCATCTAAATCATAATCAAGTACTCTTTCCTGAATTGTGAACTTCTCACCCACTTTAACATTTGCGCTTTCAAAAATAGTCTTATTTCTCTTATTAAAAAATCTATAATATTTTCTTTTTAATGAATAACCAAGGAACATACCTTCATCACTTCTCGAATCAAACTTACCAATATCCTCATCTCTCTTAATGTAACACTTACTTACAAAGATTCTAAAATATTTTACTGATGGTGCATATCCAAACCATAATTCATAAGGAGTTTTGTTTGTATCTACTCTAATCTATACTCTATTTATTTTACATACACTGTTGTGTTTATTGCTTCTCCAAAATATATTTCCTGCATCATTCTCAAACAACATAGCTCTTTCTACCTCACTTATTGATATATTTTTTCTTTCATCAATACCATTTTTCTCAAGTGTTTTAGGGGCTAAAAAATGTCTCTTAATGCCATTCACTTGTCAAAAAGTATCAAATTATTTTGAAGTAAATTCTCCACCTCTATCATATTTAAAATATTTAATCTTAATTCATGATTTATTCTCAACTCTATTCTTAAGAAATCTAAACTTTTCAAATGGTTTTGAATTTTCTTTTAGAAATGCTACCCACATCATCCTAGTAAAATCATCAACAAGAATCATAAACTACCTTTCACCATGGAATCCTCTTGGTCTTGTAGGACCACTCAGATCTGTATGAACAATCTCCAATTTTTCTACTATGGTGAACTTCTTGTTGGGAAAAGAACTTCTCTTCTATTTTTCCATAACACATTCCTTACACACCATGTTACTAGGTTTCACAATTTTAGGAAAATCTCTTTCCGCAAATGTAGTACTTTCTTTCACAATGTTATCAAAGTTTATGTGACAAAACCTTTTGTGCCATAACCAAATGTCATCAAGTTTAGCAATCAAACATGTCATCTCAGTAGGATTCAACTGAAATAAATTATCTCTGGTTCTTTCTCATGTTCCAATCACCTTACCATTCTTATCCTTAATCATACAAGTATTTTCATTAAACTAAACTTGATATCCCTTGTCAACTAACTGACCAACACTTAAAAGATTAGGTTTCAATCCATCCAAAAACTAAACATCATCAGTGTTAGTCTTTCCATCAAGAGTAATAGATCCTATTCCTTTTATTCAACAAGGTGCATTATTTCCAACTCTAACAATTCCTCCATCATAATTTTTAAAATTTATAAAATTATTCATATCACTAGTCATATGATGTGAACAACCACTATCTATGATCCAATCAGTTTTCTTTTCAACTTGTGACACTAAATCTTTTTCCTCTTTGACTTCTGTTTCAAAATTTTCTTCTTTTATTGCAACAAATCCTATATCATCACTTTCACTTAAGAATTTCTCAATAGTAGCTTCAAATTATTCATCATAAGAATAATAACATTCTTTACATCTTCTAGGCTTAATTTGTTTATTATATTTCATGACTCTCTTAGGAAATTTAGATGCAAAATGACCATATTCTTGATATGTCCAATATTTAAATATTTTCTTACCTTCTAGTCTCTTTTCACAAGAAAGGAAATTCCTTCTTCAATCTTTCTATCTTCTTCAATCTTAGATATGTTGTTGCTGGCATAATATCCATTAAAACTTGCACTCCTTACCAAAGTAGGGTGATCACTAAGTGCACTAAAGGTAGTTTCAATCCTAGGCAAATGTCTAGATTGTTTTAGATTTATCTCTCCTACTTCCAATCTTCCAAGAAGAGTATCTCTAGTAAACTTCTTAGTACAAGGTATGACTTGTTCAATCATCTGTGTTGTCTTCTTAAATGTTGGGGTTAAGGTTTTCAAGATCTTCCATATGATATCATCTTCATCCTTATTTCCTTCATAAGCTTTAATACCTGCAACAATCTCTAATATTCTACCAATATAGCTTCTAACAGACTTGTCTTCTATCATTTTAGCTTCTTGATATAAACATATCCAATTTTGTAATATAATTCTCTTAGCATGTTTATCACCTTCAAAAGTAGATTCCAAAGCTAACCAAATTTCATGAGATGTCTTTAGAGTTTTTAACTAACTTTATTTATTCTTAGGAAGAGTTGACAAAAGTGCTTCTCTAGAGAGTATGTTACACATGAATAGATATCTTTCTTTCTTAGTGAAATCCTAAATATTTTCTTCTTTAATGATAAATTTATCATTCTTTGTAATCAGCCAATATCCTGGCCCTAAACATAGCAGATGTGTCTTCATCTTCTCTTTCTAGTTGTCATAATTTACTCCATCAAACTTAGGAATTTATTTCCTGAAGTGACTCACCATGGATCTCCTTAACTTGTTAAACTTTTCCTTTAAGGACCTAATGCTCTAATACCAATTGTTAAAAAGTAAAGTACACCAAGATAATTGAGAGGGGGGGTGAATCAGTTATCTAAATAAAACAAATTTTATTAACCTTATTATATCTAAAACATTTAATCAGCATAAACATCAACCATAGAAAGATAACCATACATAATGACACCAAATTTGTTAACTAGGGAACCTCTTGATCATAGAGTAACCCCCGATGGGGATGGTACCCATAAAAATATGTACTAATATGAAAATTCCTTGTAAGAGGATGGACTCTATTAGGGGTCTTATGAAATATATTCAACACATATTAGTCCATGTTAGGAGACTTTGAATCCCTGTGAGAACATTCTAACGTTGTTAGGAGTAAGGAAAACAGAAGGACCTACTATCCAACACACTATCCAACTGTCTTTGTAATATCCAAATAGAATAATACCAAGTATAACTGATCTCAAAAATTCTCTTCTCCTCTCTGATTGTGCCAAACTACACCAAATACTTCCTCGGACCTCAATACCAGATCTACTCACTTCTCATCACTAATTCACATCAATTTACATCCACATCTTTCATTTCATATATCAATCTAGGTAAAAAATATTTCCTTTACACCATGAACAATATTTCATAATTGAGTTGGCCAATTAAGCTTAACCAATTAAAATATAAAAAAACACTACACATTACATAATATTTCCATAATTACATAAAACTGTCGACTCACAAACTTAATAAATCTTCATACGTGCAACCTCTAACTATGATGACTCATCCAAGTTGCCTCTACAATTTTTTCAAGCTCTGTATAACTTCGCTTGACTAGATTCTATCCCTATTAGGACATATAATCTAGTTATCCCAAACTACTTCTCAGGAACACTGTCAGAATACAGTTTCCACTAGATTACTCATAGCTAATGCAAATACTTAAATTTTGGTATGCACTCTTAACCATGATATTAGTGTTAGAAAGTAAAGTCCACCAAGATAACTGAGAGGGGAGGGGTGAATCAATTATCAGATAAATACAAATTTTATCACCTTTAATAGATTTTAACCATGTAAGCAATGTGATTAACAACCATATAAAGATATACATACACAAAAACACAATAACACAAGATATGTTGACTAGGGAATCTCTTGTTCAAAGAGTAAACCCTGGTGGGAATGATGACCACAAAAGATGAACTAATATGAAAGCTCCCTATGAGAGGATGGACTCTGTTAGGAGTCTTATGAAATACATTCAGTACATATTAGTCCCTGTTAGGAGACTTTGAATCCCTGGTAAAAGATTCTAACCCTGTTAGGAGTTATGGAAGACAAAAGGACCCACTGTCCAAATAGCTTCAATGACAAGATCACTGAGCACACTGTTCAACTGATCTCTATACTACTCAATAGAATAATACCAAAAGATTACTGATCTCAACAACTTATCACTTCTGTTCTGACTGTGCCAAACCACACCAACTGCTTCATCAGATCTCAATACCAAATCTCTATACTTCGCATATCCTCTTACAACAAGTATTGCACAATTATGCAATTCAGTTTCACAATCTTACACAATCTTATATTACAATTACATATTACAATGAATGATTTAGGAGCTTCTTGGGTGTAAGAGAAATCTTGCATCACCCAAAAATAATTTTGGTTTCTTTTCAATAAGGGTTATCTTGTGTAGAGCTGCTATTTTGGAAATTTACTATTTTTTGTAATTTTTCTGTTCGAGTTCAGAATGGTCTATTTTCTTCCCTGGAGGTTCATTCTAGTTGTATCAACCTACCAGTAAAGTTTCATTGCCAGGTCAAGTCTAGTTTTGAAGATATTGAAAATTTTTGGTATTGGCAGCAGGGTACATAAACTTTGAACTCAATTTTGAAGGCTTTAGAGGCCCCAGATGAGGTCAAAACTTTGGCTGAATGAAGCTTCCTTTATTTAAGTGTTGTAGAGCACTTTGCGCACTTTCCGAAATGGGGTCATAATAGTCAATCGGGTCAACAGGTGATTACTTATGGTCTCTGAAAGTTGGGTCACCTGAAATGGCAGAAAATATTTTTTCTTCAAAAATTTTGTGTGTTTCAAAAGTTGTTTTGAGCCGACTATGATGTTATAAAATGAAAAATAAAATAATTCTAAGTTTGGTTGGCCTTAGAGGCTAAATTTTTGGAAACTTCCCAAGCGGTGGAAAATTGCCTATATAAGGAAGGCCCGTAGTGTTGTCTAGGGTAGTTGAGGGAAATTCAGAGCAGTTATGAGTAGTTCTGGGTAATAATTTGAGGCTTTGTCCTATAGAATATTGTAATGAAAAATGCCAATGTGACTTTGCATACTGTAATTTTGAAATTTGTAATCCCACATTTGTGGAGATAATAAGAAGCCAATTTTTTGTTATTGCAAATTGTTGTTGTTTCTTTGTTTCTGTTGTGTTTGTGGTATTAAGGGGAGCACCCTTCATCAAGTGGTATCAAAGCGGGAGTTCTTGAGTGTGTAAATAGATCGCCGAGTGTGAGGTAGTTTGCACCAGGACCGTGGTTAGGGTTCGAGCTAGCAACACAAAAATGCCTCCATGAAGGGAATGTGGTAGAAGAGTTGGTGGTGTGACACCTGAGGTTAGAGCACTCCAAAGACAAGTGTGAGCATTGCAAGAAGAGATTCACAGAGGAATGAATCTTAATGTCAGAGACAAAAAGTGAGGATGAAGCTGAAGAAGGAAATTATGATCAAGAAGGAGAAGGAAAAATTATGAACCAAGAGGAAGAAAGGCTTTTTTCGGCCATTTCCAAGATTGGGAAAAGACCTAAGATTGAGGTTCCTACATTTTCAAGAAATCTTAACCCAGAGGAGTTGATCGACTCAATCAACAAATTAGAAGAATATTTTGAGTATGAAGACATCGAGGATCCTGATTGGGTCAAGTTTGTGAAGGCTAGACTAAAGGGTCATGTGAAGATGTGGTGGAAAGAGATTCAATTAGAGCGAAATAGAAGAGGAACGGATAAAATCACAAGATGGGATTGGATGGTGGATAAATTGAAGTGACAATTCATTCCTCTTGATTATGAGCTTGACCTACTGAAGAAAATGCAAAGTTTGAAGCAAGTAGGAAGATCTGTTCAGGAATATACAGAGGATTTCTATTGACTCCTCATCAAAACAGGCCATGCGAAAGCTGACAAGGAGAAATTTTCCCATTACCTTAATGGGTTGAGGTTGAGCATTCAAGAGGAGTTGAATCTAGTTCAGATGAATAGTTTTGAAGAGGCATATTAGGTTTCCCTAAAAGTAGAGGAAAAGATAAACAAGAAGCTTGAGAGAAGACAAAACAAAAGAGGTCATGGTGGAAGATCTAGTGGATGGTCATATGGAGGCCTAAATGAAGATCCAAAAAAGAAGGATGAGGTCAGTAGCAGTCAAAATCAAAGAGGAAACAATTCCAATCATTTCCATGATCAGAATAATAGAGATCAGAGAGGAAGAGGAAGAGGAGACTTTTGTGGAACATGTTTTGATGTAGGGTAGGGGGCCAATAGGGGCCAATAATGGCACAACCTAATGATACAAGCCTGCTCAATACATGTGGAAGCAAACAAAAAACAAGAATGAGAGAGAGAGAATGCAAGATCAACCATATATTTTATCAAATCAAATGATACATGCTGGGCTGTAAGGCCTTCCCAATTAGGGCTAGATATTACAATGATTTACAAAAGTCCTCAAACATGCAAGGATCTTCCAACAATCTCTAATCTTACTATCTCCTACCTTCTACCAACCTCCCCCCAAACTACAACCAAACAACTACATTTATACAAGAGTCTACCAAATTGAGTTGGCCTTGAGATCCATAATCAACGAAAGGAATGGTCAGATCTAGGACCACATGCTTCCCAATGATGGATTCAAACATTAAATCTATGACCCATAATAAATGCACAAGTTAGCCACACTAAAAACTAAAACTAAACCCACTAGTGAGAAAAGATAACCAAGCAACAGACAAGCAATGCCAAGCACCAGTGAAACAACCGACCACCCAAGAGATAATCGACCACACTTGGTAACCAAAGGAAATTGACCAACTACCAACCAACTCAGTCAAAGGAAGAACTGAGCAACATAGACAAACTCCAAAATGTTTTTGTTGACACGGGATTGCCAAGGACCCAAGATGCTCCTGTATCAAACACGTGGGGTTATTTTGAAATGATTCTCTGAATCATTTGGAAGGTCTGGTCTGAGTTGCATCCAACTCAGACTGAGAAATCCAAGAACTATCTTCCATTGGTCTATTCTTCCACTTTACCAGATATTCCATGTAGTGTTTTCCTCTTGTACTCTTGCCAACTCTTTCCTTCAAAATCTGTTCAACTTCATTCTACTTCTTAGGATACTCTGTCGGTACTGTCACTTCTTCATTAGGTTCATGATACTCATACAAATTAGCAGTGTTGAAAATCATTGATATGTCCATGTCATCAAGTAACTCAATCTCATATGCATTTCCACTCTCAAATTTCTTCAAAATCTTGCAAGGTCCAAACTTTTTCATCTTTAGCTTCCCATATGGTCCAACAGGAAATTGGTCTTTCTTCAAATGAACCATCACTTCATCACCAACATCAAAAGTTTTATGTCTTCTTGATCTATTAGCTCTGTCTTTGTATTTCTAATTACTGTCTTCTAGCTTTAGCTTCACATCTTCATGCAATGTCTTCATATACTCAGCAAAATTTACTCCTTCAACACTTCTCTTATTTTCATCAGCAATGTCTCTCAAATTAGATATTCTTCTTGGCTATGTGCCATTCACAATCTCAAATGGTGTCTTTCCAGTACTCCTATTCACTGAATTATTGTATGCAAACTCTGCTTGTGCCAACATAGAATCCCAATTACTTGGTGTGTCTACAACTAAACATCTCAAAAGATTTCCCAAACTTTTGTTCACAGCTTCAGTCTGTCCATCAGTTTGTGGGTGAAATGTAGAGATATATTTCAACTTAGTGCCAAATTTCTTCCAAAGGGTTTTCCAAAAGTATCTGACAAATTTACTGTCTCAGTCAAAGATAATACTCCTTGGTAATCCATGCAATTTGACAATTTCCTTAAAGAAAAGATCTGCTACATGTACTGCATTTGATGTCTTTCTACATGGTATAAAATGTGTCATCTTAGAAAATCTATCCACAAAAACAAATATAGAATCATTACCTCTTACTATCTTCAGTAAGCCAAGAACAAAGTCCATACTGATGTCAATCCAAGGTTTCTTAGGTACAATAATTGGTACATACAATCCAATATTCTAACTTACTCCTTTTGCAACTTGACAAATTTTACAACTTTACACAAATTTCTAAACATCTTTATACAATTGCAGCCAATAGTACTTCTCCTTAAGCAAATTCCATGTTTTATCAATGCCAAAATGTCCAGCCAAACCACTACTATGCTTCTTCTTTATCAAATTAGATCTCATTACTCCTCTCAGTAGACACAACTGAATACCTTTAAACAACATACCTTCCTAAATAAAATATTCATCCCATTTAGTATCTTGGTGATCTTGAATAGGTGCTCCGCACTTTATCCATGGCTCAGAAAAATCAGGGTCAAACTCATAAGAATCTATCATCTCATCAAAACCAAGAACTTTAATTTTCATCTCGGTCATCAAAGATCTTCCTCTTCTCAATGCATCAACAACTCAGTTAGTGACTCCACTCTTATGCTTTATCACAAATGTGTAACTCCACAAATAATCAACCCATTTCATATGTCTCTAATTCAACTTATTCTGACTACCCAAATATTGTAAAGCCTTATGATCAGTATACAACATAAATTCACTCGGTATCAAATAATGTCTCCATTTCTTCAGTCCTTGAACAATAGCATAGAATTCTTGATCATACACAGAATATTTCCTTCTAGCATCATTCAACTTTTCACTAAAGAAAGAAACATGTTTACCTTCTTGATTCAACACAACTCCAATTGCACTTCCACTTGCATCACATTCCACTTGAAATACCTTACTGAAATCAGGTAATGCCAAATTAGGTAATTTAGCAACCTTCCACTTCAGATTCTCAAAAATTTTATCAGCTCCATGTGTCCACTTTAATTCTCTTTTGTCTCCTCTCATAGTCTCAGTCATAGCATTACAAATTGAACTAAAATTCCTTATGAACTTTCGGTAAAAAATTTCCAAACCATGAAATGATATTACCTCACTAGCATTCATAGGTGTAAGCCATTTCAAAATAGCTTCAACCTTTTCAGGATCCATCTTCAAACCATCAACTAAAATAACAAATCCCAAATACACAATCTCCTCTTTCATGAATGAACACTTTTTCAGATTTATCAGCAACTTTTCTTCTTTCAATCTCTGCAAAACTTTTCTAACATGCAAAAAATGTTCTTCTTTGGTCTTACTGAATATCAGAATGTCATCAAGATATACAATCAAAAACTTACCCAAGAATTTCTTCAAAACTTCATTCATTAGCCTCATAAAAGTACTCGGTGCATTAGTTAAGCCAAAAGGCATAACCAACCACTCATACAAACCTTCTTTTGTCTTGAAAATAGTCTTCTATTCATCACCTTCTCTAATTCTGATCTAATAATACCCACTTTTTAAATCAATTTACATGAAATACTTTGCTCCAGTCAAACTATCCATTATGTCATCCATTCTTGGTATAGGACTCCTATACTTCACTATTATCTTATTGATTTCTCTGCAATTAGTACACATTCTCCATTCTCTATTCTTTCTCGATGCCAATACAGTAGGTACTACACAAGGACTCAAACTTTCTCTAATCAAACCTTTGTCCAAGAACTCTTGAATCTGTTGGTTCAATTCCCAATTCTCGATAGATGTCAACTGATGAGATGCCTTATTCAGTAAACTAGCTCCAGAGATTAGATCCACGCAATGATCAATGCTTCTTTTCGATGGAAAACCATCAATTACATTATCAAAAATGATATCACTATACTTGGTGAGTAACTTATCAATCTCCTCAAGGACATTATCCTATGTTTTCTTACTTAGTTTGTTAGGAATCACAACAAAACATACATCATTCTTCTTCAAAGAGTTAACAAACTTTCTTCCCTCCATCAAACAAACTTTCACAGATGTGCAAACATTACTAATAGGTTCTTCCATCAAAGGTGACAAGATTGGTTTCTCTCCATTAGCCACAATAGTATATTTATGCAATCTCCCATCATATATAGCATGTAAATCATATTGCCAAGGTCTACCCAGCAAAATATGACAACAATCCATAGGTAGGATATCACATAAAACCTTATCATAGTACTTTCCAATCTTCAAATTCACATAAAATTATTCACTTACTAGGAGTGTATGTTCATCTTTGATCCATGAAATTTGATAGGGCTTCAGATGTACCAACCTTTCCAACTACAATTTTTGTGACTATCTCCTCAGATGCCAGATTCTTTGAGCTACCACTATCAATGATTACCTTCCAAACTTTGTCAGAAACTCTACAACTAGTCTTGAACAAACTTTTACTTACCAGATCTTCCTTTTTTCTTTCATTCCATAGTGCTCTCCTTACCATCAAGTTATTTTCTTTCTCAAGCTCATTCGGTGACTCTTCTTGCACCAAAGAATTTCTACTACTACCAGCCTTCTTACTTGCATGTGTACATTCAAAATATATATGTCCTTCTTCTCCACAATTGTAACAAGTTCCTCAGAAAATTTATGTGCTATAACCACCTCGGTAGTTACCACCTCTACCTCTAGATGAACTTTCACCTTTCCAATCGGTCTTGCCTTTGTTTAGATTTTTCTTTTCTAGTTTAGATCTACCATTTTCACCATTAGATCTACCTCTTCCTCTAGGTAATCTATGACCTTGACCTCTTTGTCTTTGTTCATGTCTCTTGTTCAATTTATCCTTGACCTTCAATGCAAATTGATAAGCCTCTTCAATGTTCTCCAACTTGACCATAATAATTTCCTCTTGGATGGAAACTCTCAAACCATTCAGGTATCTACCGATTCTTTCCACATCATCTTCATCATGTCTAGATCTGATATCTAATTTATAGAATTCCTCAGTATATGATCAAGATTAAACTGGGAAACTATTGAAATCTAATTTTTCAAAATTTCATATGTTTTAGTAAATTGCAATTTTGAGGGTCTTCGGTACATTTCTGGGAAAACATGTTGACTGAAAATAGGGATGGAACATCACTATTTTCCAAATTTGGTTCAATATTATTTGAATACATTTCCAACGCATCAAACGGTTTGTAATTCGGAGCTAGGATGAGAAAGTTATGCCTTCTCCAAGTGGACCTAAATTTTATATATAGTTTTTTTGATAAATTTTGATAGTTTTAATAGTTTATTTGTAATAAACATTATGATGACTCTTCATTTCGATTCCAAGGGATTATTGTGACCCTTGGGATCCATCTGACTTGTATAAACTCCAATTTTGAATAGAATGGAGACAATTTTTGGTTTGAATCTTCTTGTTCTCAATTTTTGTGTTGAATTCTACAATACTATAGGTATCACACTAGGTATTGTAATCTAGTTTTCATAAATTAGATTGGTGGTATCAGAGCGGGAACGCTCCTATATGCTAGTTTAAACAAGGTCTTCCTACCAAAGATTAGGATTGGATACACAAGATTTGTCAAAATACCCACCTTTAAGATGCACACGATCGAAGATGTTAGACGATGATGTTAAGAAGTTGGTCGAGGAAGCTTTAAATAAGAAATGAGAGGAGATGATGAGTCAATTTTCATGCCTCCTATAGAATCAAAAACCCTCTAAATCAGAAACATCATTTGGGGTATTTCCATGAAATAATAACATCTCAAATTTTGAAGGAAAGGTCAATTCTGAAGCTGTTGATAACTGGTTATCAAAGTTGGATAGATACTTTTTTGTAAATAATTTCTCAGATGCAGAAAAGATAACATTTTCTCTCCTCAAAGATGAAACCCATGTGAAATTAGCATGGGAAACCAAAGTCACAAATAAAGAATGAGAATCATTTGTTGAAGATGGTTTTGAAATTTCTCTTGATAAGAAGCCCACATGGGGAGAATTTGTGGAATACATAAAAGAAGCTTACCTTTCAGAGGATGTGTATGAAAAAAAATACATAGAGTGGCACCTTCTTTGACAAAAGAGGGATCAGTCTATGCAAGATTACACCAATACATTCCATTCAATTTCAGTAAAACTCGGTATTGATGATTCAGAGAAGCATCGAATTTTTAAATATCAAAGTGGACTTCATAGGTATATTCAAACAAAGATGGAATTTTTGAATATTGAGACATTAGCAATTGCCTATAAATATGCTACAAAAATTGAAGATAAATTCAAGCAGAAAGGGAAGAGGGACTACTTTGCAAACAACAAGCCAAGGGTTGAAGGTGGCAATAAATTTGTAGGAAAACATGTGATCAAGGAACCTCATTCAAATTCATCCAAGAACACATGGTGGTCTACTAAAAAGACACAAACAGACACATGCATGTGGTGTGAGATGCATAAGTCCCCAACCCATAACACAAAGGATTGTTGAAGTATTAAAAATTTGATGACAGAAATATGAGAGGAAGCTGAACCTGAATTGTCACCAGTAAATAATTCTGAGAAAGAGGAGAATGATTCCATCATAGAAGCAAACACATATGCCAGAGTTGGAACTGCTAAAGTATTGCCCCATGAAGATGAAGAGAGACTTTTTCATTCACAGATGTGGGTTGATGGAAAGCCTCTACATTTTATTGTTGATAGTGGGAGTCAGAAGAATTTGATCTCTAGGGAGACAGTCAAAAGATTAAATCTAAAATTGACAAGACACCCACAACCATACTCTATGGGATGGGTAAATGAGGGATAAGATATTCAAATAAATCAACAATGTCGTTTGCCATATTCAATCAAGCCTTTCAAGGATGAAGTGATATGTGACGTAGCACCATTGGATGTATGTGATGTCTTGCTAGGGAAGCCATACATGTATCAGAGGCATGGGGTGTATGAGTCCAGGCCACGTAGTGTTACAATCAAGCTTTGTGGGAAGAGGTATCGAATACTAGAGGTATGTCCAACACAAACTGCTTCTTTAATTAGTGCTAAATAATGTAAACACTTGATTTCTCAAACTAGAGCATTTGTTGTACTCATGATTCACCCTGAACAAACAAAGTCAGTTGTTCTTAATACACATGCTAAGGTAGCAGAGAATCAACAAAATTAGATGGATAAAATTTTGAAAGATTATCATAGTGTGTTTACACCACCAGTGGGAGTACCAACACACTGTCAAGTCAAGCACTCTATTGATTTAATTCCAGGCACACCGCTATCACATGAGCCAATATATAGGAGGTCAGTTTTGGAAAATGATGAAATTAAGAGACAAATTCAAGAGTTGATTCAGAAAGGACACATTCATCCAAGTGCTTCACCTTGCGGAAGTCCAATTGTCCTTTCTAAAAAGAAAGATGGGACATGGAGGCTTTGTATTGATTATAGAGCATTAAACAAAATCTTTTTTAAAAATAGATACCCAATCCCTCGAATTGATGATTTTTTGGACCAACTTAGGGGGGCTAAATTCTTTACAAAAATTGACTTGAAGTCCGGATACCACCAAGTACCAATTGATCTAGCAGATGTGTGGAAGACTCCATTTAAATCTAAGGAAGGTTTGTTTGAATGGTTGGTCATGCCTTTTGGCCTAACAAATGCCCCAGCCACATTTATGAGATTGATGAATGATGTGCTTAGACCATTCATTGATTCTTTCGTAGTTGTTTATTTGGACGACATACTCATCTTTAGCAGAACTTGGTCTAAGCATTTGTAGCATGTTGAACAAGTTCTTTCAACTCTGCAAAAACACAAACTTTATGCCAACATTGAGAAGTGTTCTTTTGGTATGCAGAGTATTTAATACTTAGGGTATATCATTGACACTGAGGGTGTTCATGTTGATTCAACAAAGATTCAAATAATCCAAGATTGGCCATCCCCTAAAAATTTCACAGAGCTTCGTAGCTTCTTGGGCTTAGCCAACTTCTATCATAGATTTGTGTTTGGTTTCTCACACATATCATGGCCTCTTAATCAATCACTAAGGGGTGGATCACAAGCAAAATTTCAGTGGACAAAGGCAAAGCAACAAGCATTTGAGGAGTTAAAGAAAAGACTATGTTTAGCACCAGTATTGGTCCTTCCAGATCTACACCAAGCATTTGAGATAGAAACAGATGCATCTGATTATGCTCTTGGTGCAGTACTCACACAACATGGGCATCTTGTTGCCTATGACAGTGAAATTTTTTCTAATATAGAGCGTAGGTATCCCACCTATGATAATGAGTTGTATGCCATTGTTTAGGCCTACAAACAATGGAAACACTATATACTGGGAAAGGAAACTATTATACATATAGACCATAAACCACTCCAATTCTTGAAAACACAAGGGAAGCTATAGAATGATAGACATCAATGGTGGTCAGCCTATTTACAACAATTTCACCTCAACATTCATGATAAAAAGGAAAGCAGTAACAATGTGGCAAATTGTTTGAGTAGGCCTCTGATTGTAGGTGATGAGAGCCAATTATAACCTATTTAATGCCCTATTTTAATCCATCTTACACACTTTCCTACTCCATTTATAATCCATTTCATTCCATTTTACCATTATAACGTTGCATATAGTTTAATATAATTAAGTAGTATTTAATATTGTTTTGGGATTAAACTATGGAAACTACATTAATTGATTTCTTTTACTAATATTTATAATTGCAGCATGTTCACTAATGGGTGTAGATGTTCCTGTCACCTATTTCATACTTTCTTCCTATCGCATGTTGAATAAGAACTAATAACACTCTCTACCATTCACTTTCCCTCCAATCATTGGAGGATACAATGTAATATGGAACCTTCTTGATATGTACCACATGGAGGAGAAGTTGGCATGGGCATCATCAATCTATCCCTTTGATATGCATTGCATAATCACAGCCTAAATCTCTTTATTGGGAGATGGATATTATGGCATGGTTGCTGATTGTACACTATTGGTTACCCTCCTTTGGCTCATTTTGCAGATATTTTACCCACGTTGGTTTCTCTTCCTCATACTCATTATGGACAATGCAAACTTGTGCAAGCTGCATTCTCTAACTGCATAATGACCTTCAGTTTTCATTTGTTGGTATTCACGTGACCCAATATCCTACTATATCACATGGACCAGAATGTGCTATACCATGAATCAACAACGAAAGAGGACAATATTGTTCCGATTGCCTATTCTTGGCACATAATATATTTATGTTCTATGCCATATACATTCTATCCGTACTTGCATGAATCACGTACAACCAGATTTGCTCCATATTTGTACACTGTTACAACTGAACTATTTTCAAAACCATAGCTCAGAAGCAATGGATGGAAATAAGATTTGGATTAATATCAACCATCACGTGGGATGTGGACAGGAAGTACACTGATCCAATTCTTCTTATATTTATAACCACTTCAAACCTGTGGTTCCACAAATATGGATGAAGACAACATTATTCTACATTGCATGATAACAACAAATTGCTAATTTTTCATGATGCAGATTTCTATTAGAGATTGGTTATGTAATGTTTGTTCTTTCTTAAGCTTGCAGTTATAAACTTGTTAGCTTGTGTATATATAAAGCAACCTAATGAAGATTGGAATATAGAGTTTTCGGAAAGAAGAAACTGTTGTACGCAGCTTTGGATTGCACTATTTTGAAATAAATAAAAACATTAGTTTATACATGGTTGCAGCAGTGTAGAACTCAATTATTCTCTATCCATCGTGCAAGCCAGGAGTAAGGGCCCACTCCATGGTGAAACACAGTGATGTATTTCATTAGTGTGTTTATTCTATTTGTATAAATTTATATTCCTTGCTTAGACTGTCATTACAGTAGATCTTCATGTTTATATCAGTTTGTGATTTTTAGATCAGCAACCCAGTAATTAGAATATAATATAGAAATAATTTCATTACTATTTTATCTATAGGTTATTGTCATTGTTATTTTTATTTCAAGAAGATAGTTTTGTTTCTAATCTTTGTAGCATCAGGAAGTGACAGTTCCTGTCGCTGCACCCATTTTGATTTCCTGTAGATTTAGTTTTGAGTGTTTTAGCTGCATTCATAAACCCTCATCTCACAACTATCATCCCTTGATGGCATACTGCTCGGACACCTTTTGCAATCTTACGCTCTCGGATTGACACGAATAGACCAGCTAAACTTCATTATAAATCATTAATTCTTTTATTATTATTCACCCTAGTGTTGGCCTATCATTTTGGCACCGCTGCTGGGGAAAGGTGTCAAAGGCATGTTAGTTTGCTGATTTGAGTTAGGAACAATGCGTGAGGATGAACGCTTTTGCAATTGCTAGCCTTGCTTAAGTAACTAATCTTAATTTGCGTTGGTTAAATCATATAGATGCATTGCTTTAGAGGTTTGTTTTAGAGTTTGCAAGTAGGCATTAGACATTTGATTCACTAGTTGTCTTAGAAATTAGATTCCATTTTACATTATCATAAGTTGTTGTGAGTTATTGGTAAAGACAAGAAATTTTTGAAGAAAAATGTTAAAAATGATGCCTTTTCAATGTTGTTCAAGTATATCAATTTTGGTTGAAAATTGTTTCAAAAATGCAAAATTTGAAGGGAATGCAAGAGGCAAAATGTGCTTGGCATCAAGGGTGCTGCCCCTCGACCCTGCCCTGTACTACGATAGGGAGTGCACCTTGGGTGCTGCCCTAGGACCCCACAAGGGGCGTTGCCCCTTGACCCCACTGGTGGCTGCCGCCCCCAGACCCCCGCCTTCAAATTTAAAAACAAAAAAAGAAACTAGTGGGGAAATCGCGCCTACCAAAGGTGATATTTTTACATCCACTCTACCTAATGAATGCATCTTTAATGATCTTGATCTTCCCTTATCAGAGGTATGCACTAATTCTATAGCTATGTTTGAACATGAGCAAATCATTGATGAATTCTTAGAGCAATGTGATTTTGATGGTGAAAATTTAACCATGTGTTGTTCTAATTGCTACAGGAAAGATGACCAGTGCTTATGCCTGAACAACCAAGAGCATATTGTACATGAAGTACAAGATATCTGTGAACCTTGCCAGGATAAGGATGAATGTGAACAATTCTTCCTTGTACCTAGTACTCCATGTCAAATACCAACTCGAGAAGATCAAGGTATGTATTATGTTGGTAACATATATTGTAACTCTGTTTCATTACAAAGCCAACATATTTCTTCAAAACATATGTCTCCACCTAGTATGCACAATGAATGTAATCATGGATGCTCACAACAACCCATATATTCATTTTATATTCCAGCATATCCATCCTTGCCATCTTCATTTCACACATTCTACTTATTACCATCTACTTTATCACCTTCACATTTCTTACCATATTCATTATGCCATTCACATCATATTCTACCCACTCCACCATATCCACCAAAGGAAACTATATTGCCTCATATACCACTTCATAATAAGGTGGCTAATGATACATATAATATTGAACTTTCAAGGATCCCTCCACAATATAATGATGTGCTTGAAATCGATAAATCAACATTGGAATGTATTTATGCATATAAGGGATGTGATTTTGGTTTAATTAAATTAGAAGAACGATATTATTTATTGAATTATAATCAAATTTGTTCTTCTTTTCAACTTAGTGAATCACAAATGACTACAAATGAGCCCATGCATCAAATTGCAACAATTTTAATTAATGGACTCATGAGTATGCATGTTTATCATTCACTAAGTAGTATTAAGCTATATACATTCCATATTTCACAAATCTACTACCACATCCTCCAAGATTTATATTCTACTACTTTTGTACTTATATATATTGATATTTGGAGGCCTATGGTTAAAATATGCATCCCTCACATACTTGTTGATTTGGGACCAATAATTGATTAAGCACAATTATAAGGGATTCTATGCATTAATGACCAAACAACAAATGTTAAAACTGGATGATCGTTATTCCTCGTTGTTGATTCTTTCTATTGTCCTAAGATGACCAAATAAACTATGGATGATTCATTTATTTAACAAGGATCAAGGTATTAATATCCATATATTCTTCATTCTTGGTTCTTGTATCTTACGATGATTATTCATTTATAATACATGCTAGTTTCTTGATTCCTTGGATGATTTGAATTCCCTATCCTTTTGTAACATAAATTTGAGGGTACATCCATTGAATTATTGAAATATTTGATTTATGTATCATTCAAAAAGGCTCACAAAATTCTAATGATGTGTTACTCTCTTTGAGTTCCTTAAATTCTTTGGTTATCCTAATGATTTTGTGACCTTGTAGCATGAAGTTAAGTTGGGGGGAATCCCTCCAATTTTGTGGTGCTAGGATGATTTCCAGGCAGGATTCATTGATTGTTTCGTTAGTACTTTTTAGAAAACTTCACCATGCGACATCTAAACAATTCAAGGTATGTATTCTTCTGTTGATTGACATTGGTATAATCATTGTAATCACATTATTTTGTTTTTATCAAGTGTTTATTTATATTAATGATTCTACCTACCATTTGTATAAATGCATTACTCACTTAATGGTAGGGTTATTAATTAGATAAAAATTGTTTTACTATGCTTGATATGCTTGGTTTCGAGAATATGGTTACAGGTCTATTGTTTTGGTTAGGTACAA
Source organism: Chamaecyparis obtusa (assembly GCA_027943335.1). Lineage (NCBI taxonomy): Eukaryota > Viridiplantae > Streptophyta > Pinopsida > Cupressales > Cupressaceae > Chamaecyparis > Chamaecyparis obtusa. The sequence continues at coordinate 519,570 of BSBK01002088.1, read as the reverse complement.
AACCAATTGATGATGCTTCTCTACACAAGCATTGCTAAACACACTATGTTAGCTTTGTTAACATTGTGTGGGCTTGCTAGCTATCCGGTGCATCTTAGTTTCACTTGTGCTTCACTATTCAAGATCACATGTCAATTTTGGCATAAGGTGTTCATTTCCTTGAGATGCAATTTCTTTTCTTTGGTGATTTATCACTTGGAGGAAAATATACAGCATGGTCTATGCGATTTGTGATTATTCAACAACACATCTGATGATACTTTGAATACAATACCATCCATCACACTCCTTCATTAAGTTGTGTCTCCTCCTCTCTAAAGTTCTATGGCCACATTGGAGACTATCATTGGTGATCCAGTTTTGTCATTATCAGAGCACTATTTCATATAAGTATCATCATCCTTGTGAGTACTTCTTTCATCCAAGTATGCTAGTGTGTTCCAAAGTTCTCCAAGTAGATTTCAAATTTGGTGGTATGCGATACATAGATCAAGGTTGATAGTGTAGTGTTTCAGTGTTCCCAACTTTGTGGAGATTATTCATAGTCATGATTCCAAGTTCATTATGCAATCAAGTTTCAACAGTACCTTCTGTGAGGTCATGGACAAAACTCAAGTTTTGGATGGTATCATTTTCCATCATCCATGTCAAGATTTCTTGCTCTTTGGTCATTCTATGCAATTATTAAAAAAAAAATGAAAAAAAAAAGCAATAAAAGATCCAACAATGAAAACCTTCGGGCGTTGTTGGCTAGTTAATATCTGAAAACTAGTTTCTGGCAGATATTAATTGCAAAATAAATTCTTAATGGTGAAAACTATTTTTTCAGCGCCATTAAGCGGTGAGTGATTGAAAACTGGCTTGCCAGCGGTCACTTGTCATTATCAAAAATTGAAAAAAATGAAAAAAAAGAAAAAAAAAATGAAAATGAAAAAAATGAAAAAAATATTGAAAAAAAATGAAAAATGCAATCATTGGTGTTCTTGGATCACTCATTGGCTTCAGTGGTTCTTTCATTCTTGGCACCTCCTGTCGCTCACTCTTGCAACTCAGTGTGATCCTCAAATCTTTGATCACCCCTAATATGTGTTGCATGATTAGTTGAGGTGTTTCAGTGGAATTTTCTACCTACTATATGATCTCCAATGCTTCAATTGATGATGGTGGTCCCTCAGATTGCCCTCTTTGTCCAAGTTTTTTGGTTCCTTCTGATTGTCTTCTCTTCGATGCTTTCAGTCAGATGGTGGTCTTTTGTGGTGTTGCAGTTCTGGATGCCTCTCTTCATTCCTTGTTGATTCATCCATTTTGGAGGTTCCAGTTGCTAAGTTGCTCTATGTTCCACCATTGGTCTTCCTGCACATGCATGTTGGTAAAACAATCAATTTTGTTTTTCCTTATTTTATCTCTTAACTTTATTTATATTGCTTATTATATTGATCATTATGCAACACCCCTCCCTATCCTCTCCTTGTTTCCCGTGGACAGTCAACCTTTAAGTTGGGGGGAGGCATATCATCCTATTATCTTCCATCCATCGCCCTTACTAAACCCATCATACTATATCCATCATATAATAGCCTTTGTTTTGTCTCTTATCTCTCCTGTTTTGCCCATTTAAACTCCTCTTGTGCAAATTGAGATAAATTTCTCCTATATATAACCTTGTGAACCATGATGCTATAAAAAAATGAAAAAAAAGAAAAGAGAAAAGAGAAACAACTTATGAAAAGTTGAAAGCGATATCCGTATTGAAAAAATAATAAAGCTTTTCATGTGAAGCAGTGAAAGGGATTTGTGTTTATATATAAGTTATCATGGTTTAGGGTGGAGATAAAATCTAAAGCCATAAATCTAAGTGCTTTTTAGTTTACACTAAAAACCTCTTGATCATAATGATTGCACGAGGACGTGCAATAAGCTAAGTTGGGGGGAATGATGAGAGCCAATTATAACCTATTTAATGCCCTATTTTAATCCATCTTATGCACTTTCCTACTCCATTTATAATCCATTTCATTCCAATTTACCATTATAACGTTGCATATAGTTTAATATAATTAAGTAGTATTTAATATTGTTTTGGGATTAAACTATGGAAACTACATTAATTGATTTCTTTTACTAATATTTATAATTGCAGCATGTTCACTAATGGGTGTAGATGTTGCTGTCACCTATTTCATACTTTCTTCCTATCACATGTTGAATAAGAACTAATAACACTCTCTACCATTCACTTTCCCTCCAATCATTGGAGGATACAATGTAATATGGAACCTTCTTGATATGTACCACATGGAGGAGAAGTTGGCATGGGCATCATCAATCTATCCCTTTGATATGCATTGCATAATCACCGCCTAAATCTCTTTATTGGGAGATGGATATTATGGCATGGTTGCTGATTGTACACTATTGGTTACCCTCCTTTGGCTCATTTTGCAGATATTTTACCCACGTTGGTTTCTCTTCCTCATACTCATTATGGACAATGCAAACTTGTGCAAGATGCATTCTCTAACTGCATAATGACCTTCAGTTTTCATTTTCTCGTATTCACGTGACCCAATATCCTACTATATCACATGGACCAGAATGTGCTATACCATGAATCAACAATGAAAGAGGACAATATTGTTTCGATTGCCTATTCTTGGCACATAATATATTTATGTTCTATGCCATATACATTCTACCTGTACTTGCATGAATCATGTACAACCAGATTTGCTCCATATTTGTACACTGTTACAACTGAACTGTTTTCAAAACCATAGCTCAGAAGCAATGGATGGAAATAAGATTTGGATTAATATCAACCATCACGTTGGATGTGGACAAGAAGTAAACTGATCCAATTCTTCTTATATTTATAACCACTTCAAACCTGTGGTTCCACAAATATGGATGAAGACAACATTATTCTACATTGCATGATAACAACAAATTGCTAATTTTTCACGATGCAGATTTCTGTTAGAGATTGGTTATGTAATGTTTGTTCTTTCTTAAGCCTACAGTTATAAACTTGTTAGCCTGCATATATATAAAGCAGCCTAATGAAGATTGGAATATAGAGTTTTCAGCAAGAAGAAACTGTTGTACGCAGCTCTGGATTGCACTATTTTGAAATAAATAAAAACATTAGTTTGTGCATGGTTGCAGCAGTGTAGAACTCAATTATTCTCTATCCATCATGCAAGCCAAGAGTAAGGGCCCACTCCATGGTGAAACACAGTGATGTATTTCATTAGTGTGTTTATTCTATTTGTATAAATTTATATTCCTTGCTTAGACTGTCATTACAGTAGATCTTCATGTTTATATTAGTTTGTGATTTTTAGATCAGCAACCCAGTAATTAGAATATAATATAGAAATAATTTCATTACTATTTTATCTATAGGTTATTGTCATTATTATTTTTATTTCAAGAAGATAGTTTTGTTTCTGATCTTTGTAGCATTAGGAAGTGATAGTTCCTGTCGCTGCACCCATTTTGATTTCCTATAGATTTAGTTTTGAGTGTTTTAGCTGCATTCATAAACCCTCATCTCACAACTATCATCCCTTGATGGCATACTGCTCGGACACCTTTCACAAGCTTACGCTCTCGGATTGACATGAATAGACCAGCTAAACTTCATTATAAATCATTAATTATTTTATTATTATTCACCCCAGTGTTGGCCTATTAGTAGGTTTGACAATAGTGTTGGATTCATGTGGTCATCAATCATCTAGTTGGGAAAAACTATATAGTATTGACCCTAATTTTGTTAACATCTATAGTAATTTGGTAGAAGGAAAATCTGTCTCTAATTTTCACTTGCAAGATGGGTTTCTTTGCCATAATGGTCACATATGTGTATCCACTAAAGAATGGAAGAAAATGATATGGGAAGCGCACTAAAATCATGTTGCAGGACATTTTGGTATTGGTAAGACTACTGCTATCCTTCAAAAGTATTTCTATTGGCCAAAAATGAAGTAGGATATCATTTCACATATACAAGCTTGTGCAGCCTATGCAATTGCAAAGCCAACAAACCATAAGTTGGGTCTATACTTACCATTACCTATTCCTGATAAGCCATGGCAATCTATTTTAATGGATTTTATGTCTGGGCTTCCAACTACCAGGCAGGGGCATGATTGTGTATATGTTGTGGTAGATAGGTTTTCTAAAATGGCTATCATGGTGGCATGTAAAAAGATGATTTCTGTAGAAGATACTACCAAGCTATTTTTTGAACATGTTTGGGTTCATTTTGGTTTGCCAAAAACCATTATTTCTAATAGGGATAGCAGGTTCATCAGCAAATTTTGGTCTGCACTATGGGCTAAAATGGACACGAAATTGACAAAGTCCACAACATTCCATCCCCAAAAAGATGGGCAGACAGAAGTGGTGAATTGAATGATTATTCATATTTTACAGATGTATCATTCAAAACATCCTCACATGGGATGAAAGCTTACCCTATGTGCAACACAGCTACAACCGGGTACTCCATAGTACTACAAGGCACAATCCATTTGAGGTTTCTCTTGGGTACCAGCCACTAGCACCTATGGATGTAGTAATACCATCTCTACATTCTAATAGTCCATTGAATGGTGACAAGGAGGTAGCTAAAGTAGAAAAAATCATTGATAACATTAGACATCTACAACAAGTTTATGAGATATTGGAGTAGAGTAATCAGAAGTATAAGGAAAGGCATGATAAACATAGAACTCCTCATCAGTTTCAGATTGGTGACAAGGTATGGTTACATCTTTAGAAAGAGCACCTACATGGACCAAATAGGAAGCTTCATCCTCTTTGTTATGGACCATACACTATTGTGAAACAAGTTGGTGAGAATTCTTTTGAACTTAATTTGTCATCCGTTTTGGGACTGCATCCAATTTTCAATGTGGAATTGTTGAGACCCTATTTTCCTCCTTTATTGGATATCTCCCAAGCTACTGAACACATTCAAGCTGCAGAGTTAAATCCCTCTACTACTACTCCAGTCTAGTGTGACCATGTTACTGAAGCCATTTTAAAGACTTTGAGAAATCAGAACATTCCTTTGTATCTAGTGGTTCAAGCTGGTCAACATTCTCATCAAGGCAAGTGGTTTACTAAGGAACAAATTGAAGAACAATTTCCTCATCTGTTGTAGTAGATTAGTGCAATGGGGCCCATTTCCTCTTAAGGGGGGAGGAATGATCAGGATTAAATTGGGAAAATACTAAAATCTAATTTTTCAAAATTTCATATGTTTTAGTAAATTGCAATTTTGAGGGTCTTCGATGCATTTTTGGGAAAACATGTTGACTAGAAATAGGGATGGATCATCACTATTTTCAAATTTTGGTTCAAGATTATTTGAATACCTTTCCAATGCATCAAACAGTTTGTAATTTGGAGCTAGGATGAGAAAGTTATGCCTTCTCCAAGTGGACCTAAATTTTATATATAGTTTTTTGATAAATTTTGATAGTTTTAATAGTTTATTTGTAATAAAAATTATGATGACTCTTCATTTCGATTCCAAGGGATTATTGTGACCCTTGGGATCCATCTGACTTGTATAAACTCCAATTTTGAATAGAATGGAGATAGTTTTTGGTTTGCAATCTTGTTGTTCTCAATTTTAGTGTTGAATTCTACAATATTGTAGGCATCACACCAAGTATTGTAATCTAGTTTTCATAAATCAGATCAGTATATTCCTTTATTGATCTTTTTGTCTCAAACTTTGCATTCACTGAACTAGGTTAATCTGATAATCACAAGGTAAGAACTTTCCTTTCAACTTATTCACCATTTTATTCCATACCTTGATTTTGTCTTTGCCTTTCCTCTTCCTATCCAGCTATAGATGTTCCCACCATAAGGATGCATGACTTTTCAAATTTTTACTTGCAATCTTCACCTTCTTGTCTTCGGGAATGTTTTCATACTCAAAATACTTTTCCATCTTGGTGATCCAGTCGACCAATTCATCAAAATCTAGCTTTCCACTATACTTAGGAGGATTGAAATGTGGTGTAGACTTTAGACTTGTCAAAGCCTTCAAAAATATTTCTTCACCTTGATCCATAATAGTTGCAGGTTCTGCATTCGCATGTTCTTCCTCAACTTCATCATCACTAACATATTCAAGATGACTGCCTCTTCTCTGGGTTGTTTCAGCAGCTTCTAACCTAGCACCAATCTGCCTTAACATATCTACTAATCCTATATCTTCATCTCACCTCCCATGAACCATCTTGACAACCCTCTACAATTTCAAGTCAAATCACAATTTTCTACCCCACAATAATCAACTAGGGCTTCAAGAGGAACCTACAAACCTAGATTTGCAGACCTAGCTCAAGATCTCACCTCACTCTGATACCACCTAATGCAAGGAAGGGGGCCAATATGTTAGGAATGAATGCAAAGTATTTTGGCAGTTATTCTATAGTAGTTGTTGTTACATTCATGACTTGGATTGTCATTGATGTCAACACAGTGATATTCTGGATATTAGCAAAAAAGTAGGTACAATTTTGTTTTGCACACATGTTGTATTGTAGATTGTCATTTGTGCAATTGATGTTATGTTCTTTGGTATTTTATTAACCTATGGTTAACAACACAAAAAGAAATTCATTCATTTGTGAGAGTTATGAGCATTTTGGTGAAAGCAGTGTTTAGATAGTGTTTCTATGAAGCGATGTTCAGAAATCAGAGGATATCTCTTAGCTGGGATGGAATCTGATTTTGCATAGTTAAAGGGATGTTGGAGACTCATTAATGATGATGTGGTTCACAACACAAACTTTGAGGATATGTTTGGAGAAAGTTACAGTATCTGGAAGCCAACAGTTTTATGTGAATTATGTGTGTAGCGTGTAGAATTTATTATTCTGTAATTGAGGACTGACTCACTTGTAATTATTTGAGTTTGGTATATAAGATGGAATTTTTTCCTTGTTGTAATGTGTACTATGAAGATTGTGATGTGAATATATGCATGAAGTGAAGAAAAGAGATAATTCAATGATGAAGGAAGACTTGTGAGTACAGAGATCTGGAATTGTGATCTTGTATAGCAGAGAGTGCAGTTTTGGCACAGTGTGAAGGAGGTAATATATTTCATATTATTCTATTGAATAATTCTAAGATCTTTTGGACAGTGGGTTCAGAGATCTTGCCTTGAAGCTATTTGGGCAGTGGGTCCTTTTGTCTTCCATCAACTCTTAACCGAGTTAGAATCTTTTAACAGGGATTCAAAATCTCCTAACAGGGATTTATATGTACTGAATGTATTTCATAAGACTCCTAACAGGGTCCATCCTCTAACAAGGAACTTTCATATTAGTGCATCATTCCCATCAGGGTTTACTCTTTTCAAGAGGTTCCCTAGTCAACATATCTTGTGTTATTGTGCAATTGTGTATGATTATCTTTCTATGGTTGATCAGTACATTGATTACATTGTTTAAAGTAGTTGAATGGATAAATTATCTAATAACTGATTCAAACCCCCCCCCCCTCTTAGTTATCTTGGGGATCTTTACTTTCTAACAATTGGTATTAGAGTAGCAGGTCCTTGAAAGAAAAATTTAACAACTTAAGGAGATCCATGGTGAATTTTAGAAAATAAAGCCCTAAGTTTGATGGAGTAAATTTTGACAGCTGGAAAGAAAAGATGAAGACACATCTATTGTGTTTAGGACCAAGTTATTGGTTGATTACAAAGAATGAGAGGACTATCATTGAGGAAGACAATCTAGAGGCAGGAACTAAAGATGAACTAGATCTATTCATGTGTAACATACTTGCAAGAGAAGCACTTTTGTCAGCACTACCAGAGATTGAATATAGTCAGGTAAGATGTTTGAAAACATCTCATGCATTTTGGAAAACTTTACATTCTACTTTTGAAGGTGATGAACATGCAAAGAAGGCTAGATTACATAATTGGATTTGTGCATTTGAAGATATTAGAATGATGGAAGATGAATCTATTAGAAGCTATATTGGTAGGATGTCTGAGATTGTAATTGGAATAAAGTCTTGTGGAGGTGATAAGATAGAGAATGAAGTGATATGGAAAATTCTCAGAACTTTGACACAAGTATTCAAGCAGACAACATAGATGATAGAACAAGTGATACCTTGTACATCAAACTTTTCAAGAGCGACTCTTCTTGGAAGATTAGAAACAACAAAGATGAACTTGAGAATATCAGGAGAGCTACCTAGAATGGAAATAGCATTCAGTGTTCTTAACATTAGACCTACAAGGAGTACTAGTGTGAATGGAGACTATGCTAGCAGTAGCAGATCTAAGGAAGATAAGAAGATTGAAGAAGGTATTGCATTACTTGTAAAAAGAGAACCAGATGGTAAGAAAATATTTAAATGTTGGACTTTTCAAGAATATGGTCATTTTGCATCTAAATGTCCTAAAAGATTTAAGAAGTATAGAAGCAACTTTAAACCTAGAAGATCTAAAGAATGTTATTATGCAAATGATGAAGATCTTGAAGCAGGAATTGAAAAACATTTAAGTGACAGTGATAATGATAACTTTGAGGAAATAGGATTTGTAGCAATTAAAGAAGAAAGTTCTGAATCTGAGAAAAGGGAAGAAAAAGTATTAGTTTCACAAGTTGAAAAGAAATCTGATTGGATTATAGATAGTGGTTGTTCACATCATATGACTGGAGATAAAAGAACATTTGTTAAGTTAGATAATTATGATGGAGGAATTGTTAGGGTTGGTAACAATGCACCTTGTTTGATTAAGGGTATAGGATCTATTACTCTTGATGGAAAGACTAACACTGATGATGTTTACTTTGTTGATGGACTGAGACATAATATACTAAGCATTGGACAATTGGCTGATAAGGGTTATCAAGTTTGGTTTTCTGAGAAAACTTGTGTGATAAAAGATAAAGATGGAAATCTGATTGGAAAAGGATCTAGAACCAGAGGTAATGTATTTCAGTTGAATCCCACTGAGATGACATGTTTGATAACTAGGATTGATGATAGTTGGTTATGGCATAAAAGGTTTTGTCATATAAACTTTGATAATATTGTCAAGGTGAGCACTACACTTGCGGTAAGAGATTTACCTAGAATTATGAAACCTACTAACATGATTTGCAAAGAATGTATGATGGCGAAGAAGAAAAGGAGTTCATTTCCCAACAAGAAGTTCACATTGACAGAGAAGCTAGAGATTGTTCATACAGACTTGATTGGTCCTACTGGGACTAGAGGATTCTATGGAGAAAGGTATTTTATGATTCTTGTTGATGATTTTACAAGAATGGTGTGGATTGCATTTTTGAAAGAAAAATCTGAAGCATTTGATAAATTTAAGATCATGAAAAGAAAAATTGAGAATGAATCTGGAATGAAGATTAAGTGTCTAAGATCTAATAGAGGTGGTGAATTTACATCTAAAGAGTTTAACACCTTTTGTGAAATGAATGGTATTAAGAGACAACTTTCAGCCCCTAGAACACTAGAACACAACAGTATACACTATGAACAGAGTACAAATCAGAGTAGATACAAACAAGACACCTTATGAATTATGGTTTGGACATACACCCTTAGTTAAGTATTTTAGAATTTTTGGAAGTAAATGTTATATAAAGAGAGATGATGATATAGGAAAGTTTGATCCTAGAAGTGATGAAGGAATATTTCTTGGATATTCTTTAAAAAGCAAAGCATATAGATGTTATAACAAAAGAACTAAGACTATTGTTGAAAGTGCAAATGTAAAAGTTGATGAGAAGTTTAAAATTTAGGAAAGAATGCTTGATTATGAATCTGATGGAGAAGCACAACCTCAGCCTAACATTGAAAATGTAGAATTATTTTTTGAAACTAACAGTGATTTGCTGAATGAAAGTCATGCTGAAGAAAATAAAGAAGAAAATAGAGAAGAAAGCAAAGAAGAATCTACAGTCGGAACAAGATCAGTAATTATGACACCTAACAAGTATACTTCAAGACATCACCCTGTTGAGCAAGTTATTGGAAGTTTAGATAGAGGAGTTTTGACTTGAAATAAGGTACACTTATGTTTGATTTCTCAAATTGAACCTAATACTACTAATGAAGCTTGTGAAGATGAACATTGGATTAATGCTATGAAAGAAGAACTAGAGCAGATTGAAAAAAACAAGACATGGGAATTGGTCCCTAGACCTGAAGACAAGAATGTGATTGGAACAAAGTGGGTATTCAAAAACAAGATGAATGAACAAGGAGAAGTGATAAGAAACAAAGGAAGATTGGTATGTAAAGGATATTCACAACAAGAAGGAATTGACTATGAAGAAACTTTTGCACCTGTGGCCAGACTTGAAGCAGTGAGAATGTTTCTAGCATATGCAACTTACAAGAAATTCAGAGTGTATCAGATGGATGTGAAGTCAACATTTTTGAATGGTGAATTGGAAGAAGAAGTCTACATTGAGCAGCCTGAAGGTTTTCCTTTGACACAAGAAGGAGATATGGTATGTAAGTTAAAGAAAGCTTTATATGGATTAAAACAAGCACCTAGAACCTGGTATGCAAGATTGGATAAGTATTTATTGAAATTGGGATTTATAAAAGGAACAACAGATAGTAACTTATTCAGAAAAGAAATTGAGAATGTTTTGTTGGTTATAGTTATATTTGTTGATGATATTATCTTTGGAGGAGAAGATGAAGCTAGTGAAAAATTTGCAAATGAAATGAAGACTGAATTTGAGATGAGCACAATTGTAGAAATGAAATATTTTTTGGGGTTACAGATAACACAAAGAAAGGAAGGTATATTTGTAAGTCAGACTAAGTATTTGAATGACTTATTGAAAAGATTTGGAATGGAAGATTCTAAACCTGTTGGAACACCTATGGTAACCGGACATAAGTTATCTAGCAAAGATGAGACACCAGTAGTTGAGTAGAAAAAGTACAGATCTATGATTGGAGGATTGCAGTACTTGACACATACTAGATCTGATATAGCACATTCAATGGGGATTGTAGCAAGATTTCAAGCAGAACCTAGAGAATCACATTATGCAACAGTAAAGAGGATATTGAGATATCTGAAAGGAACAATTAATTATGGATTATGGTACAAGAATTCTGATGATTTTACTTTATGTGCCTATACTGATGCAGATTGGGGAGGTAGTATTGATGACAAGAAAAGCACCAGTGGTGGAGCCTTTTTTCTTGGAGGAAAATTGGTCTCTTGGCTAAGTAAGAAGTAGAATTGTACTTCACAAAGCACAATAGAAGCAAAATATGTTGCAGCAGCAAATAATTATAATCAGATTATTTAGATGAAGCGGATGTTGAAGGATATTGGAATAAAGTTTGATGAGACTGTTGTTATACATTGTGATAACACTAGTACAGTGAGTATGTCAAAAAATCATGTTTTACATTCTAAGACTAAACATATTGAGATCAAGTATCATGTTGTAAGAGAGAAAGTTACAGAAAAAGAAGTAAGATTGGAGTACATAAGTACAAAGGAGCAGATAGTAGATATATTTACAAAGCCTTTACCTAAGGATACATTTGTGTATTTGAGAGGTATGCTTTGGGTTATGCCCTAGCCTATTTTTGAGAATTGATGTAGATGATTGCATCCATCCAGTGGTATATGAGCCCTATCTTTCTTCTAGATTGGATGTTGGAACTTCCTCTATGGGGGAGTTTACGAGCTGAGTCATGAGGACTCTTGTTATTGTATTTTTTTGAAAAGTGTCTTTTGACATTAAGTTGTTGTACACTTATTGATGGAATTTCTTTCATTGATGTCAATGGGGGAGAGATATACATGAAAAACATTGTGGATTGTATGAGAGAGCTGAATAGGAAAATGAAGCAAGATTTGATTTGATATTTTGCAGTGATGTTGTAGTATTGGATTTTTGAAACATTGGATGTTTTTCATCTATGTTGCCATCAATGCCAATGGGGGAGATTTTTAGGAATGAATGCAAAGTATTTTGGCAGTCATTCTGTAGAAGTTGTTGTTGCATTCATCACTTGGATTGTCATTGATGTCAACACAATGATATTTTGGATATTAGCAGGAAAGTAGGTATAGTTTTGTTTTGCACACATGTTGTATTGTAGATTGGATTTTGTGCAATTGATGGTATGTTATTTGGTATTTTATTAACCTATGGTTAATAGCACAAAAATAAATTCATTCATTTGTGAGAGTTATGAGCATTTTGGTGAAAGCAGTGTTTAGACAGTGTTTTTGTGAAGCGATGTTCAGAAATTGGAGGATATCTCATAGCTGGGATGGAATCTAATTTCACACAGTTAAAGGGATGTTGGAGACTCATTAATGATTATGTGGTTCACAATGAAAACTTTGAGGATATGTTTGGAGAAAGTTACAGTATCTGGAAGCTGACAGTTTTATGTGAATTCTATGTGTAGCATGTAGAATTTATTATTTTGTAATTGATGACCAACTCATTTGTAATTATTTGAGTTTGGTATATGTTTTCCTTGTTTTAATGTGTACTATGAAGAATGTGATGTGAATATATGCATGAAGTGAAGAAAAGAGCTAATTCAGTGATGAAGGAAGACTTGTGAGTACAAAGATCTGGAATTATGATCTTGTGTAGCAGAGAGTGCAGTTTTGACACAGTGTGAAGGAGGTAATATATTTCATATTATTCTATTGAATAGTTCTAAGATCTTTTGGATATTGGGTTTAGAGATCTTTCCTTGAAGTTGTTTGGGCAGTGGGTCCTTCTGTCTTCCATAAACTCTTAACCGGGTTAGAATCTTTTAACAGGGATTCAAAATCTCCTAACAGGGATTTATATGTACTGAATGTATTTCATAAGACTCCTAAAAGGGTCCATCCTCTAACAAGGAAATTTCATATTAGTGCATCATTTTGTGGGCATCATTCCCACCGGGGTTTACTCTTTTCAAGAGGTTCCCTAGTCAACATATCTTGTGTTATTGTGCAATTGTGTATGATTATCTTTCTATGGTTGATTAGTACATTGATTACATTGTTTAAAGTAGTTGAATGGATAAATTATCTGATAACTGATTCACCCCCCCTCCCTCTTAGTTATCTTGGGGATCTTTACTTTCTAACATAATAGGGGCCAACAATGGCACACTCTAATGATCCAAGCCTCCTCAACACATGCGGAAGAAAATAAACAACAACAGTGAGAGAGATAATGCAAGATCAACCATATATTTCATCAAATAGAATGATACATGATGGGCTGTAAGGCCTTCCTAGTTAGGGCCATATATTACAATAATTTACAAAAGTCCTCAAACATACAAGGATCTACCAATAATCTCTAATCTTACTATCTTCTATCTTCTACCAACCTCCCCTAAACTACAACCAAACAACTGCATTTATACAAGAGTCTACCAAACTAAGTCAGCCCTGAGATCCATAATCAATAGAAGGAATGGTCAGATCTAGGACCACACACTTCCCAATGATAGATTCTAACATCAAATCCATGACTCATAATAAATGCACAAGTCAGCCACAACATAAACTAAAACTAAACCCACCGGTGAGAAAAGATAACTGAGTAGCAAACAAGCAATGCCAAGTGCCAGTGAAACAACCAATTGCCCAAGAATAACTGACCACACTCAGTAACCAAAGGAAATTAACCAACTACCAAGAAACTCAGTCAAAGAAGGAACCAAGAAACACAGACAAATTCCAAAATGTTTTTGGTGACACAGGATTCCCAAGAACCCAAGATGCTCCTACATCATGTTTTGATTGTGGAGAAGAAGGTCATAGGAGATATGAATATCCTCAATGCCAAGGAAGGACAAATAGGAGAGCTTAAGGCTAGGCTAGAGTCATGCATCTATATGAAGATGTTATATCATCACATTTTGAAGATGTTGAAAGAGGAGAAACACTAATTAATAGAAGAGTCCTGCTGAGTGTTGAGAATGAACTTGAGAAAAGGAGCTTGTTTCACACCAAGTGCAATTGTGAGGATATGATGTGATTATTGATAGTGGAAGCACTGGAAATCTAGTGTCAGAATAGATAGTCATGAAATTGAAGCTCAAAAGATAGAAACACCCACATCCATACCGGATCACCTAGGTGTAGGATGATCACAAGGTCATGGTTAGTGAACAATTCCTAGTAAAGTTCAAGATTAGCGAATACCATGATGAGGTACTATGTGATATCATACCTATGGATGCATGTCATATGTTGTTGGGTAGACCATGGTAGTTTGATAGACATGTTGTACATGATGATTGTGTGAATACCTATTCCCTGACATTAGATAGAGTGTGACATAATCTAAATCCATTGCAAGACATAAAAGAAAAGGTACGTGGTAATGCAAGAATAACTTTTGCTGATGGAAGAAAATTTTGAGAGGGTCTGAGGCATGAGAATGTGTGTTTTTCTTTAATTCAAAAAGTTGGTATTGAGGAAGTAGAAGATGTACCTATAGAAGTTGTATATTTGTTGAATGAGTTTCAAGATATTGTATCTGATGGATTACCACCGGTAAGGAAGATCATTCATCAGATGGACTTGATTCCAGGAGCCATTTTTCCAAATAAGGTAGCACATAGAATGACACTAGCAGAAAGTGAAGAGTTGAATAGACAAGTACATGAGTTGTTATAGAAGGGGTTGATTTGGGAGAGCCTAAGTCTATGTGTTGTACCAGAAGTGTTAGCACCAAAGAAGAATGGAGAATGGAGGATGTATATAGATTCCAAAGAAATAAACAAGATCACAATCAAGTACATATTTCCATTGCCACAGATAGATGATATTATGGGTTGTTTGAGTGCAGTTGTGTATTTCTCAAAAATAGATCTGAAGAGTGGATATCATCATATTAAGATCAGAGAATGAGATGAATGGAAGACTACCTTCAAGACAAAGGAAGGATTGTATGAGTGGTTAGTCATGCCTTTTGGGCTAACCAATCCACCAAGCACTTTCATGCGGCTCATGAATGAGATTTTAAAAGAATTTATGGGTAGGTTTGTCATTGTTTACATAAATGATATTTTGATCTTTAGTAAGACATTGGAGGAGAATATGATGCATATTTGTATGGTGTTTGAAAAGTTAAGAGAAGAGAAATTGTTGATTAATTTGAAGAAACTTGCAGTTTTGTGAAGAAAGAGTTAGTGTATTTGGGATTTGTAGTTTCAACAGAAGGTCTAAAATGGACCCAAAGAAAGTGTAGGCTATTCTTGAATGGACTACTCCAAGGAGTTATATAGAGGTAAGATCTTTTCATGGTTTGGTTAGCTTTTATAGAAATTTTATCATGAGTTTTAGCAGTATTTGCGGACCCTTGACTGAAGCAATGAGAGGGGATAGAAAAGAGTTTAAGTGGACTACTAGGGCAGATAAGAGTTTTAAACTATTGAAATAGAAAGTTACAGAATAACATGTTTTAGCACTTCCAAATTTTAATAAGGTGTTTCAAGTAGACTATGATGCTAGTGGTACTGTAATAAGAGCTGTTATGAATCAAGAAGGTAAACCTGTTGCTTATTTTAGTGAGAAGTTAAATGATGACAAGAAGAAATATTTTTTTTATGATCATGAATTTTATTCTATAGTTCAAGTATTGAGGAAGTGGAGACACTATCTGCTTCCTAAGGAGTTTGTTTTGTATACTGATCATCAAGCTTTGCAATATTTGAATAGTCAAGGAAATTTGAATAAAAGGCATTTTAAATAGGTTGAGTTTTTGCACAGTTATACATTTATTTTAAAAAATAGGAGTGGAAAGTCTAACAGGGTTGCAGACGTGCTTAGAAGAAGGCAACTATTGCTAATAGAGATGCAAATTGAGGTGGTAAAGATTTCTGAGAAGCTTGGAAAGCTTGTAAAGAAACTGTTACTCTAGACAGAATGAAGTGGTTGGATTTCATCATTCAGGATGGTATGCTATTCAAAGGGAGTTAGTTGTGCATTCCATGAAGTTCTATGAGGGAGAATCTTATCAAAGAGAAGCATAGCAGAGGATTGGCCGGACATTTTGGTCATGATAAAATCATTGCTTTGTTTAGTGAGAATTATTATTGGCCACAGTTGCACCAAGATGTCAAGAAGTTTATACAGAGCTACAGAGTATGTCAGATGGAGAAAGGAGTGAAGAAGAATACAAGGTCATATCAGCCATTACCTATACTAGAGAAACCTTGGGAGGATATCAGTATAGATTTTGTTCTTGGTTTACCAAGGACTCAGTGGGGACATGATTCAATTTTTGTGGTAGTTGACAAATTTTTGAAGATGGCACATTTCATTCCTTGCAAGAAGACTAATGATGCTATTCATGTAGCAGAATTATTTTTCAAAGAAGTGGTGAGACTACATGATTTTCCAAAGAGCATAGTTTCACATCGAGACACTAATTTTGTTGGATATTTCTGGCATACATTGTGGAAGAAGTTAAATATAGATTTGAAGTTCAGTTCATCACATCCATAGACTGATGGACAGACAGAGGTAGTGAATAGGAGTTTGAGGAATTTGCTGAGATGTTTGGTTGGAGACAAGCCAACGGGATGGGATTTGATTTTACCACAGGAAGAATTTGCATACAATAATTTTGTCAACAAGAGCACTAGTAAATCACCATTCCAGATTGTATATGGAAGTAGTCCCAGAAATGCATATGAGTTGAGGAAGATATATAAAGGAGAAATAAGTAGTGTTGAAGCTAAGGATTTTGTAGAACATTTGAAGAACATTCATGAGGAGGTGAGGAAGCACATTACCAAGATGAATGTGTAGTATAAGGCTAAGCAATATGAGAAAAGAAGACAATGAATTTCATGTTAGAGATGAAGTCATGGTTCATTTGCAGAAGGAGATATTTCTAGTTGGTACATATAACAAGTTCAAAATGAAGAAGTTTGGGCCATGTAAGATACTAAAGAAGCATGATTTAGGAAATACCTATGTGGTAGAATTGCCTACTGAGATGAATATTTCACCAGTATTTAATATTTCAAATCTAACAGAGTATCATGAGGGAGGTGTTGAAGATGAGATCACAACAACACAGTGGAGTATTCTAGCAACCAATTTAGTTACCAAGGAGATTGAGGACATACTAGATAGTCATGTTGGTAGAAGTACCAGGAATAGGACATAAGAAGAATATCTGGTCAAATGGAGAGGACAACCTATTGAAGGTTCATTGTGGCTAAAAAAGGAGGAGGTTAATCATCTTGGTTTTCCTCTTCACACCTAAGTTATGACAGGCTCACTTCTCAAATTACCCAAGGTGTTTGATGTAGGAGCATCCTGGGGGTAAGAGCAATCTTGCATCACCCAAAAATAATTATGGTTTCTTTTCAATAATGGCTATCTTATGCAGAGCTGTTATTTTTGGAAATTTACTATTTTTAGTAAGTTTTCCATTTGAGTTTAGAATGGTCTATTTTCTTCCCTAGAGGTTCATTTTGGTTGTATCAGCTTGCCAATAAAGTTTCATTGCCAGATCAAGTCTATTTTTGAAGATATTGAAACTTTTCGGTATTGACAACAGGGTAAAAAAACTTTGAACTTGATTTTGAAGGATTTAGAGGCCCTAGATGAGGTTGAAACTTTGGCTGAATGAAGCTTTCTTTAATTCAAATATTTTAGAGCACTTTGTGCCCATTCTAAAATGGGGTCATAATAGTAAATCAGGTCAACGAGTGATGACTTATGGTCTCCAGAAGTTGAGTCACCTGAAATGGAAGAAAATAATTTTTCTTCAAAATTTTTGTTTGGGTTTCAAAAGTAATTTTGAGCCAACTATGATGTAATAAAATGAAAAATAAAATAATTCTAAGTTTGGTTGGCCTTAGAGGCTAAATTTTTGGAACCTTTTCAGGCGGTGGAAAATTTCCTATATAAGGAAGGCCTGTAGTGTTGACTAGGGCAGTTGAGGGCAGTTCAGAGCAGTTCTAAGTAGTTTTGGGTAATAATTTGAGGCTTTTTCCTATAGAATAATTTAAGGTAAAATGCCAATGTGGCTTTTCATATTGTAATTTTGAAATTTTCAATTCCACATTTGTGGAGATAATAGGAAGCCCATTTTTTGTTCTTGCAAATTGTTGTTGTTTCTCTATTTCTATTTTGTGTTTGTGGTACTAAGGGGAGCACCATTCATAAATAAGG
The DNA here is from genome assembly GCA_027943335.1 of Chamaecyparis obtusa. Lineage (NCBI taxonomy): Eukaryota > Viridiplantae > Streptophyta > Pinopsida > Cupressales > Cupressaceae > Chamaecyparis > Chamaecyparis obtusa. Next base: position 501,353 of record BSBK01002088.1, on the reverse strand, counting down.
AACTTAATCCTTCCTTTATACCACACTCAAATAATTACAAATGATTCAGCATAGAAATTACAAAATAAAATCTTCCACATGTTACATAAAAATTCCACAATTACATTAAACTGTCAGCTTGCAATTAGGATAATTCTTTACTTGTGAAAAATCTAACCTTTCTATCATGTCCACATCACAATCATAATGTCTTCATCATTTTTACAACTTCACATGCTCAAATTATATCCTGATTAGGAGATATCATCCGATTTCCACAAACCGCTACTCAAAAACACTGCATGAATACTCCTTCGACTAAATTACACATAACTGTCATGAATAAATGAATTTCCATATGCACTCTTAACCATGATCTTATAAAACATCATATATTAAATCCTCAGCTCCACATAGCTTGATCTTCAATATCTCATGTGCGCTAATACAAACAATGTCTGCTTCTCTGCTAATCTTCAATAGATCACTGTGTTGACATCAATGACAATCATAGTCATGAATGCAAAAACAACTACTACAGAATGGCTATGAATAATCCCCCATATGATATGTTTAGAATTCATTCCTAACAATCTCCCCCATTGGCATTAATGGCAACATAGATGAAAAAACATCCAAGTTCCATGAATACCAACACTGCAAGACTGCTGCTCTGAAATGATTCTCAAGTCCTCTTCATCACTCAAATATTGCTTCATTTTCCTGCTCATGCTCAAATATTTTAGTTTTTCATTTTATATTTCTTGTATCCTCCTCCCTCAAATTCTCTTCAAAAATATGGTTTTTCATGTATCCTTCTCCCCCATTGACATCAATGACAAATGCTACATCACTATGTCAACAATAACTTCAATGTCAAAAGACACTTTTCAGAAAATACATTCACTAGAGTCCTCATGACTCAACTAAAAAACACATACTCCCCCATAGAGGAATTAAAAACATTTAGTCTAGAAGAAAAGATAGGGCTCAGATACCAGTGGACTGATGCAACAATCTGCATCACTTCTCAAAAGTAGGCTGGGGCATAACACCAAGCATACCTCTTAGATACTCAAATGTCTCCTTAGGAAAAGGCTTTGTAAATATATATAAAATCTTCTCTTGTGTACTTATGTACTCAAGTCTTACTTCTTTCTCTGCAACTTTCTTTCTCACTACATGATACTTTATTTCTATATGCTTTATTTTAGAATGTAGTACAGGATTCTTAGACATACTAACTATATTGGTGTTATCATAGTCTATAACAATAGAATCATCAAATTTTATTCCAATATCCTTCAACATTTGTTTCATCCAAATTATTTGATTACAATTGTTTTCTACTGCTACATACTCTGCTTCTATTGTGCTATGTGAAATATAGTTTTGTTTCTTGCTTAGCCAAGAAACCAATCTTCCTCCAAGGAAAAATGCTCCACCAATTGTACTCTTTTTTTCATCAACACTACCTCCCCAATCTACATATGTATATGCACAAAGGTTAAGTTCATCATATTTTTCATACCACAATCCATATTCAATTGTGCCTTTTAAGTACCTTAGTATCCTTTTTACTCTTGCATAATGTGATTCTCTGGGATCATCTTGAAATCTTCCAACAATTCCAACTGTATGTGATATGTCTAGTCTTGTATGAGTTAAATATTTCAATCCTCCAATCATAGATCTGTATCTCTTATGTTCAACTACAAGAGTCTCATCTGTGCTATATAACTTGTGTCTAGTTAACATAGTTGTTGCATCTAGTTTACAGTTCTCCATTCCAAATATCTTCAATAAGTCATTCAAGTACTTTGTTTGACATAAGAAGATACCATCACTGTTCTATTTTATCTACAATCCTCAAAAATATGTCATCTCACTAATCATACTCATTTCAATTTGAGTCTTCATTTCATCTACAAATTTATCACTAGCTTCATGTTCTCCTCCAAAGATAATATCATCAACAAAAATAACTACAACCAACAAATCATTTTTAATTTCTTTTGTGTACAAGTTGTTGCCTATTGTGCCTTTAGTAAATCCTAATTTTACTACATACTTATCCAATCTTGCATACCAAGTTCTAGGTGCTTGTTTAAGTCCATATAAAGCTTTGTTTAGTTTACATACCATGTCTCCTTCATGACTTAAGGGAAAACCTTTAGGCTGCTCAATGTAAAATTCTTCTTCTAACTCTCCATTAAAAAATGTTGACATCACATCCATCTGATACACTTTAAATTTCTTATAAGCTACATAAGCCAAAAACATTCTTACCACTTCAATTCTTGCTACAAGTGCAAAATTTTCTTCGTAGTCAATTCCTTCTTGCTATAAGTATCTTTTATATACCAATCTTACTTTATTCCTTACAACTCTTCTTGTTCATTCATCTTGTTCCTGAATACCCATTTAGTTCCTATAACATTCTTAGCTTTAGGTCTAGGGACCAATTACCAAGTCTTGTTCTTTTGAATTTGATCTAGTTCTTTCTTCATAGCTTTAATCCAATGTTCATCTTCATAGGCTTCACTATTAGATTTAGGTTCAATTTGAGAAATTAAACACAATTGTTCTTATACCTTATTTCATGTCAGAACTCCTCTATCTATGCTTCCAATAATCTTCTCAATAGGATGATTTCTTGATAGATTCCTATTAGGTTTCACTGTCTCAATTCTTACTTCAGTTGTAGGTTCTTCTATGATTTCATCAATGTAGCTTTCATTCCGAAAATCACTGTCAGTTTCATAGAATAATTCAACATTCTCTGGATTAGTTCCAGGATGAGTTCCTTCATCTGATTCATAATCAAGCATTCTTTCTTGAATTTTGAACATTTCATCAACTTTAACATTTTCTCTCTCAACAATAGTTTTGGTTCTTTTATTGAAACATCTATAATCTTTTCTCTTCAGTGAATAATGAAGAAATATACCTTCATCACTTCTAGGATCAAAATTTCCAATGTCATCATCTCTCTTAATATAACATTTACTTCCAAAAATTCTAAAATACTTAACTAATGGTGCATGTCCAAACCATAGTTCATAAGATGTCTTGTCTGTGTCTACACTAATATGTACTCTATTCATTGTATATACTGGTGTGTTTATTGCTTCTCTCCATAATATCTTCACCAAATCATTTTCAAATAGCATGACTCTTGCTACTTTAGTTACAAACCCGTTTCTTCTTTCTACAATACCATTTTTTTCAGGTGTTCTAGGAGATGAAAATTGTCTCTTAATACCATTCACTGCACAAAAAGTGTTAAATTCTTTTGAAGTAAATTCTCCACCTCTATTTGATATGAAATATTTAATCTTAATTCTAGGTTCATTCTCAACTTTATTCTTAATTACTCTAAACTTATCAAATGCTTCAAATTTTTCTTTAAGAAATGCAATCCACATCATTCTTGTAAAATCATCAACAAGAATCATAAAATACCTTTCTCCATAGAATCCTCTAGTCCTTGTGAGACCTCTCAAATCTATATGAACAATTTCCAACTTCTCTTCTTTTTCTAATCTTCCAAGAAGAGTTTCTCTGGTGAAATTATCAATACAATGTATAACTTGCTCAATCATATGCATTGTCTACTTAAATACAAGAGTCAATGTCCACAAAATTTTCCATATCACTTCATTCTTAGTCTTGATTCCTTCATAGGATTTTATACTTGTAACAATTTCTGACATTCTATCAATATGGATTCTAAAAGATTCATCTTCCATCATTCTTATATCTTAAAATGCACATATCCAATTATGTAATTTGACTTTATTTGCATGTTCATCACCTTCAAAAGTTGATTGTAAAGCTAACCAAATTTCATGAGATGTTTTTAGATATTTTACCTGATTGTACTCATTTTTCAGAAGGGCTGACAAGAGTGTTTATCTAGAAAGTATGTTACAAATGAATTGATCTCTCTCCTAATTAGTACGTTCTTCAATTTTGTCTTCATTAATGATAGTCTTCTTGTTCTTTGTGATTAACCAATATCTTGGTCCTAAACCAAGTAAATGTGTCTTCATCTTTTCTTTCCAGCTATCAAAATTCACTCTATCAAACTTAGGGATTTCTTTCCTAAAATGACTCATCATGGATCTCCTGAAGTTGTTAAACTTTTCCTTCAAGGACCTTCTTCTCTAATACCAATTGTTAGAAAGTAAATTCCACCAAGATAACTAAGAGGGGGGGGGGTGAATCAATTATCAAATAAATACAAATTTTATCACCTTTAACATATTTTAACCATGTAAGAAATGTGATTAACAACCATAGAAAGATATACATACACAACAACACAATAACACAAGATATGTTGACTAGCGGACCTCTTGATCAAATAGTAAACCCTGGTGGGAATGATGCCCAAAAAAGATGCACTAATATGAAAGTTCCTTGTGAAAGGATGGACTCTATTAGGAGTCTTATGAAATATATTTAGTACATATCAGTCCCTATTAGGAGACTTTGAATCCTTGCTAAAAGATTCTAACCCTGTTAGGAGTTATGGAAGACAAAAGGACCCACTATCCAAAAAGCTTCAAGGGAAAGATCACTAAACACACTATATAACTGGTCTCTATATTACTCAATAGAATAATACCAAAAGATTACTAATCTCAAAAAATTATCACTTATCTTTTGACTATGCCAAATCACACCAACTGCTTCATTAGATCTCAATACTAGATCTCTATACTTCACATATCCTCTTACAACAAGTATTGCACAATTCTACAATTCACTTTCACAATCTTATACAATCTTATATTATAATTAAATATTACAATAAGTAAATTAATCCTTCCTTTATACCACACTCGACAAATAATTACAAATGAGTTAGCATACAAATTACAAAATAAAATCTTCCACACGTTACATAAAAATTCCATAATTACATAAAACTGTCAGCTTCCAATTAGGATAATTATTTACTCATGGGACCTCTAAACTAGCTGTCATGTAAACATCAGAATCATCATGTCTTCATCATCTATACAACTTTTCATGCTCAGATTCTATCCCGATTAGGAGATATCATCTGATTTCCACAAACTGCTACTCATGAACACTCCCTGAATACTGATTCCACTGAATTACACATAACTATCATGGATAAATGAATTTTTGTATGTTCTCTAACCATGATCTTATAAAATATCATAGATTAGGTCCTCAAATCTGCATATCTTGATATTCAATATCCCATGTGCGCTAATACAAACACTGTCTTCTTCTTTGCTAATCTTTAGTAGATTATTGTGTTGACATCAATGACAATCATAGTCAAGAATGCAACAACAACTACCACAGAATGGCTATAGATACTCCCCCATAGGATATATTCAACATTCATTCCTAACAATTAGGACACCATACAAAACATGTCCTCATGATGCACTAGCATCCTGGCTTCTTGTTCAGTTTCTTATGATTTTTTGGCACTCAGTCAATGAGGTGAATGAGTTTTGTAAAGACCTACTTTTATTCAGTTATTTGGGTGATAGTTCTTGGTCAAAGTTTGTTTCAATCCACTGATGAAGCTCAGTGATCTTGGTGGTGATTCTCAGTTGGAAGTTCTAGTGGAGCTCAGTTGATGATGGTCACTCCATGACTTGGTGTTTTGTTGTTCGGTGCTTGGTTACTGAAAGGGTGTCAGTGTTTATGTCTATTTCTCGATCACTGAAGTGGATCAGTTGTTGGAGGACTCAATCATTGAAGGAAGCTAGGTCATTGAAGGAGAATTAGTATTGCTGGTTCTTGGTAATGCTTGTGAAGCTCGGTTGGTGTGCTTGCTCGGTATGTTTCCTGGCACTCAGTAGTTTTTCTTACCGATGGGTGTTCTTGGAGAATTGGGAGGCCAACTTGGTACATTTATTATTGGTAGCTAATGTCACATTCTCCTATTTAGATCTGAGGTGGACATGGAGAATTAAATAATTTTAAGGTTATCTGAGAGATGACTTGTATTGCATTTAATATTTGTTTGGTAGGAGTTAATTATGTCATCCAGCTGACTTGTGGCTGAAGATTAGTATTTAAAGGGTATTTGAGTAGTTTTTTAGAGGGTTGGAAGAGTAGAGATCTAGAGTCAAAGTAGATCTAGATAGAGGGTAGAAGAAGTGTAGTAGAATTAGTAGCTTGTCAGCTTAGGAACAAGAGGATTTCTTGGTGGCTTGCGAGCACACATTTAGATCTTTCTTAGAGTGCCTACTAGTGTCCTATTGTGTTATAGACTTGGACTACTTGAGAAGTGTATTAGACCCTACGTGATCTTGTAAAACTATTCCTTTCTTTGAATTTGGCCATAATCAGGAATGCCTTACAGCCTGACACATTGCATGTAATTAGTTTTTGATGAATAAAGATATCTATTTTCTTTCAGATTTGGTTTTGGTGTTATGTTATTCCACTATGTTGGTGTTTGGCTATAAGTTTGGACAATCCTTAATTGGATCCTCCATACTTGACTGCATCAGGTGGTATTAGAGAAAGGTTGATCTTGTTTGGAGAAAGGTTGGTGAAGAGATTGTGTGCAATCTGAGTTGCAGATCTGTGTTACTGAACTTGTGAAATTGTGGCCTAGTTGTTCATGCAAGGTGGCAAGTTGTGATATGACTTGCATATAACTTGGAGGTTGTCACAAGGTGGTCGGTGTTGGGTTTTTTGCAAAGGTTTTTTGAAGATCTTTGGAGATTCCTCTGAGAAGATTGGACCCTGGTGTGATTGTAGATTTCTGTGATGTGGTGGAAGCAAAAATTTATGAGAGGTTTTCTCAGTGGGAAATGGATATGTTAAGTTGTTTGGAGAACCAGATTGATAACCTTGTGAAGGAAAGTGTTGTTGAGCTTTGTAGAGCTTACTTGAGTTGGAGCATGTTGATTTAGAAGAATGTTGTCTAGCCTGTTAGGAAACAAGTCTGTGAGAGAAGACATCTTGGAAAGGTTTCTTATGAAATTTTGGAGGTTGAAGAGGTATGTGAAATTGGGTTTGATGTTCAGTTGGTGGAGTCTAACATGAAACTTGTAGAGCAACTCGTTCTTGTTGCTGAGTGTTATCTCTATTTGAGCATTAATCCTTGTCATTAGTATCAAAGACATTGATCGGTTACCTATGCTACTCTAGTCAAGAACTGCATTCACTTCAAGCTAGTCATTTAAGTCTTTACACCAAGCACTAGGGTAGTTCTACCGAGCATTTGTGTACACTGATAGTGAGTGACAGTAAACACCGAGAAGACTGGACACCAAGCACTAGTGTAATTACCGAGCATAATATACATTGTTTACCGAGGAAGACACAAAATGGCATAGTAATCAAGAATGACACATTTATCTATGCAAATAGTTACAACAGAATCAAAAAACATTTTACCAAGATCGAGGATCATTTATTGTAAGATTCCATCATTAATTGTGATGATGATCTTTCTGTAATTGCTAGATCTAGGTTATTTTTGTACACCATAGATCTTAGGGTTTTCTCTAAGATATTGTAACCTAATTTTGTTAAGCGGAAAAAGCAGTATGCTATATAAATGTAATTTCATGTTATTTTTGTATGTGTGAGAGAGAAGCTTGAAAAGGAAGTTGAGAACATGAAAAGAAGTTCTTGAAGCATTAGCCAACCTCAAGAATATCAGTTATTAGATAGAAAAGAATAGAATACAGAGACATTCAGATTTGGCAGAATCAGACAAGGCTACCAAGAAGTTCAGAGCAGAGATGTTCATATGAAAAGGTGATATCTATTTAGTATTTCATAGATCTATATCAAACAAGTTGATTTTTCATTAGCAGATATATACCTGTTATTTTCTAATCATTGTAATAGGGTTTGGTAAAATCTCTTAACACAGTAGACCTAGCAGCATTTTTGTAAATCTCTTAACCGAGTGCACACTGAATTAGTGTTGTCAAAATCCTATCACTAGATATATCTAATCGATCTAAAATGTTACTCCTAATAGGGTAAGATCACCAAAAGTGATCACCACTTGTAGCCCTAACAGGCAAACCTTTTCTATCTATGGTAATATTTAGAATTTGTGGGTGTCATCCCCACCACATTTTTTACCTTTTAACAAGAGTTTCTACATTACCAAAATACTTGTGTTATGTCATTATATATTGTTGATTTCATGCTATTTACCTTTGATAGTTAAATTAGTGAATGATGCATGCAATGGACTCAAGTTATATAGGAAGGTTACTACTATTTGTTGTTTAAATTTTTTATGGGCACTAATTCACTCCTCCCCTCTCAATACCCTATCTCTCCAATCCAATAATTGGTATCAGAGCTCAGATCTCTTATTGGACATTTTAACCACTAAAGAGTAAAGATCTAACCATGGAGAGATATAAGTTGGATAAAACAATAAAGAATCAAAAGATTCAAGTGCAGATGTTTGTTGAGCAGTATAAGCACACTAAGGATGACTTGAAAAAACAAAAATGAAACATCACAAGCCATGTGGCATATCCACTTGGGCATTCTCACATAAATAACATTTACAATTAACATATAAATCACATACATTCATGCATCATACTTTTACGAATTAAATACATTACAACGAGGTTTTTGGTTTCTCACTAGAAGCAACCTTGGCTCCAACTGATTTTCACATTAGTCTCTGCAATGGTTCCTTGAATTTACCATGACCTATTTCCCTGCACACTCAAGTCCAATATCAATAGTCCAAGGAAATAACATGTAAATTCTATAACTTTCATAATCAAATAATTCTCAAGAAATTAATCCTAATTAAGTCAAAGTTTCACATGGCATAATCATTCATTTATAACTTACTTAAATCTCATCATGAAATATAAAATTCATCACTAAATTAAACTAGAAACATAATCATTGCATACCTATATAATTTAATTGCAAATTAAACTCCATCATCATAATCATTCATAAAATCTACTTAATTTCACATAAGGTTCCAAATAGATATAACAGTTTCATCAAAATAACATAACTAAATGTGCAACTAAACTCTAAGGTGATAAACCATAACATAAAGTATCAGTAAAATCTATAGAGCATCAAATTTGGTTATAACTCTCTATGTCATATTTCCTTTATTGGAATTAGACAATAATTTAACTAAATTCATTAAAAAATTTCTTTGGTTAAAAGGTTCCTTTATTAATCTCAACATGATAAATGACTAATCTCCATATGTCATTAATTAATTAGATTCCATAAAAATTAAATCAATAATATTAAATAATCCTCCATTAAGATTTGATACCTTAAAGAATTAATCTAACCACCAAAATTCCCCTTCATTAATAAATTAATTTAGCTACATTTTGATAAAACTATCAATTGCCAAAAGTATCAACACAATCCATTTCTTAATCCTTTAAAATAAAACATGCACACCCAAAAATTGAAAAGTCACATCAAAAAGCCATTAAAATAAACAAAATATCAAAAGGGGGTTTGTGGGGAAAAAAAAAGGGGTGATGGAAAATGAATTTCAAATGGGCTTTGACTTTCTCCTTCTACCCTAACCCTAATCTCAAAATTAGGCATAGTGGAAAAAGAGAAAACCCAAAAAGACTACCAAAACTTCTTTTTTTCCCTCTCAAACTCTCTCTCAACCAAACCCTAATAGTTTGGGCTTCTTTTTCTTTCTTTTTCCACCATTTTATGTTGCAGGTATGAAGATTTGGATGGCAAAAGAAGAAGCAAGGAGAATATTGGGTATATGCCCATAAGTGCATATGTGCAAACACACCCATCTTGGGAGTATTTGCAAATATACACTCATGTATATATACTCTAATAAATCAACCATTCAAGAAGATTCAAAAGTTTGGTAAGAAGGAAGAAAACCCTTCTTTATTTTGAAAATACTAACAAAGAAATAGTAGAATGACATTATCCCTAATTTTAAATTTTTTTTAATTAACACAACTCTCATTTTTTCATTTATTCATTATTTGCTGGTTTTATTTATTTTTTAAAAAAATCTTTTTTAAAAAAGTGTTCTTAAAAATCATTTTTTTGAGAAAAAAAAAAGATTAAAAAAAAAATCAAAAGAGGGGGGGTGAGCTGGGCTCAACCCAGCCCCTCATTTGATTTTTTGTTTTCTCAAAAAAATGATTTTTAAGACCAATTTTAAAAAAAAAAAAAAATTTAAATAAATAAAACCAACAAACAATGAATAAATGAAAAAATGAAAGTTGTGTTAAATAAAAACAAAAAAAATTAGGGATAATGCCATTCTACTTTTCTTTGTTAGTATTTTCAAAATAAAGAAGGGTTTTCTTCCTTCTTACCAAACTTTTGAATCTTCTTGAATGGCTGATTTATGAGAGTATATATACATGAGTGTATATTTGCAAATAGTCCCAAGATGGATCTATTTGCACATATGCACTTATGGGCATATACCCAATATTCTCCTTGCTTCTTCTTTTGCCATCCAAATCTTCATACCTGCAACATAAAATGGTGGGAAAAGAAAGAAAAAGAAGCCCAAACCATTAGGGTTTGGTTGAGAGAGAGTTTGAGAGGGAAAAATGAAATTTTGGGAGTCTTTTTGGGTTTTCTCTTTTTCCACTATCCCTAATTTCGGGATTAGTGTTAGGGTAGAAGGAGAAAGTCAAAGCCCATTTGAAATTCATTTTCCCTCACCCCTTTGTTTTTCCCCCCAAACCCCCTTTTGATATTTTGTTTATTTTAATGGCTTTTTGATGTGACTTTTCAATTTTTGGGTGTGCATGTTTTATTTTAAAGGATTAAGACATGGATTGTGTTGATACTTTTGGCAATTGATAATTTTATCAAAATGTAGCTAAATTAATTTATTAATGAAGGGGAATTTTGGTGGTTAGATTAATTCTTTAAGGTATCAAATCTTAATGGAGGATTATTTAATATTATTGATTTAATTTTTATAGAATCTAATTAATGAATGACATATGAAGATTAGTCATTTATCATGTTGAGATTAATAAAGGAACCTTTTTACCAAAGAGAAATTTTAATGAATTTAGTTAAATTATTGTCTAATTCCAATAAAGGAAATATGACATAAAGAGTTATAACCAAATTTGATTTTTATTTAGTTAATTATTATTTTAAGAAATATTTTCTTAACTATAGTTTAATTTTATATGTTAATCATTGTTTTAAACTAAGATAAATCTACAGATTAAAGGAAAGATATTTAATCCATTAATATTATTAGTGTATTTGTGTTTAGTGAAAAATCATTTAAATTAAGATTAATATTGAAGTTAGTTAATTGGGAAATACATTGGACATTCATAATACTTAGGGGTGAGCGTTATCGATGATCCGTCATCATGCTTTCCCCACAATCGAAAGTTAACCAATTCTCTCTCAAGTTTAACCGCACAATCATTAGACAATTGTTAAACTTAAACTTATAAACCCTTCTAGAAAAAAAAGGTTGGTGTGTTTTTGTGTGAAATTTATGGGCATGACAAAATGTTACTCCTAACAGGGTAAGATCACCAGAAGTGATCACCACTTGTAGCCCTAATAGGCAACCCTTTTCTATCTATGATAATATTTAGAATTTGTGGGTGTCATCCCCATCACATTTTTTACCTTCTAACAAGGGTTTCTGCATTACCAAAATACTTGTGTTATGTCATGATATATTATTGATTTCATTCTATTTACCTTTGATAGTTAAATGAGTGAATGATGCATGCAATGGACTCAAGTTATATAGGAAGGTTACTACTATTTGTTGTTTAAGGTTTATGAGTTAAAAAAATTTGTGGGCACTGATTCACTCCTCCCCTCTCATTACCCTATCTCTCCAATCCAAAAATTGGTATCAGAGCTCAGATCTCTTATTGGATGTTTTAACCACTAAAGAGTAAAGATCTAACCATGGAGAGATATAAGTTGGATAAAACAATAGAGAATCAAAAGATTGAAATGTAGATGTTTGTTGAGCAGTATAAGAAAGCTAAGGATGACTTGAAAAAGTTATTGGTTCAAAGAAAGAACTTGGCTATTATGGAGAATGACATTAGCTACCATGAAGAAGGGATTGATGATTTATTTGATCACATTGGATCTAGTTCAGGAAGTATTTTTGATGGATCTAAAAGTGCAATCTTTGATTTGTTTGAAAAGAATCTTCACTTAACTGAACAAGTGAAAGCCCTACAAATTGGTCAGGAATCACAGATGGTGAGGATGATAGTGTTGGAAACAATTGTCTAAAGGAAATTGCTACTCAAATTATGTATTGTCTTTGATGTCACACAATGTCATAGTCCGCAGCAATCAGTTCCTACTGAGCTCAGTCGGTCTGCCAGACAGGAAGATTAGTGCTTACCGAGTCCACTCGGTTATCAAAGAAAATCAATGTTTACCGAGTTCACTCGATTATCAAAGGAAATTTAGCATTTACCGAGTTCAGTCGGTCATCAAAGGAAATTTAGTGTTTACCGAGTTCAGTCGGTCATCAAAAGAAATTCAGTGTTTACCGAGTTCAGTCGGTTATCGAAGGTAAAGGATTGTCAGTGTTTATCGAGTTCCCTCGGTCTCTGAAAGATTGTAGAAAGTTATGGTCACCGAGCACTGTCGGCCCTTGAAGGATTTTTGCAAATAGAGTTTTCTTAATTCAGCCGACTGTTATACTAAATAATGTCGATTTGACAAATCTAAAATCATATAAATAAAAGGTCAAAATGTGAAAAATAAATAAGATATACAGCAAAAGATTTACAGAAGAAAGACAAGAAAGGTGTGTGCGAATTTGTGAAGGATGTTCAGATATCCTTAAGGTGCAGCAGAGATTTATTCGATCAGGAAGGATCACACATATGCAAAATAGAGATCTGTAATCAGCAAGGCAGTTGCATTATTATACAAGTCATTTTTCATTGTTACCTTCTTATCATTGTGACAGTGAATTCTAAATCTCTTAACCGAGTTGGTTTAACAACCATATTGTAAATCCTCTAACAAGGTGACAATTCCATTGAATTGTTTTCAAGACCTCTTACCAGGCCACTCCTAGCAGGGTGATTAAATCCTCTAACAAGGTCACACCTAACAGTGTGTTTTGTAACCTTTTACCGGGTTGGCTTCTAATCGGGCATCACTTCAGAAAAGTGAAAATCAATATCTAGATACATTGGTGGTTTTTCCCATATTAGGTTTCCATGTTAAATCTTGTGTCTCTTGTGTTCTTAATTGCTATCTTAATCATACACTAGTGCTGATGAATATCTAAAAGATAATTTTGCTAATACTTTCTGCATCTTCAAAGTTACTGCAATCTATTTACCGAGTGCTAAAACAGATAACATTGTTAAGATATCCTAAGGGATCTGGAAAGAATTAATTGTGAAGTGTTTTATGGTTGACTGATTCACCCCCCCCTCTTAGTCACTTCATCCATATTCCATCAATTGGTATCAGAGCTTTTGGTGCTTGCAGGAAGGGTTTCAAGGACCTAAGCTAAAGATCAGGATGTCTTACAAGAGGGAAATTCCAAAGCTCAACAGAGATAACTTTTCAGCATGGCAAGGTCTCATGCGACTGCATCTAGCTTCCATTGGTGATTCAGGATGCAAATACATTGATGAAGAATACACAATTCCTAATGGTGCATTAACTGTTAAAGACATTGCAGATAAAAAGACTCATAACACCATGATGATAGACATTGCATCTGCTCTCAGCTATGAAGAATTTGATGATATTAAAGACTGCACTACTGCATATGAAATTTGGATGGCACTAAAGAAAATATATGGTGGTGATGCAAATGTGAAAAGAGCCAAAGCAGAAAGCCTAAGAGGACAGTTTGACAAGATGAATATGAAGGAAGATGAAAACATTGCAAAATATGTTGAAAGAATCAAAGCAAGTGTAAGTGCAATTAGAGCTTCTGGAGGAACAATCTCAGATGAAACTATTATAAGTAAGGTACTCAGAACATTACTCCCTATCTATGCAATAAGAGTATCAGCTATTCAAGAAAGAAGATGTGAAACAAACCACAATATAACTTTGGATGCTTTAGTTGGAAGATTGATAGCCTTTGAATTAGACAACTATGACAACTATGTTCCTAGTTCCAAAAATATTGAATCAGCATTTGAGGCCAAGGTTTCACTAAAGAAGAACAATAAAATTAAAGAAGTTCAGTCAGAAAGTGAAGAAGTATCAGAAGAAAGTTCTGATAGTGATCTTGAAATTGTAGAAGCATTACTTGCAAAGAAGTACTCTAGAGGGAAAGGTAAATATAAAGGTAAAACCCCTTTAATCTATTTTTCATGTGAAGAAATTGGACATATTGTAGCTAGGTGCCCAAACAAGAAAGTCAAGGAAGAGAAGAGAAGTCACAAGTACTATGGCAAAAAGAATTTCAAATCATTCAAGGATAAAGTTAAGAAAACATGTTTTATGGCTAAAGATTCTGATGATAGTAAAGAAGAAATTGTCTTTATTCCTATAAAAGATGAATCTGATGATGATGAAGATAAGATGGCACTTATTTCTCATATAAGCAAAGATGATATATGGATAATAGATAGTGGATGTTCACACCACATGACTGGTGACAAGACAAAATTTGAATATCTAGAAGACTGTGATAGTGGTAATGTAAGATTTGGAAACAATGAACCTTGTTGTATAAAAGGAAAAGGAAGAATCTCATTAACCAAAGAACTCATATGTGATAATGCTTATTGGGTTGAAGGACCGAAACATAATCTTCTAAGTGTAGCTCAGCTAATCAACACTGGTTTCAAGGTTGAATTCATGAATGGTCAAGCAAGACTGCTGGATGAAAAAGGAAAACTCATTGGATCAGGCAAACAAACAAAAGGTAACTTATTTTATCTTGATCTCAGTGAATATTCATGCTTTATTGCTCAAATTGAAGAAAGTTGGCTATGGCACAAAAGGTTATGTCATGTGAATTTTGATAACATGATAAAAATAAGCAAATTCAAGAAGGTTAGAGGCATTCCTACTTTGAAGAAACCTGATACTGGTCTATGTAAGAATTGTCAGATTGGCAAAATGAGTAAAACTAGTTTCAAAAGTAAGAACTATTAGTCTAAAGAAATTTTGGAAATTGTGCATACTAATTTATGTGGACCTATTGGAATACAAAGCTATACTAGAGATAAATTCTTTATTCTCTTCGTTGATGATTATTCTAGAATGATGACTGTTATGTATTTAAGAGAAAAATCAAAAGCATTTGAAAAGTTCAAATGGTACTTAGGAAGAGTGGAAAAGGAAACAGGGAAAAGATTGAAATGCTTAAGATCAGACAGAGGTGGTGAATTCATCTCCCATGATTTTAACAACTTTTGCATTGAAAGAGGAATCAAAAGATAGGTATCAGCTCCTAGAACTCTTGAGCAGAATGGAATAGCAGAAAGAAGAAACAGATCTATTATGGATTGTGCAAGGACTCTAATGATAGAAAAGAACATCGCTATAAAGTACTGGAAGGAAGCTATCAGCACTGCAGTTCATACCTTGAACTGAGTACAATTGAAGAAAGACACATTCAAAACTCCTTATGAATTATGGTATGGCTATAAACCCAATGTAAGTTACATGAAAATATTTGGTAGCAAGTGTTATATCTTAAAAGAATCCAGAAGAAATAAATTTGATGTGAAAAGTGATGAAGGAATATTCCTAGGATATTCTAGCAAAAGCAAGGCATACAAATGTCTGAACTTATCTACTCACAAAGTCATAGAAAGTATACATGTAAAATTTGATGATTTTGTAGAAAAGACTGAAGAAGAAAGCAAAAAGGAACCTGAGAACTACAGAAGATTTGTTTACATTGAACCTGAAACATTGACAGACACAACTATCAATAAGGAAACTATATCTACCGAGCTGAGCATAGTCACCGAGTCACAAACTGAGTCATAGGAAGAAGTTCAAACCGAGTCACAGGAAGAAATTCAGACCAAGTCTCAGCCTGAAGTTACCGAGCAAATATCTACCAAGCCCGAGCAACCTGAAGAAGAGATCCTAGAAGATAACATCATGAATCATTCAAGAATCAAGGAACCTATATTAGCCAAATATGTCAGAAGACATCATACACCAGATCAAATTATTGGAAACAAATCAGATGGTACTATGACAAGAAGCAAGCTAAAAGGTACATGTCTGCTTACTGACTTTGAACCTAGAAATATCAAAGATGCATTGGAAAATGAAAGTTGGATTGAAGCAATGAATGAAGAATTAGAACAAATACAAAAGAACAAAACATGGACTCTTGTACCTAGACCTAAAGATAAGAATGTAATTGGAACAAAATGGGTATTCAGGAATAAGCTGAATAAAGATGGTCAAGTGTCTAGAAACAAAGCTAGACTAGTATGTAAAGGTTATTCTCAAGAAGAAGGTATAGATTATGGAGAAACTTTTGCTCTTGTTGCAAGATTAGAAGGTGTAAGAACTCTACTTGCTTATGCAGCACACAAAGGATTTAAGGTATATCAGATGGATATAAAATCTGCATTTCTCAATGGAATTCTTGATGAAGAAGTCTACATTGAACAACCTGAAGGTTTTGTTGATCCAGATAAAAAGGACATGGTCTGCAGGTTACACAAAGAATTGTATGGTTTGAAACAAGCTCCTAGAGCATGGTATGAAAGACTCCATAACTATTTGATTCAGATTAATTTCAAAAGAGCCAATGATAACAACAATCTATATATTAAAGAAGGACCAGATGACAAAATTGTATTGGCAGAAATATTTGTAGATGATACTATATTTATAGGGAATGAGGATCAGTGCAAAGAATTTTCAGAGCAAATGAACAAAGAATTTGAAATGTCTATGTTTGGTTTAATAAAATTCTTTGTTGGTCTTCAAATCAGAAAAGCAAGAATGGTATATACATTACTCAATCTAAATACATTAAGGAAATACTTAAGAAGTTTGGTATGGAAGATTCAAAACCAGTTGGTACACCCATGTGTACTGGACTGAAACTTACCAAAAATGATGATTCAAAAGAAGTTGATCAGACCCTATACCGATCTATGATTGGAAAATTGTAGTATGTAGTACATACAAGACCTGATATTGCCTTAGTAGTCGGTATAGTAGCTAGATTCTCAGCAAAACCTAAGGAAAATCATATGATGGCAATCAAAAGAATCTTAAGATACTTAAGAGGAACTGAAGAATATGGTTTGTGGTATAAATTTGGAGGCAATCTAGACTTAAAAGTGTTTACTGATGCTGATTGGGTAGGGAACATTGATGATAGAAAAAGCACAAGTGGTGGAGCATTTTTTCTTGGAAAAAGACTGGTATCCTGGACTAGTAAAAAGCAAAATTGCACATCTCAATCCACAGCTGAAGCAGAATATGTTGCTGCTGCAGTAAACTGTTCAAATATTGTTTGGTTTAAACAGTTATTAGAAGGTATGAAGGTTGAAATCAAAGAACCAGTTGTTATATTTTGTGACAATACCAGTGCAATAAACATTTCAAAGAATCCAGTGATGCATTCCAAAACCAAGCACATTGCTATTAAATATCACTTTGTCAAAGAATTGGTGCAGGACAAGGAAATCAGATTAGAATATATTCATACAAAAGAACAGATTGCAGACATTTTTACCAAACCATTACCTAAGGATGCATTTGTGTATCTAAGAGGTAAGTTAGGGGTCATTCCCCTATTCGAGGCTCACTAAATACAGTTTTAGTGATGCATCAACTAGAACATGATTGAAAATCAACAAGTTGAGGCAGCATATTCAAGGAATCATTGCATATGAATCAGTACTTGAGGTACATTAATTTACACTGGTAATATGTGAATTGTCTTTGGCATGTGTTGTCAAAGAGGGAGTGTTTGCTATGAGCTATGTCTTTGCTATTACTTCAAGAAATTTTCAATAGTCAGAAGGAAGATTTTGAGCTATGTCTTTGCTATTACTTCAAGAAATTTTCAATAGTCAGAAGGAAGATTTTTCAGGATAAAGGAAGTTTGCTGACAGAGGGAGATTTGAATCTGAACAGAGCTAACTCTTTCAAATTTCTTATGCTATGACATATTGTGTTGCCATCAATGCCAAAGAGGGAGACTGTTGGAAACAATTGTCTGAAGAAAATTGCTACTCAAATTATGTATTGTCTTTGATGTCACACAATGTCATAGTCCGCAGCAATCAGTTCCTACTGAGCTCAGTCGGTCTGCCAGACAGGAAGATTAGTGCTTACCGAGTCCACTCGGTTATCAAAGAAAATTAGTGTTTACCAAGTTCACTCGGTTATCAAAGGAAATTTAGCATTTACCGAGTTCAGTCGGTCGTCAAAGGAAATTCAGTGTTTACCGAGTTCAGTCGGTCGTCAAAGGAAATTCAGTGTTTACCAAGTTCAGTCGGTTATCGAAGGTAAAGGATTGTCGGTGTTTACCGAGTTCTCTCGGTCTCTGAAAGATTGTAGAAAGTTATGGTCACCGAGCACTGTCGGCCCTTGAAGGATTTTTGCAAATAGAGTTTTCTTAATTCAGCCGACTGTTATACTAAATAATGTTGATTTGACAAATCTAAAATCATATAAATAAAAGGTCAAAATGTGAAAAATAAATAAGATATACAACAGAAGATTTACAGAAGAAAGACAAGAAAGGTGTGTGCGAATTTGTGAAGGATGTTCAGATATCCTTAAGGTGTAGCAGAGATTTATTCGATCAGGAAGGATCACACATATGCAGAACAGAGATCTGTAATCAGCAAGGCAGTTGCATTATTATACAGGTCATTTTTCATTGTTACCTTCTTATCATTGTGACAGTGAATTCTAAATCTCTTAACCGAGTTGGTTTAACAACCATATTGTAAATCCTCTAACAAGGTGACAATTCCATTGAATTGTTTTCAAGACCTCTTACCAGGCCACTCCTAGCAGGGTGATTAAATCCTCTAACAAGGTCACACCTAACAGTGTGTTTTGTAACCTTTTACCGGGTTGGCTTCTAACCGGGCATCACTTCAGAAAAGTGAAAATCAATATCTAGATACATTGGTGGTTTTTCCCATATTGGGTTTCCAAATTAAATCTTGTGTCTCTTGTGTTCTTAATTTCTATCTTAATCATACACTAGTGCTGATGAATATCTAAAAGATAATTTTGCTAATACTTTCTACATCTTCAAAGTTACTGCAATCTATTTACCGAGTGCTAAAATAGATAACATTGTTAAGATATCCTAAGGGATCTGGAAAGAATTAATTGTGAAGTGTTTTATGGTTGACTGATTCACCCACCCCCCTTCTCAGTCACTTCATCCATATTCCATCAGATAGATGTAATGAGCAATGCTAGGTAGGCTAAGCAAGAAAGGAATGTAGTTGTTGAAGACTAAAGATAGATAACTGAACAACTTTAAGCTAAAGAAAGTGAGATACAAAGACTCACCGAGCACCATTTTGAAATATCCAATCAGATGTATCATTTACCAAGGTGATTGATACAACACTTCTAAAAGAAGTTATAACAATTTCACAGGATTTACCAGATCGAGTAGAGATCCAAACTAATGAGAAAATGATGATGATGTACTCATTGAGGACATTACAAATGGGGATCTTGATGATAGATATGAAGATGAAGATGAAGATGTGAACATTGCACCAGACAATACATAAGATGAAGGTCAAGTTACTAAGTCTACATTCATATCGTTACCGAGGGAGCTTCCTATTCTTGTTGAAGCAGTTGAACTTCTATCACAGGAACAACCTGATGGTTTAGACCCTGAGAAACCAAAGGATACAACAGGGGAACAAGGAGCAGAAACACCTACTGAAACAAACAAGACTAAAGAGAAAGAGGCAACAAAGATAGAAAAAAAGGATCAAGAGAATCCTCATGTAATCGAGGCCACTCTACCGGACATAACATCAGAGGCTCTGACATAGTCAACAGACACAAAGGTCACTGAGGAGTAGTAGAAGGAAGATACAATGTCACCCGGATAGGTTACACAAAGTTCTAAGGTAAAGGACATTATACCACTTATAAAGAGCTTTCCTCGAGAACCAGAGAAGAAGAAGAAGAAAAATAAAGGAAAAGGGTTGGTCACATTAGATGAAGTCATAGTTATACCAGATTGTGACCCAAGGACTCTAAGCCCTAAGGAATTGAGAAAATATGGGGATCTGTGTACAAGGAAAGAAGCACAAGAAAAAATAAGACAAGAATGCAAGAGCAAGGAAATACTTGAAAATATAAGAGATATCTTATAACAGGTTGTACTAGAGGTAGATATAAATGAAGATACTCTAATCATGGACCAACTTGCTACACTTCCTAGAGAAATAAATGCCCTAGATATAGAAGCAGATAAGATAATAGAAGAAAGGGAAGAATCTAAAATTCAAGACAAGATAGCAGAGAAAATAGGCCAATAAGTAGGAATTAACAAGGTAAACTTAACTGAGGTAATCAATGAGATCAAATTTATCACTCAATTAATTAGTCAAATTTTTATAAAGCTATGCATTGTGGAAACCTTCACTATCGAGATCAGTGAAAAGATCAAACAACTTGATAATGAAATCAAAGCCAGTGCATAAGTGGCTTTAACCGAGCCACAAGCTTTTGCAAAGAACATCTTGAAAGTTCAATAAATCTAGCGGTTAAGAACAGATATTAGGAAAAAGGAAGAAAGAGTCAGTGATCAAGTCATAGAACTGCAAACCAAGTTGCTTCACTACCTGGAATTTTTTGAGAAACACATTGTCAAAGTAGAGACACTTGTTGCAACACCAGAAATTTCTATGTTAGAGAATATATTTGAGATGCATGTACAAGTTAGTCTTGAGCACATTGCTCTCACCAACTTGAAAGAGGAATTGGAAAACCTCTTGGAGTCATTGAAGAAAACCCATCAACACATTTTTGATAAGCTGTAAGTATACATTTTTTTATTTGGCATTAATATCAAAAAGGGGGATAACAATGTATATGCCAAATATGTAAATAGATGTTAAGTATACTACACATTACTAGGAGCATGTACTGAGGGGGAGTATATATACAATTTTGTTTGTTAAGTATCTATGTATATATTGCGGCAATATAAATTTTTTGAGACATAAGATCTAGATATACATTTAAGGTTTTTGATACTAATGGAAAATGAGGAGATTTTTATCTCTATTTGAGAATTAAAGATTGTTATTAGTATCAAAGACATCGGTTGGTTACCTATGCTACTCTAGTCGGTAGCTGCATGCACTTCAAGCTAGTCGGTTAAGTCTTTACACCAAGCACCAGGGTAGTTCTACTGAGCATCTATGTACATTGATACCGAGTGATAGTAAACATTGAGTAGTCTGGACACCAAGCATGAGTGTAATTATCAAGCTGAATATACAGTGTTTACCGAGGAAGACAAAAAATGGCATAGTAATCAAGAATGGCACATTTATCTATGGAAATAGTTACAACAAAATCAAAATATGTTTTACCAAGATCGAGGATCATTTATTGTAAGATTCCATCATTAATTATGATGATGATTTTTGTGTAATTGCTAGATCTAGGTTATTTTTGTACACCGTAGATCTTAGGGTTTTCTCTAAGATATTGTAACCTAATTTTGTTAAGTGGCAAAATTAGTATGCTATATAAATGTAATTTCATGTTATTTTTGTTTGCGTGAGAGAGAATCTTGACAAGGAAGTTGAGAACATGAAAAGAAGTTCTTGTAGCGTTAGCCAACTTCAAGAATATCAATTATCAGACATAGTAGAACATAATACAAAGACATTCAGATTTGGCATAATCAGACAAGGCTACCGAGTAGTTTAGAGCAGAGATCTTCACATGAAAAGGTGATATCTATTCAGTATTTCATAGATCTATATCAGACAAGTTGAGTTGTCATTAGTAGATATATATACCTGTTATTTTCTAATCATTGTAATAGAGTTTGGTAAAATCTCTTAACAGAGTAGACCTAACAGTCTTTTTGTAAATCTCTTAACAGAGTGCACA
Organism: Chamaecyparis obtusa; assembly: GCA_027943335.1. Classification (NCBI taxonomy): domain Eukaryota; kingdom Viridiplantae; phylum Streptophyta; class Pinopsida; order Cupressales; family Cupressaceae; genus Chamaecyparis; species Chamaecyparis obtusa. Next base: position 479,300 of record BSBK01002088.1, on the reverse strand, counting down.
CTCAAGTAGTGTTGTCAAAATCCTATCACTAGGTAGATCTAGTTGATCTGAAATATTACTCCTAATAGGGTAAGATCACCAGAAGTGATCACCACTTGTAGCCCTAACAAGAAAATATTTTCTATCTGTAGTAGTAAAGAATTTTTGGGTGTCATCCCCACTGCAATTTTTACCTTCTAACATTAGTTTTTGCATTACCAAAATACTTGTCTTATGTGATGATATATTGTTGATTTCATTCTATTTACCTTTGATAGTTAAATGGATGAATGATGCATGCAATGGACTCAAGTTATATAGGAAGGTTACTACTATTTTCTAATTAAAGTTTATGAGTTAAAAGTCTTTGTGGGCACTGATTCACCCCTCCCCTCTCAGTACCCTATCTCTCCAATCCAACAAGTGAGATACCTATGATTACCGACAATGTTGTTGACCTTGTTAAAGTTGGTGAGGAGATTGTTTTTCATGTTCTACCATTTGTTCCTGACATGGAGATTGCAGAGCATGTGGTTGTGCTTAATCAAGCTATTGTTGACAAGGAGTTACCTACTATTAAACACCTTTGTGATGATGGTGTTACCGAATTGAGTTTTTTTAGTGTTGAGGTGTAGAGGTTGTTGGCTGGTTGCAAACTTGAGTCTCTGGTTGACAGTGATAAGTCTTGTGATGAGATTCTGAGATTGGATTCTTCCTTGATCTTTGGTGATGGGTTGAAGGCTCGATTTGTTTAGGATGTTGGTGATGAACTACAACTAATTTAGAGCTTGATTGAAGGAACTGTGATTTAAGATCACCGAGAAGATTGATTAGATATGTAATATGATTAAATTATTATTATGTTGTCATTGATGTCAACTAGTTTGACAACACTTATCTTGTAAGTTACTATACTGAAACATTTATAGAAAAGGAGTGAAAGAGATGAAGAACATAAATATCTACATGAGGAAGATGGATATGACAGATGAGGATATGGAATACGTTGAGTAAATTTTTGATGAGTCTATGACTTCATGTTATTGACTTGATTATGTTTCATTCATCTATGATGAGGTAAAGAGCTGAAAGAAACAAAGCAGTGTTGTCAGTTGATGAAGCATTTTAGTATACACCGGTGGAGTGTAGTGTATACTGAGCATAGTACAAACCAAGCTTGTGTTCACCGATGCATTTCTTTGTTAACTGAAAAGAACATAATGAGCTAAATGATTAGTTTAGCTGATAAGATTGATGAGCTGGCAAGTATATGAATTCAAGGTAACAGATAAGGTTTGTTACACAGTTCGATGACTAACAAAATTTAGGAAAGATCTAAATGATGAGAATGAAGTGTGTTATTGACACAAGTACTGAGGTATGTTTAAGAGGAAAAATCAATGAAGATGATTAAGTGAAAAAATATGATGGAGTAAAAGAAAATGGTTTACATGTATATATAAGAGACTAGAGATTTCACAATGAGTGTGATGTTGGAAGAGAAGGAAATTGCATAATCATCACATGAACAAGTTTTCATGCATTCTGATCATACTGGTTAAGGAGAACCCTACATGTAGAGCATTACCGAGTGATAGAGAGTGATTACCGATGGATAGTAAGTTGATATATTGTTGAATCAAAAATGTTACATTGATTAGAAAGATCTATATGAGCTGAACATTGATCTGTAATTTGCAATTGAAGTTGTATTAAGTCAGATCACCTATTGTTACATATTTAACCATTGTACACAGACAAATCTCTTAACCGAGTGGACTAAGAAAGTCTTATTATGTATCATTCATAAAATGAACATTGTTATTCTGTCAACCCTAGAGTGACTACTAGTTGGATGATAACAGTTGATCTTAAATCCTCTAACAAGGTCACACCTAATAGTGTGTTTGTAACCTTTAACAGGGTTACAACTTTACCAACCTCACTTTAGAAGAGTGAATATTTTGGGTTTTCGGTCCTAGGTGGTTTTTCCCTTCATAGGGTTTCCACGTTAAATCTCTTTTGTTATGTGTTGATTGTGATGTTTTTTTTATGTCATATTTACATGTTGCATATTTGATTTGATTGGTAACTGCTATAAGTTTTAGGCTGATAATTGGTAAATACATAGACATTAAAAGTATTTTAAGTTACCGAGCAACAGAAATTGAAGTATTTGTTTTGGATTATATATTTTGTATTGGGATAGTGATTAACTGATTCACCCCCCCCCCTCTCAGTTATTCTAACAATTGGTATCAAAGTGTTGGTTTCTTTGAATAGAGTTTTAAGGACTTCAATAAAAAGATCTCAAAATGTATAAGAGGGAAGTGCTAAATCTGAACAAAAAGAATTTCACATTATGGTAGAGCCAAATGAAGTTTCACATATCTGGAATTGGGAATGCTGCACTAGAATTGATGGAGAATAGCTATATAGAACTGACACTAGGTCCCTTGACACTTGATCAACTAAAAGACAAGCATGAACACAATGTTACTATGATGGAACTTGCTTCTACTTGTACCGATGCCAAATTCGAAGATATTAAAAGTTGCAGTACTACAAAAACTATGTCGGGTAAACTTTCTCAAGTTTACAGTGGAGATGCGAATGTTAAAATGGCTAGAGCAGAGAGCCTAAGAGGTAGATTTGATGATATGAATATGAAAGAAGGTGAGAATATTGTGCAATATACAAATAGACTAAAAGAGGTAGTACATGCTATTAGAGAATCTGATGGAGTCATTAGTGAAGAAATAGTTGTTAGCAAAATACTTAGAACCTTATTGCCAGTTTACACAATCAGAATATCTGCTATCCATGAGACAAGGTCTGCATCTAGTAATGTACTTACACTTGACAATCTGATTGGTAAACTTACAACCTTTGAGTTAAATAACTTTGATAATAGTTTTGTACCATCTGTGGAATCCTCTTTTATGTCTTCTCTGAAGATTAGTAAGTCTACCAGGAATTTAAAAAAAAATGATAGTGACAGTAATACCGATGATGAGCTTGATGAACATGAAGCTCTTATGGCCAGAAGATTACCCAAAGGTAAAGGAAGGTATAGAGGTAAGCTACCTTTGGCATGCTTTAATTTTAAAGAGGTTAGCCACATCGCTACTAGATGTCTGCATAAGAAAGATGATGATAGAACCAAAGACCAATCCAAAGGAAGTTATGGGAGAAGATTCAACAGAAGCTACTGACACAACAAAGATTGCAATACCCCAAAAATGGGCTATAGGTTCATTAACCTTCTACATCTTCAATTTGAATGAAATCGACATCAAAGTCCTAACCTAAGGCCCATCTACACATTATTGAATCCTAATTGATTTTGTCCTAAATTCTACATCGTGGAATATTCCTAGCAATATTCCCAATTTATCCTAATTATCTTTAATTTAATAATTATTTGGTGATAAATCTTATTTATCATAAAGTTTGATTCATTCAGTATTTAGAATATTTAATTAATCAAATTTAATACTACCACTTAATTATTTAATTACATTTAATTATATTTATTCCTAAATTGTATTATGTAATTTTGACAATAAATCTAAAATCTCATGACTAATTGATTAAATTATTATTTAATTAATTAATGTCAATTATCAAATTTAATAATATAATTTTTGAATAAAGTTTGATTTAATAATTAATTAACCCATAAATCAATTATTTTAATTCAAAAAAATTAGTTAAGTGGAAAATAAATCACTTTATTTATTAAATTAATTTATATTAAATCATGCACAATCACAAAAGCAGTCAAATTTAAAACAATTGCTAATTTCAATTTGTAAAGTTTCTAAAACTCAACATCTGATGATGAGTTGAAAAAGAGAACTAAAGCTCTATTTTGAGATAAAAACTGCTTTTGCATGATTTTATGAATTAAATATTCTTAATTTCTTGTTAACTCAAAAATCAACCTAAGTTTATCAAGAGTGATTTATGGTTTTTCTCTTGCATCCTCAAAGCCCTGGATTTCTATAAAATCAAGGCTCAACTCTTCATAAAAATCTGCACAATTTTTATCTAGAAATCAACACCTCAAAATCGCATCCTCACTCTGGGGAATTCATGACTGAAGAATCAATCTTTTGCGAATCAAGGCTATTGTGAGATTTTTATTTATTATTTTGAGCATTCATAATTTCATATCATAGATTTTTATATGCATTCATAGCATTTCTTAGATTAAAACTGCATTCAAACTCAATTTCATACATTATAGCTTAGATTCATACAATTTCTCATTCTTATTGCATAGAAAATAGAAAAATATAGATTAATTTGCATTCATATTTCATTGCTTTCATCATTTTAAATCCTTCATTTAGCTGTTGCATTTTCACTGATCTCGATTTCAATCTGAGAACATCATACTCGCACCTACTAGAAGGTAGTAAATTATCTAGTTAGCATAGTTTTAGTTACGAGCAAATTTCAATTTTTGCTAACATCTAATATTTTACTGAAGTGTTGTGTCTATAGCTAGGTACAAAATTCACACACTTTTTTGGCACCCACCATGGGGCCTTGAAATGGGTTTCCATTCTATTGTATCAATTTTCTATCATTTTTCTCGAACCCATGACCACAAGGTTAATTTTTGTGATTTTTGTGATAAATTTCTGGGGTGTTTTTCCAAAAATCTGATTGATATTTTTATTGGTACATACACATATAACATGATACAGGTCCAAAATTTATATTTTTGGAAAGGTATTTGAGTTAACTTTCATTTTCCATTAGTTTGGATTAATTTTGTTTTGATTTGCAAAATTTATGATCATTTTAGTGAAGACTGGTATGAACCTGATTTTATGAAATCCGACTGATGTTTTTATTGGTACATGTACATATGACATGATATAGATCTGAAATTTATATTTCTAGAAATTTATTTGAATTATCTTTCATTTTTTGTTGGTTTGGATTAATTTCATTTTGATTTACAAAAGTGATGATCATTTTAGTGAATACTGGTCTGAACCTGAGGTTATGAAATTTGATTGATGTTTTTATTGGTACATGCACATATGACATGATACAGATCCAAAATTTATATTTCTAGAAATGTATTTGAGTTATCTTTCATTTTCCATTGGTTTGGATTAATTTAATTTTGATTTGCAAAAGTTATTATTTATTTAGTACAGATTGGTCAGAATCTAATTTTTTATGACAACAAGTTTTTCGATTATTAAATCACATATTATCTTTGACGAACCTGATTTTCTACCATGTGGGGTTGACAAGTTGCATTTCTTTTTTTATGGATCTTTATAATAGTGGGTGTCATGTATAGGAATAGGTAAGTTTTTCATAATAGTGGTTTGCAAGTGCAGGTGCAGGTGCAGGTATGTCTCGTGGGTACAAAGATAGAATACAAATGCTCAAAAATTGCTAAAATAGGTAAAATCTACTAAGCGCATTGCGAGGAACTCAGGTATTCTATTACATCTAATAACACTTCATTTTGGGACATAAAACAAACTCTCTTGTGTCAAGCTTGAGTGGCTTTACAACTTTCATAATTCACACTTTAGTTTTGGGCTCTAAAATGAACATAGATTTTCTTTTTGCCTATTTGTTACACATAGTAATTAGGCCCTATGAACACTATTTGTAGATGATCTTGAGAGAGTTGGCTTATTTCACTTTTTATGCATGTGAAGCTCTTCTTGATGATAGATCCCCTTGTAGGTAGGGAGGTTATTGAGATTGTCTTGCGTTCTACTAGATTTGTGCATCTTCAACTTTTGATTGATACATTCTCTCTCTGGAGAGGTTGATAGATCATAAGTGGTTGACATCATAGATCTTTGTGAGATAATTTTGGTCTTAGCATGTCAGATTAATCTGTCTACTTTGTCTTGGTGAAGTTAAGAGATTAGAGGATTACACTCTACTTCCTTTTTGGATAGTACCAGAAACCCAGATCCTTGAATTTGATCTAGTCCCCCTCTGGTATCTTTTGTGAGTCACCTTTAGAGAGGGTTAACCATAGTGGACATTCCCTTAATTGGGTCAACCATGTGGATGAAACCTCAAGCCATAATATCCATTTTCATCATGGTAGCAACAACTGCTATATAAATGTCCTTGTGGAGGAAATCTTCATAGGCGTGGTCTCTTGTTGGGCTGTCAGATATCTCTAGTAGCTCCTGATTGATTAAATTCTCAAACTATGTCAAAACCTTAGTGTGCCTGGATTAGAGTTCACCCTCTTGACATCAAAAAATTTGTAGAGTTAGACCATTACTACAAACCCTAGTGAGGCCAAATTTTTCATTTTCTAGGAATATGTGCATTATTGAAAAACTTTTTGGAACATACACAAGTAGTATTTATAGGGATTAGCACAATAAGTCACTATTGATTGTTCATGTGCAAGGTTTCTTTTGCCCTTGTTCATTGTTTTCAGATGATTTCTTGCTCCCCTTGCTTGCTATTCTATGTCCTTGATATCTACTTGGTTACTTGAGACAAACTTTTACACAAATCTTTAAAAATTGGATAGAAAAATTTGCAAACAAATGGATACTGAAAAACTAAAAAATTGCAAATCTGAAGCAAAAATCCTTTCTGGTGTCAAAATTCATCCTAAAATTTCAAAACTCGTATCAAAGCCAAAATCAAAGTTGTCAGAGATTGGTCAAATTTGTCAAAAATCTAGTTTTTATAGCCTATTCCCAAATTCTGTCAAAATAGTGAACTGATTCTTGTCATTTCTAGTCATCCTTGGTCGGTCTGGGTCAAATCTCAGATTCTATGACATGTTTCTCGACATCCAAATGAACTTAAATGGTATCAAGTTGCACAAAATGACTCCTGATCTTCTTTCTTCCACATCTCTCATGTCTTCCTAGTCTCCCATTTCCATCTTTTCTCCTATTCCTTCATGCTTCTTCCTCTTCTTCCTAAAACTATTCATGTCTTCTTGATTCTTTTCCTCTTATTATCTAGTCTTCTTTCTTCTATTCATCTCTTCTATCACTTCCATGCTTGATTCCTCCTCTTCCAGAACCGTGAATTTTAGCTATCTTGTTATGGAACCTCTCTTGAAAATGGATGATCTTGAACTCATTGCTCAATTCAAAGAGTATTATTCCAAAAATCCCATGAGTGATAAATTTATGATGAAAATAAAGGAAAAATTGATTCATGACCTTCTTCTTCCAAACATATTTCATATTTTAAGTCTTCTCATCATTCCTCATCATCCATGTCTTCTTCCTCTGCTAGGTCTTCACCTTCCTCTTCTCCATGATCTTATTCCTCTTCTAATTCTCCCAAGAGTCTTACTTCTCTTCTCAAGACATACCATAATGAGCAATGTGATAACCCTTTTGATACCTCTTCCACAGAGAGTGACATGCCCATCTTTGAAGACTATGATGACTATGATGATAGACAATATAATCATACCTATGACACCTCTATTCCTAAGAGTCCTCCTCATCATGTGCTCATGCTTACTAGAAATGGGACGTCACATTGGAAAGATCGTGATGGTGATCCATATGATTGTGATTTTGAAAGAGAGTTTGATGATTTTTGTGAACAATACCTAGATGATACATCTACTTCACTTGAGGAAGAGAAAGCTTACCACGCTAATTATAAACATGCATACTACAAGGATCTCTCCTCTAAGAACTCTCATACTAAAAATAAAGATTATACTCTCAAGAAAGATCATGTCAATGTTGAACCTATGTCTTGTGATGGTTCCCTTCCATCCCCTACTTCCTCCAATACCCATACATCTCCTAAAGCTTCCAAGCCTATAAAATCTTTCACAAGTCCTTCATCCACCAAAGGTCCTAATACTTTTCACGCGGTTTCCTATAGTTATCTTCAAGGGCTACCTCTTAAAGAAAATCAAGCTAACCTTCACTTGACTTCAAATACTTTCAATAATGCTAAACCTAAAGAGACTAAGCCTTTATATGCTATAATTCCCACTTCAGCTAGTCCTCCACCATCTCTTCCAAAGTCTTCCATACAATCCCAACATGCTTCCTTGTCCTTAGAAGTGGCTCCATGTCAAGAGGACTCTAAAAATGATAAAGAAAAGAACATAAAGAACTAACAAGATCAAGAAACCTCCATGTCATCCAATCCTTTTCATGATGTCACTTATCTATTCCATGGTTCTTTTGATCTTGTACGCCCTTTCTCATTCATTCTACCATGTCTTAAGTCTTCTCCTAAGCAAGATCACGCTACTACTTACACTCTTGAGCTTATTGACAATCAAAATAACTTTACTACACTTGCACTTTCCAAACATGATACTTCCATTAAGGTTAGTAAAAATAGTGTTTTTACTTCCAATGTTAAGCCTATTGAAAATCAAGAGAAAAATTATGCGCTTATGCTATCCAAAAATCCTTGTCAAGATCAAAGTCTTCCATCTTCTTATTCTACCACTCCATGTTTGTTTCCACTTTCTACTCTTCCTAAGTCTTTGCAAGCTTTGAACAATCCTATCAAAGAAGGTGCTCATATTCAAGATGTCCATGATTCTATTGAAAATCTTAATGCTCACTCTAAAGATTCTGATGTCCTTGGTTGTCATATAAATGTTGATGAACTTGTTGATTATCCTTTTGCATCTTCCACTTCCATCCTTGGACCTCCTCCACCAATACTAAGAGCTTCACGTATTCCTTCCATATTGGGCCCTTATGTCCCTTCAATTTCCCTTCTTGGATCTCCTAATTTTCCATCCATCTTGGGTCCTTACATCCCTCCATCTCCCATCTTTCCTCAAGATCAACATAGATGCATACCCTTGAATCCTTTTCATCCACCCACCCATTTAAACTAGTCATATCCTCCTTCTTCGACAAGTCCCAAGTTCTTTGGAAGTAAATTGAATGTTCAATACAAGAAAGAGAAGCAATATAAGAATCCATCAAAAAGAGATCACCATGTCTTCCTCTAATCGACATGGAGGCATAAATTCAAAAGAGATAACTAAGAAAAAAACTACAAGACAAGTATGGGTTCCAAAATCTATCATTAAAGATATTCTCTCTAGATCATCAAAAAGAAATGAAAAGCCTATGGCTATATGGATTCCAAAGTCTCTCTTGAAAGAGTTTGGTGTTGAACAATAAGTGAAGTTGACATTCAAGCTTCCAAAGGCTCCCACTTCATCTTCTTCCAAAAATATTGTTCCATTCCATGCACCTAAACCGCAACCTCTGCTATACATTCATTATATTCCTTCATGTATTCCTTCATTCACATTTCCTCCATCCTCTGGCCACCCTTCAAGGTGTGTGTTGATGTTTATCTTACTTTCCTTTCCATCTACCCTTTCACAATCCTTCCATTCATTATCCTTCTACCTTCTATCATTTTTCCTTTTTTTCCTATTCCTCCTATCTTCCAACCTCACTTGCTTTACATAAAACCTTATCCTCCATTTTTCTCATCCATCTCCCTTTCCCTATCAGCATCTTTGATTGTATCATTTTAATCCTTGGCATATCATGGTTTATCCTTTCAAGGATCATTATCTAAATAGCTTGCCTTCTAAAAAAAATAAAGAAATGAAAAAAAATTTGAAAATGTGCCTTGGTGAAAACCTAGAAACAGGCACCTTGGTAGCAAAAGTAAAGAGAAATAAATTCATCCTATGGTGAAAACCACTTCCTTGTGGTGGCTTGGATAAGTATCATGATGAAAACCTGGCAATCAGGCATCATGCATAGTTCTTCTACATATTTCATACATTCCATCTTCTCTCTTTGATCTTGACAATGTTGATCTATACACGAACATTTCGCTATCTTGTGAGCTATCTTACAATGATCTTTCTTTCATTCCCTTCCTGTTTAACCTTCATATTTATTTTCCTTCATTCATTCTAGCCTTTCGCTATCCTTTTCCCCTTTGGTCTTGATCTGAAAAAAAAAAGAGTAGAACACGATGCTTTGAAACCTCTTGACATGTCTACTCCTTTGGACTACATCCTTTCTTTCTTTGGCATTACACTTTTGTGACTTATCCTATGCTAGCCTTTTATTGCTTGTCCAAATGTTCTTTACATGACAATTTTTCGCTAGCTTGGGTACCCTTGAGGATTTCTTCCCTTCATTCTCCTTCATTCTCTTGTCTTCCATCTCTTCCACTACCTTGCTAATCCCTCTTGTTCTCCACCTTGCTAGACATTAGGACTTCACGATGTGATCTTTCTTGGGAGTTTGATGCCCATTATTTTTGGGGAATCTTTTTTACATACTGATTAATACTACCTATTAAGGTTGAAATCTCATCACTAAGAATCATAATGCATGGTCTAGTAACTGATGATGACTACAGAGTGTCTAGGTTGCAAGAACTTGAACTACTAGATGAGCTCAGATAAGCAACATATGATCATCTCCGAGTGTATCAAAAAATAATGTCTAGAGGCTACAACAAGAAAGTTAGACATAGAGAATTTTAGGTTGGCAATCTAGTCTTGAGAGAGAATCCTAAAAACCAATCACATAGAGAATGTGAGGGGAAGTTTGAACCCAACTGGTTGGGTCCCTTTGTAATCACTACTACTTTTAGCTCTAGTGCCTATCAACTCTCAACGACTGAAGGAGAAGAGCTCCAAGAACCAATCAACATTCTCCATCTGAAGAAATTATCCCCTAAGGCATTCAGTCTATGGTAAAATGTCCTGAAAAAATATTAAAATTTTGAAAAAGTCATGAAAAAATGAAGATCTTGGTGAAAACCTAGCAATGGGTGCCTTGATGATTCACAAAAAAATTGAAAATACCAAAAATATCAAAAAAATTTGAAAAATAAAAAATACAAAAAAATTAGGAAAAAGAAAAAGTGCCTTGGTGAAAACCTGGAAACATGCGCCTTGGTAGCAAAAATAGAATCTCTGCCAAGATGGTGAAAACCTGGCAAATGGGTGCCACTTGTTTCAAAATTCTCCATCTATCAATGCAATCTTGGTCTTTCCCAACTTTCAATCTTGCTTTAGTTTGTATATATCTCTTGGTTTATTTTCGCATATCTTTGTTTCAATAAAGTTGGTCTATACACCAATCAGCTCAAGCGTTTGTATCCTATCAATTCTCAACATTTGGGGGCAATCAATGTCATATGCTATGGCCTCTAGTACATCTTAGATGAGTCATATCCAGTCATAGTCCCTTGAAGCGTTATCCTAGTCAGTTAGTCTATCTCCTCTCCAAAAAGGATTTTGCATCTACAATAATGCAATCAAACATCAAACACAAATTGAAAATAATCTATGCTTTCTTCATCCTTTTATCTCATTGTATGCTTACTGATTCGCATTGAGATTTTTGCATATTGTGTCCTTTGAGTTCTTCGATGATGTCCTTTATAGGATTTAGAGAGTGATGACTGGGGGCATAATCTTTTCTTTGTTTTCTACTTGTATGTGAAAATCTAACAACTCTGGAAATTATGGATTGAAATGGTGTCCGTCTGTAAGAGCCTCTATCTCGAATTGGATGGCCATGCGTACCTTGACCATTGATACCCAAAAAATTCAAAGAAGTTTGATCTAACTATTGTGTTTTTGAGTGAGTTCTTTCTCCTACTATGAAACACGATCTTGCCTAAGGATGTGAATGATAAAGGGTCACTACGGGTAATTCACACTGGATTTAGAATGATCTCTTGACTATTTGATGTGTTTGAATGCAAGGCATATTTTGGTCATCACGATGTTGATGTAATGATGCTTATACAAATTGTAATATTAAAATGGACATGATAGTTAGGTCATCCTAGTTTTTGTGCCTTGGTGCTTATATCTACTCTGACATTCTGAAATAAAATCAATATTCATATGTCCATGGTTATCTAACTAGTGGGCGTTGTATTGATTCTTGCACATACAAATTAGTATTCATATGTCTATAGTTTCCTAACTAGTGGGCATTGTATTGATTTATCTGGTTACCTAAAAAGTTCAATGATGACAACAAATCAAGACATGATTAGTGACTAGGTCCTAGGTCCTAGGTTTGCATTTCATTTTGCACTTTTCATGATTGCATGATCTCATAAATTGCTTGAACACTTAAACGATTCCTCACAACCAGAAATGCTAAACATGACACAAGGACTGAGCATTGTATGAAGGTTCCTCCAATGAAACAATAAGTAGAATCCTATTTCAGGATCAAAATCAAAATTTGAGATCATTTATACTATAAAATGCTTGCATATTCGACCTTCAAACATCAAAGAAATCCATTTTTCAACTTAACTGATTATCTGACATCAAACTATCAAAATTTCAACTTGGTCAACTATAGTCAACGCATGGTTTAACCTAGTCAAACTTGGTCTCTAGGACCTCTAAATGATGCAGAACATGTTCTTGAATGTGTATAACCACTTCTCAAATCAATTAACATACTTCTAAACTATAACACTGACTTTTCTTGTCAGATTTCAATTTTAATCCCGAAGGGGGCATGGTATTGCATATCATTCAAGTCTGTAACTCAATTTTTTCAATCAAATCTTTCTCTTAGTAATCAAGACAATGACCATGTCTAGTTGTTGATTCATCTTAAGTCCTCATCTCTTGGGGAAAATCTATTGCAATCTCGTATCCTAAATCTATCTTGTAAACTATATCAACTTTTCATAATCATCAGCTCATTAATGTTATTTCCTTGGTTCTTCATAGCTGATGGGTTCAAGATGTGATACCAATATGATTCATCTTTAAGGACATTCAAGTTTGAAATTGGTCACTCACTTCTTTGTAATCATAAGGTTCAGAATTAGGTATTTTGACACTTTTTCATAATCATCAGTTCATTGTTGATATAGCTAGCATTATCTTGATTCCTGGTCATCTTAGGGCTAGGTCAGTATCTCTTTTTCCAATCTTTTAATTAGTTTCTGTCTCAGAATTAGTTCATCTTTCAAATCAATCTCAACATCTTTATCATACATAGATTATTCTTTGAACCATTATGCTTCGCATAGTGATTCAAAGAGGGGCGAAATGTAATACCCAAAAAATGGGCTATAGGTTCATTAACCTCCTACATCTTCAATTCGAATGAAATCGACATCAAAGTCCTAACCTAAGGCACATCTGCACATTATCGAATCCTAATTGATTTTATCCTAAATTCTCAATTGGGGAATATTACTAGCAATATTCCTAATTTATCCTAATTATCTTTAATTTAATAATTATTTGGCGATAAATCTTATTTATCCTAAAGTTTGATTAATTCAGTATTCTGAATATTTAATTAATCAGATTTAATACTGCCACTTAATTATTTAATTACATTCAATTATATTTATTCCTAAATTGTATTATTTAATTTTGACAATAAATCTAAAATCTCATGACTAATTGATTAAATTCTTATTTAATTAATTAATGTCAATTGTCAAATTTAATAATATCGTTTTTGAATAAAGTTTGATTTAATAATTGATTAACCCATAAATCAATTGTTTTAATTCAAAAAATTAGTTAAATGGAAAATAAATCACTTTATTTATTAAATTAATTCATATTAAATCATGCACAATCACAAAAGCAGTCAACTTTAAAACAACTGCTAATCTCAATTTGTAAACTTTCTAAAACTCAACATCTAATGATGAGCTGAAAAAGAGAACTAAAGCTCTATTTTGAGATAAAAACTATTTTTCCATGATTTTATGAATTAAATATTCTTAATTTCTTGTTAACTCAAAAATCAACCTGAATTTATCAAGAGTGATTTATGGTTTTTCTCTTGCATCCTCAAAGCCCTGGATTTCTATAAAATCAAGGCTCGGCTCTTCACAAAGGTCTACACAATTTTTATCAGGAAATCAACACCTCGAAATTGCATCCTCACTCTGGCGAATTCATGACTGAAGAATCAATCTTTTGCGAATCAAGGCAATTGTGAGATTTTCATTTATTGTTTTGAGCATTCATAGTTTCATATCATAGATTTTTATATGCATTCATAGCATTTCTTAGATTAAATCTACATTCAAACTGAATTTCATACATTATAGCTTAGATTCATATAGTTTCTCATTCTTATTGCATAGAAAATACAAAAATATAGATTAATTTGCATTCATATTTCATTGCTTTCATCATTTTAAATCCTTCGTTTAGGTGTTGCATTGTCATTGATCTTGATTTCAATTTGTGAACATCGTACTCGCACCTACTAGAAGGCAGTAAATCACTTGGTTAGCATAGTTTCAATTACTAGAAGATTTTGGTTTTTGCTAACCTCTAATGTTTTACTGAAGTGTTGTGTCTACAGCTAGGTACAAAATTTTTACACACAATGATAACTAAGACAACAATGACAAAGGGAAAAAGCTATGTTTCATAGCTAAAGACAATGAATCTGAATCTAATTCTAATGATGATGTAGAAGTTGTATTTGTTGCTATGAAAGATGACTCGGAGGAAGAAGAAGAAACACATGAAGAAATAGCACTGATCTCTACAGTTAACAAAAATATCACATGACTGGTGATGAGGAGAAGTTTGATCAACTTGAAGAATACAACGGAGGATCAGTTAAGATGGGTAATGACACACCCTGTATGGTAAGAGGTAAAGGAACCTTGATGATAAATGATATGATAAAATATGATAATGCTTATTGGGTAGATGGAATGAGTTATAACTTGTTAAGTGTGGCACAACTGAATAATTCAGGTCACCGAGTTTCTTTTGGGAGCAAGAAAGTGAAAATCTTTGATGATGGAGGAAGACTAATTGGAAGTGGAGGAAGATCAGGAGGTAATCTATTTTATCTTGATATTGATGAATCTTCTTGCTTGATGCTAAAAAATGAAGATGTTTGGTTGTGGCATAAAAGGTTATGCCATGTGAACTTTGATAACATGATTAAGATCAGTAAAAGGAAAAGAGTTAGAGGGCTGCCTAACTTGTCAAAACTGGATCATGTTATGTGTCATGAATGTCAAAAAGGGAAAATGACTAAATCTAGTTTCAAAAGTAATGATTGCTCAAGAAAGAAGATACTTGAGTTGGTTCATACCGACCTATGTGGTCCTATGAGAACTCAGAGTTATTATGGTGATAAATAATTTATTCTTTTTATTGATGACTATTATGTTCTTAAAAGAAAAATCTGAAGCATTTAAGATGTTTAAGTGGTATAAAGATAAGGTAGAAAAAGATACTGGTAAGGAACTGAAATGCTGAAGATTTGATAGAGGAGGTGAATTTATCTCTGATGAATTTATTAATTTCTGTAATGAGCATGTTATTAAAAGATAGGTCTCAGTACCGAGGACACCTTAGCAAAATGGCATTGCTGAAAGAAGGAACAGGTCAATAGTTGACTATGCTAGGACATTGATGTTGCAAAAGAATGTTTCTCAGACATACTGGAGGGAAGCTGTCAGTACAATAGTTTATGTGTTTAACCGAGTTCAATTAAAAGACACTAACAAGACACCCTATGAGTTGTGGTTTGGAAACAAACCTACTGTGATTTATTTTAGAATTTTTGGAAGAAAATGTTTTATTCTGAAAGATGAGAGAAATGGTAAATTTGACTCAAAAGGTGATGAAGGGATGTTTCTAGGATATTCCACTAAAAGAAAAGCATATAAGTGTCTGAATAAAACTACTAGTAAAATGATTGAAAGCACTAACGTCTGAGTTGATGAGTTTGATGAAAACAACATAGAGGATAGTACAAAGGAACCAGAAGACTATGGTAGATTCACTTACATTGAACAAATAGAGTATCCACCAAAGCCGCAGCCTGTGATAACCGGTCAGCAGGAAAATAATACCGAACAATAGGAAAGAGAAACCGTCAAGCAGGATGGCCCTACCCAGCAAACAAATGAACCCACACATGATGAACAGGAAAGGAGAGATAGGATACAGGTGAGTTTTCTCAGAAGACACCATCCTGAATCATAAATCATTGGAAACAAGCAAGCTGGTATGCAAACAAGGAGCAAAGCAAGACAAGGTACATGTCTAGTTTGTGATTATGAACTGAAAAATGTAAAAGTTGCATTAGAGAATGATGAATGGGTTAATGCAATGAAGGAAGAAATAGAACAAATAGAGAAGAACAAAACCTGGACCTTAGTACCCCGACCTAAAGATAAGAATGTTATCGGTACTAAGTGGATATTTAGGAACAAGCACAATGAGAATGGAGAAGTGACAAGAAATAAAGCTAGATTGGTGTGAGCAAGGCTATCTGTATCTATTTTGAAAGGCTAAGACAAGCAAACATTAGGTTTTAATCTAACATTATATCAATTCAAAACAAAAACATCTAAGCTAAGCCACCTTAGATAGAGCTTAAACAGGGGCACCCAAGCACTGTTTCATTTGCTCTTGCTTAGGGGATGTGGGTGTGCTCTCTAAGCACTTGGAGAATACTCTAATTCTTTCTAAGATGATTTGAGACTCATGAAAACCCTAAAAATGGTACAATAATAGGTAGAACACCCGAAATTGCCCCTAAGGCTTCAAGAATTCAAATAAGATGCTTTAATGGAGATTTGAGCTACATGATGCTTATGCTAAGATTGTTATTAACCAAATAAAAATGTGATGATGATGATATGCTATGAAAAACAATGAAACAAACTATGTTAATCCATTATTACTAAGCTATGATGTGTTTTAAGAAAGCTTGAAAATGATGAAAACTAACAATTAGTATTGATTATGCTAAAGCTAGAAGTAAAAGAGCATGATAACAATGCATGAAGATGAAAGACTAAGCTAAATGAATTTGCCCTTGGAAGGAGGAGCATTTATAGGATTTGGGAAGGAAGAATGAGTGACCAAGATCAAAATCCTTAAGAGAGGCAGAGATTCATTCAAAGGGGAGCACATGGATTGTGCTAGTTTAGGGCCACCTCCTTGTGACAAGTGTTACAAGGGCATTGGGTTGAAAGATGGGAGGGATGAGCACAATTTGGAAAATGTGCCTAAAGTCAAAGGATGTAAGAAAGGGGTGAGGGGCTTCTTCAATGCATCATAAATGCATGTAAGAGGGATAAGGAGGCTTTAAATGCATTTAATGCATGTAAGAGAAGTTTCTAGAAGTTTGTTGACTTTGGGTTAAGCTTAGGAGTTGGCTAACCTTGGTTAGGGAATGTGACAAGGTTATGGGGGGATTAGGATTAGGATTAGGATTAGGGGGACAAGGATAAGACTTTCTAGAAGAGTCTAGAACTTCCTTAGGATAAACATAGATTTTAGGAAATAGATAAAGATTTATTTATTTCCATGGTTTAGGTTTGAGAATATTTATTAAAATAAATTTAATAAACATGAGGATTAAATATTTAATCTTAATTAAATATTTTGAGTTGGGATTAGGGTTAGGAAATGATGGGATTAGCCTTTAATCGAAATTAAAGGAGGATTAGAAGATTCTGGAACAGGTTAGTGGTCTTAAGGAAATTGGCCAAGTTTTGGGCAAAAAAAAAAAAAATTATTTATTTTGATATTTTTGGTCAATTTATTAATTAAATAATTAATAAATAAGGAAAATGTGTTTAAATAAGATTTAAAAATATTTGAGAGGGATGTCTTAATTAAATATTTTTAATTAAGATAAAGGGATTTAATGACATAAAAATAAATAAATAAATTAATTAATTAATTAATTAATTAATGATGATGTCATCAGGGATTTTTCAAAAAATAAAAATAATTTATTTTCTAAAGGATTTTTAGGTGTCTACATTTTTCTCATCTTTGATGCGATGCCGCAAGTGGCATGGTGTCAAAGACAAGAAAACAAGATGTCCCAGGCTAGAATTTGGAGGAATAAGGGGTTGTACCCCCTCGAGAAAATAACTCAAGGAGTAAACGTTGTGGAATTTTCTCGAAAGGAAACAAAGAAGGAAGGACCTAGGAAGAAGGGGAGATAAATAGCCAGACTTCCAAGAGTAAAGAGGGTGAATGCAAGATGAGATGGAATGGAAAATGCAGGATGTAGCAATATGAGGATGCAAGATGCAAGATTAATCTATATGATGCAGGATGCAAGGGATTGGGGGAAGCTCCAAGTGCAAATGTGGAGAGCACAACCTAGTTAAATAATATAGCAATGCGAGAGACCTACCAAGGATATTGGGATTACGAGGCCTTGTCACCAACATTACATAGGACTGATGCTAAAAGACACGTAGGGTTGCCCCAGCATCACACATGAAACCCAAAGGAGGCATGGTGGAAATGATGCTGAAGAAACCACAAACACATGACTAACTCACAGGCAGAAGCAAAAGATCAAAAGACCTTGCCCCAAATTATCCTCAATCGCAATGCACCATGATATAAAGGATCGTGGTGACTTTGAGTAGAGAACAACAAGAAGCCGTAAAAGATTAACAAGACCCAAAGGACAAAATCCAAGGTCAAAATGATAACTCCAAAAGACAACCTTTGCCAAGGAGAGAGATTTGATTTGACAAATTGATTGATGGTGGGAAGATTGGTCTGAACTTGTGAAAGGATACATCAACATGGACCTGGTGTGCTTGGTGGAAGATTAGGTCAGATAGGAAGGATACATCTAAGGGGACCCGAGATTAGGCTTAGGTTAGACAAAATAGAAGCATACATCTGTGTGGACCCTATGCTGATGGGGAGAATGTTGTGTTGTTGGTTGGCAAATGATGTAGTTCAAAGATGGTCATGATGATCAAGGATAGTTGATAATTGATGTTGTTGAAGTGTGAGGCTGGGTAGGACAAGATTTGTGATCAAATACTATCAATGTGGGATTGACAAGGATATGTACAACATGACGCAAGGATATTTACAATGGCTATGTACAGAAGCTCAAGATTAGGATGTACAAAGAACCTGGGGGTGAAGCTGAAACTCCAAAGATATGCAAGACAATGCCCCAGTTGGGCTGAAATAGCCAAGATGGACTGACGGTACATGTGTCCTAAAATGACATAGATTTGGGAAGGACATATCCCAACAATGATGATTGGATTGAGATCAAGGCTTGCTACAAGACTAAGGATGTGATTGTAATGATTGGCTTGATCTTGGATGTTGGATAACTAGAAGATATGGATAGTTTGGGAAGATTGCTAGAAGACTGCTAGGAATGTTTGGATAGGGATGAATGGCATTGGATTGCAATGAGGTTAGCCTATAGCTAGATACCAATGACAAGGGAAGATACCAGGTGATGGAAAGATGGAGAAAAATGCTAGGGATGAGGATGATGGAACTACTAGGAGATTTGGATGGAGGAAGATTTGGATTTGGATGGAAGAATGCTTGAGGATTGGATAGAGGAAGATTTGGGAAGATTGGATGGTGGATTTGCTTGAAGATTGGAAGATGGAATGCTGGAGGAACCACTGAGGGATCTAGATAGAGGAATGCTCAAGGATTGGATGGTGGATTTGCTTAAGGATTTGGGAGATGGAAGATTTTGGATGAAAGATAGTCTCCAAGGAAAATGTTACCAAGGAATAAGATGCGCCCTACTTAGGATAGTTCAGGTATTTTCAGAGGCATGGGGTATGCTTGGATGGAAGATATGCCAACAAGAGGATAAGGAAGGTAGATGAAAGCTAGGATGAATGGATTGGATAGAGGATATGTAGCTGAAAGGTGTGATGGATGCCAAGAAGGTGCCCAAAAGCATGTATACCTGGTAGTCGGTGTTTTGTCATCAAGATCCAAAGCAGGATGAAGGAGGTGAGAGACAAATGGGATGGAGGAGATGTTGGATAAGAGGTGATAGAAGGGAATGGCCCCCAACTACAGAAAGGAATTGGGGGGAGGGCCTACGCATGATGCCTATGTGCCAGGTTTTCATCATGGTACTTGTCCAAGGTGCTTGAATTGCCAAGTTTTCACCATAGGATGAATGTTTTTCTCTTTTCTTTTTTCTAATTTTGATGGATTTTCTAATTTTTTGTTGACTAGATGCTGACCTTCTGATATTTCTGATGTGTTGCTATCTTTCTTCACTAATCTTCTATTTGTTGCTAACATTTTCTAATTTGTTGCTGCCTTTTCAATTTCTCAAGATGTTGGTACAACTTTATTGGGATGGAGGGATTATGCAAAGGCATGGATGAGATGGGGTAGATGGGAGATATGGTGGTAGAAATTGTTTGGATGGAAAGATGGAAAGTGATCATGATAGGGAGATGTTGTCAGGACCAACATTGGCACATGTTGTGAGGAAGGTGGATGAAGCAAATAGGATGTGAAAGATAGAGGTGGATGTGATGGAGGATTTAGGCTAGGAGATTTCAAATCTTTGGGACCCAAAATAGATTTAGGAGATGGAGGAGAAGACTAAGTAGCTGGGGGATTAGCAAATTTGGATGCCATTATGGATGTTTCTTTTAGATGCATTACATCTTTTTTCTTTGGGATCCACATCATTTTTGCTTTAGCTTTGGTGGGCCTTTGTGGCCATTGGTATGCATCATCTTTTTCTTTTGCTTTGCTGAGCATTAGTGGCCATGTAGTAAATTTTTCTTGTGCTTTGCTAGGCCTTTGTAGCCATTGGGATGCTTTGGATTGCTTGATTGGATTTTTCTTGGGTTGAGCATGTTGTTTAGACTGGACATGACAATCTTTGGATTTTTGTGGATATTTCCCTTCATATATCTTGGATATGGCATCCAAATTGCAAGGAGCATTGGAATATAGATGAGGAGATGTGTAGGATAAAGAGATGAAAGGAGATTGGTAGATAGGAGATATGGGCATGTGCCTTTGTTGATCTCGACTAGAGATGCTTGGATTTTGGATGAAAGACTGAGTAGGATAAGATGGGGGATGATATTTTGGGATGTAGGGTCCCAAAATGGATTGGGTATGTAGAGGATATGTGCTAGAAGATTTTGGGACATAGGGACCCAAAATGGATTTGGAGGATGAAGGAGGAATGTGATAGGTTGTCTTTGGTTGTAGCGATGGAGGAGGAGGAATAGCATTGTATGCTTTGGAAGATGTGATGGTGGGTTTGGAAGGATGCTTGAATTTAGCTTTAGTTGTACCAACCTTTTTGGAGGAAGTGCCTTCTTCTGATGTGTGACCAATACCACATGATTTTGGATGTTTCTTGTCTTGAATGGGCTCCAGATTTCCTTGTTCACGAGACCCTAGGCCTTTGCCTTGATAATTCCATTTCTTGAGCATTTTATCCAAACAAGGATATTTATGACTTGGGGAATATGATAAACATCCAGTTTCTAGTTCCTTGTTGGAAGATATGGAACTTATTACTTTTTCTTCAAGTGGGCTACCTCTGACAAATGTAAGTGGACCAAGAGGATAGAGTGCTAGGAGTTGGATAGTTTGGATCGAAAAATCATCAAGAGGAGAGGATGGGATGATGGGATCTTGACTAGGATTGGGAGATAGTAATGGATCTTGAGATGGAGAAACTGGGATGATAGGATCTTGGATTGGAGGAATTGGGATTGTAGGATTTTGGATTGGGGGCGATGGAAGCAATAGGACATGTGATGGGGGAAGTGAAGGGATTGGATCTTGATTTTCTTCTACGAGTATTTCAACATGCTTTTGGAAAAGATCTTTACATGATAGGATTTGTGAGGATAGAGTGTTGGGGGATGTATGGATGGACTCTTCAAAGGGGGTGGATGGAAGGATGGGAGATTCTATAGCTGTTATGTCTGGAAGAAGGAAGAACTCTTTAGATGGTATGGATGAAAGGATGGAAGGTTCTATAGTTGTGATGGTAGGAAGAGGGGTGAACTCATAAGGCTCATTAGATATGCTTTGGATAATACTAGGACGAGGTGATGTTGGTGGGGATTGGATGAAAACTTCAGATGGAAGGGACTCAATGATGCTAGGAGATGGAAGAGGATCAATGTACAGAAGATAGATGATAGATGGGAGTGATGAATGGGCCCCATCAATGATGGCTTCGCATGAAGTTTTGAGATGGCTTGGCTCTTCAACTCTAGGAGTGGGATTTGTTGTTGGCTTCCTTGCGAAACTCCTTGGAGACTTTCATGGTGAAAAAGGATGATGGGGTCGAAGAAGGGGAACCTACTTGAGGGGATGATGGTGCAAATGAGGAGCTGGAGGATGGTGGATTTGGATAGTTCATATAGGTAGGTTTAGAGGAAGCTTGTGAACTTGATGGACTATTGGATGAGGTAGGAATGATGGATTGAGGTATAGGATATGAAGCAAATTGAAGGGTGCGTTCTTTTTGTGTGAAGGGATTTGTGGAAACATGGGTTTGAATGGAGGATGGTGGGTTGAGATAGGATGGTGGATTGGGAAAAATGATTGGAAGACTTGGTTTTTGGTTTTGAAAGGATTTTGGAGGATAAGTGGATGGAGGTTTTAAATAAGGGAAGTAGTGTGAAGTGTTTCAAGGGAATGGTGGTGATTGGGATATGACCATACTAGGAGATGGAGGTATGAAGGATGCATATGAAGGATGTGTAGGTTTAAGATAGGGATAAGTTGTGGATGGATAAGATAATGGATTTGTCTTGCCGAGGACATGAAAGGGATTGCTAGTGGATGAGTGTGAAGGCATGATAGGATATTTTGGAGGAATGATTGGATGCTGGGGGATGTTTGGAGAAAACTTGCTAAGATTTTCAAAATATGCATCGTGATCTACAAGGCTTTCATCATCTTTGGGATAGGATGGATTGACGAGAGAGACATAATAACCAAACTCATCATAATATTTTTGAGACATGCTGACTTGTGGATGAGTCAGATAGGAATGAAGGATGAAGATGGATTGGAAGACTAAGACTCAGATTGGTATGACTGATAGAATCAGACTTAGGTTTGGATTTGGCTCAAGTTTGGAAGAAAAATAACTTTAGAGGAAGATAGACAAGGGAATGGAGGATGACCGAAATGACTTTTCTAACCTAGGATAGGAGGAAAGGATGACAAGACTGGATTGAATATGACTAGAAGACCATGATTTGAGATTCTGAAAGTTTTGGACATTGTTTTGATTTTTGGAGGATTTGGACTGACATGGATTTTCTAAGTATCTTGAACCAGTTTATAGATTAGTTTGATGTTTTCCAATGGCAAAGGATAGATTTCAAAAAAGATTTTTGGAAAAGAAATATACACAAGGGACAAAGCAACCTTGTGGGATACAAACAGGATAACTGACTTGGATAAAGCTTTGAAAGTGTATGTTTCAACAATGTTTTCACAAAGTTTTTGACTGTCAAGCACTTCAAGCAGATCTACCTAAGGAAGGTGAGTATCAAAATCACTTTCCCACAACTTGGTACCCCCTAGAAGGGAATACAAATGGTGAGTAATCTTGAGGTGACCTGATAAACCCCTTGGAATTAGTCCTTGCACAAGGATTTTGATACTTTCAGATGTAGATAGGGTAGCCTCTATTTTATCAGGTTTTTAATAGTTTTGTGGAGTCTCCATACCTAGTTATGCTGACCACCCGTGACTCACTTAAGAGCCTAGCCAACAATGCTAGGGGAGGAATATTTACCATCCCCAGACATTTGCATTTGGCACAAAATGCCTGTGGATTAGGAGATATAAGTGAGTACTTTTTGCCTTCACTTTATTTATATACTGGCCAGGGGAGATACCAGTTTGAGGTCATTCTCCGAGGAGGAAGCACTTTTCTCCCTGGATAGGCCTCGCTAAAAGTAGAACAAGTGAACTTGTCCAAGTTCAAATGTTCTACGTTGCTTACTTTAACAAGGATTTGCAAAAAGATAAAGCTCCTAGATGCACATCAAGCAAGTTGTTCTTTTCCCAAATTGAATTAAGTGTGATTTGAACTTTGAAATTGAAGACACAAGTATTTAAGGTTTGTTTTGTTCTTTCTGCAAAAAGTAAATGATTTGAGCAATTGCAAGTTCTTTCTTTGATCATTCAAGATTGAGATTGGCGTGTTGATTTAGAACTTTGAAAAGAGCTTTATTTTATCCTTAGATCATTCAAGATTGAGTTTGTTTGAACTGAAATTCAAAGAAGAAGGAATAGGGATGCTTTTCTTTCCAATTTAGATCATTCAAGATTGTGTTTCATTTTCAAAATGATAATGATGCTTTAGGACTTAAGTTCTTTCCCTTAGTTTCATTCAAGATTTGTTGGCTCCATTTTAGACTTCAAAACAAAGTTTCCTAGATTTAGTTTGATGCGTAAAATTTGAGAAAGAAGGCATTCAAGATTTTTGCAAAATGAAGTTAGTTTTCAATAAAAACAATTTTTTTTAGGATTGATTTTAGGAACTTTTGCATGCACTTTTAGGATTGATTTTGAATGTTTTTAGAAATGAGATGCAAATTTGAGGTTCTCTTTTTTTTTTTAAGTACCCAAAACTTGAAATATTCCTAATTTTTTGCATGAATGCCTCTAAAACCTTGATGTTGCAAGGATGCAAATGTTTTGATTGATTTTTCTTGTTTGTTAGAACAAATTTTGCAAATTTTAGTCCCTAACACATTCAAGAATGATTTGCGGGTTCATTTTAAGCACTAAAACAAGGTGTGTATGATTTTGCTTCCTTATGGATTATTATTATTTTTTGAGAAAAATTGGCCAAGATCCCGCAAGAAGAAGAAGTAGATGGAATAGAAGAAGAATAAAGACAAGAAGAGGAAGAAGAATTCAAAGTGCTTCGTCCACCTATAAGATTGAAAAATCTGAAAACACTCCAAAACCCATTAGAATGTTTGCAAAGAACCCGTGAAGTGGGTCCCACCAGGCATGCCAGAATGTGAGCAAGGCTATCTGTATCTATTTTGAAAGGCTAAGACAAGAAAACATTAGGTTTTAATCTAACATTATATCAATTTAAAACAAAAACATCTAAGCTAAGCCACATCAAATAGAGCTTAAACAGGTGTACCCAAGCACTGTTTGATTTGCTCTTGCTTAGGGGATGTGGGTGTACTCTCTAAGCACTCAGAGCATACTCTAATGCTTTCTAAGATGATTTGAGACTCATGAAAACCCCAAAAATGACACAATAATGGGTAGAACACCCAAAATTGCCCCTAAGGCTTCAAGAACTCAAATAAGATGCTTTAATGGAGATTTGAGCTACATGATGCTTATGCTAAGATTGTTATTAACCAAATAAAGATGTGATGATGATGATATGCTATGCAAAACAATGAAATAAACTATGTTAATCCATTATTACTAAGCTATGATGTGTTTTAAGAAAGCTTGAAAATGATGAAAACTAACAATTAGTATTGATTATGCTAAAGCTAGAAGTAAAAGAGCATGATAACAATGCATGAAGATGAAAGACTAAGCTAAATGAATCTGCTCTTGGAAGGAGGAGCATTTATAGGATTTGGGAATGAAGAATGATTGGCCAAGATCAAAATCCTTAAGAGAGGCCAAGATTCATTCAAAGGGGAGCACATGGATTGTGCTAGTTTAGGGCCACCTCCTTGTGACAAGTGTTACAAGGGCATTGGGTTGAAAGATGGGAGGGATGAGCACAATTTGGGAAATGTGCCTAAGGTCAGAGGATGTAAGAAAGGGATGAGGGGCTTCTTAAATGCATCATAAATGCATGTAAGAGGGATAAGGAGGCTTTAAATGCATTTAATGCATGTAAGAGAAGTTTCTAGAAGTTTGTTGACTTTGGGTTAAGCTTAGGAGTTGGCTAACCTTGGTTAGGGAATGTGACAAGGTTAGGGGGGGGATTAGGATTAGGATTAGGATTAGGGGGACAAGGATAAGACTTTCTAGAAGAGTCTAGAACTTCCTTAGGATAAACATAGATTTTAGGAAATAGATAAAGATTTATTTATTTCCATGGTTTAGGTTTGAGAATATTTATTAAAATGAATTTAATAAACATGAGGATTAAATATTTAATCTTAATTAAATATTTTGAGTTGGGATTGGGGTTAGGAAATTATGGGATTAGCCTTTAAGTGAAATTAAAGGAGCATTAGAAGATTCTGGAACATGTTAGTCGTCTTAAGGAAATTGGCCAAATTTTGGGCAAAAAAATAAATAAATTATTTATTTTGGGATTTTTGGTCAATTTATTAATTAAATAATTAATAAATAAGGAAAAGGTGTTTAAATAAGATTTAAACATTTTTGAGAGGGATGTCTTAATTAAATATTTTTAATTAAGATAAAGGGATTTAATGACATAAAAATAAATAAATAAATTAAATAAATAATTAATTAATAAATGATGATGTCATCAGAGATTTTTCAAAAAATAAAAATAATTTATTCTCTGAAGGGTTTTTAGGTGTCTACAATTGGTATGCAAAGGATATGCACACAAGGAAGGCATAGACTATGGTGAAACCTTTTCACATGTTTCTATATTGTAAGGAGTTAGAATGCTACTTGCATATACTGCACACAAGAAATTCAAAGTATATAAAATGGATGTCAAGTCAGCGTTTCTAAATGGGATACTTGAAGAAGAAGTCTACATAGAAGAACCTAAAGGGTTTGCTAATCCAAAAAAGAAAGATATGGTATGTAGATTACATAAAGCTTTATATGGTTTGAAGCAAGCACTGAGAACCTGGTATGAGAGGCTGCATACTTATTTGTTAAGTATAGGATTTGTAAGAACAAGTGAGAACAACAATCTATATATGAAAGGAGATACTGATGATACAATTCTTATCACTGAGATATTTGTGGATGATATCATATTTGGAGGTCAAGATCAAATATGTAAAGCCTTTGTTGATGATATGAGGAATGAATTTGAGATGTCTATGTTCGGAGAGATTAAGTTCTTTCTTGGACTACAAGTGATTCAATAGAGTGATGGGATATTCATCACACAATCCAAATATATCAAGGAAGTATTAAAAATATTTGGCATGGAATATGCTAAACCTGTGGGAACATCGATGACTACTGGATGTAAATTGACTAAGGAAGATGAAACTATAGACGTGAACTAGACACTATACTAATCAATGATTGGTAAGCTAATGTATGTAGTTCACAGTAGACCAGACATAGCACATGTTGTGGGAATAGTTGCTAGATTTTATGCTAATCCTAGAGAATCACACATGATTGCTACTAAAAGATTCTTAAGACACCTGAAGAAAATAGAGGACTATGGATTATGGTATCCTAAGGAAGGAAAGTTTGAACTCAGAGTCTATACCAACATTGATTGGGCTGGAAACGTGGATGACAGAAAAAGTGTAATACCTCTCCTATGGTGATACTTAGACTTTTTTGATTTGGACATTTTATTATGATGGTCAGAACTATACATTTACATTTATGTTTTGTGAATGATGATATGATGGATATGCTTATTTATGGTTATCATTTATATGTTTATGAGATTTTTTATATGTTTTATGGATCTAACCATTATCATGATGTTTTATGTTTCATGGATATGTGTCTAATGTGTTTTCATGACTCAGGATGAAGTCATAGTTACTCACTTAGTTGAGGTCCACACGATGTATTGATCCTGGTCATCTGCTTGCATATATCTATATATATATGTATCTCTTCTTGGTGATGCAGGATTATAGGTACTGGGTATCGTCTCCACCTGGCTTCATAGGTTTGAGTGATCCCTCAAAATCCTCGATCATTGTTGTTGTTAGGGAGATATCACCAGGTTCCACAAGAAGAAACTTCACCTTTGATCCTTTTATCCTTAGGCGGGAAGTGCTGAGTCAGTCTCTTGTGTGGATGTATTGTGTGATCTCGTAGTTGTTGGAATTGTGGACCTTGTAGCTAGTTCTTGTTTTCATGGTATATTGATGTGAATCATTGTTCATTAAAGGTATGATTTAGCAATTTATCTTTAGTAGTAGCTACTATTATACTAGCATATCTCGTTAGGAATGAGTTGGTATGTGATTTAAATCATGTGATTTTAATACCTATAATAATGAATAATTTTATGGTATTATTTTATAATACTCATAATAACAAAATGACTATGACAATAGTAATAATAAAATATTTTAAATAAATAGTGGAAAAATCTAACTTATGTTAGTAGCTACCTGATATATATTTTAGAATGTGGATTAGTGTATGGATGAATAATATATTTTATAATAATGTTATTTTAATATTTAATATTAATAATAATGTTTCTTATTTATGGTATATGTACCATAAGCATATGGGTGCACACATATGCCTATGTATACATATATTAATATATATTATTATATAATAAATTAATTATTTGTGTGAAGGAAACTAGTCTTATGTTATTTTTATAAGTGGTAAATAGGATTGGTAAATTCTATTACCATAGTTAAATAAGTTAGTAAATTAATTTTGAGATTATATTATTTATTTTAACTCCCTTAAATTTAGGGAACATAGATTATAGTCTTATTTAAAATTTATTCACCTTTACGAGAATGATTTTGCAAACCATCCTATTAACTTTTAATGAATGGATAGTTGAGATGATTGCATCGGTTGGATTACCTGTACAACCACCTCCTCCATTCTATTTACAGGAAAGGCTTTCCTGTGTATGGGATTTGGGGAGAAGAGTTGATTTCGAGAAGAGGATTAGTATTATTATTGTAGAAAATTTATATTTTTTTTTAAGGAGAGAAGTCCCTTATTTTGTGAGTTTGGCATTTGGATCATTACGGGTAGAGGCTGGAAGATTGCAAGAAAAGGGATCCAAAGGAGTGCTGGAAATGTTGGAGAGGATTTGATCTTCCTTCATCAACTGGTCTTCATAGGACTCTAGGTTGGAATCCATACTAAGAGATTATTCTCTTTTATATTATGAATGTTTTGTTCTGTTTGAATGCTTCTGTGTGTTTATTTGTATCCATATGTGCAAAACATTTATACATTATTATATTCTGTGAGCCATTTATATATTGTAATCTATTAGGTGTAAATACATTATTATATTCTATCATTAATTTCTATATCCTAGTAGCTATTTACACAAACATATAAATTGCTATAATAACAATCAATGACAACCGCTCATTTAAGCATAGGATGAATCCGGGATTAGATTATTTGTATTTAGTTTATTTATTAGTAAGGAATACGGGTAGTATTTTATATTTAATTTGCTGTCAAAATAAATAATATATATCTATTATCTGTCAAAATTATGTGCGCTTCAATAAAGTTATTTGAGTTCTCTTCTTTTAAAAAAAAACATAAAGATAAAAACAAAACTATATAGTTATAAAGTTATGCATAAATAATTATAGATGCTTAAATAAAGTTATGTTTAAAAAAAAATGATATATTAACAAAATAAATTAATATAAAACAAAAATAATGAAAGGGTTTGGGAAGTGGGGGCCACCACCTTCCCCACTCCCCTCACAGTTCTCAAACGTAGTAGTGGCAGGCACTGCTACGGCACTACCTGACTGCCAGGACAATAGGTACTACAGTAGTAGTACCCGTGAGTTGGGGAAGCGCATAGGGTGCTAGGTCAATGGAGTGCGGGGCCCACAAGGTCCCCCCCATAAGTCACTTCTAAAATGTTTTTTTTAAATTTTTGGTAGTGGTTTTATTTGTTTTTAGACTTTAATGAATATTAGATTTAGTATATTTAGATTGATATTAAATTTAGCAATTGTTTAATAGGAATTTCATAGTGTAGTGTAATTTATAAATATTTGATTTATAAATGAAAAATAAATTTGTTTATTTAAGTTTTAGAATTCTAACATGTGGATTTTTAATAGTATTTTCTTTATACAAGTATAACATTCAAGTATAAGTTTATGATACTTTAATTCCTTATACTTTAAGTTATACTTGTATAAAGGGATTAGGTACCCTTCAGATTGATTGGAATAGGTTTCAATTTCATAGGAGTTAAGTTGTAACTTCTAAAATTTTAGATTTTAATAAAAATTAGACTTAGTCAAATTTCAGACTTAGGTTGAAATTGATGGAACATTATCTTTAGCATATGGAATTTTTATGTAAACCTTAAACATGTTTAGTGGAGGTTATATCTAGTGCATTTAGATGCCTTAATAGGGTTAGGATGTGTGTAGGAAATAGTGTAGGGTTTAGAGTTGTCTAAAAGGATCAGGACATTCTAAACATCCTTAAGCGTTCCTAATTTCCCTAATCATTCATAATCTATCTTATTATTTTCTATTCCTTGTAGTAGTTCCCAATGTGTTTATAATGTGTCTTTACTCCATGTATGATGTGATTGTGATATGTGCGTTAAGGGTAGAAAACCTAACGACACCTAGTGAGTGGCTCTCAGTGCGGGGCTGGGGCCCTAAGTGGCTAGAACCAGAATAACCGACTGAAGAGTTATTTAACAAGTGAAAAATTTATTAAACTTATGGGAATGGGTTCAAACATTAAAAAGATTAAATGAGCCTCGCCCATGCCATTAGCACTAGTAAAGGCTATGGATGGGAGTGGGAGAAGGTACCTATGTGTAGGTATGATCGAATGGTACTTGTCAGTATGAAAGGTATTCGATCCCACATGTGCCTACTTGGGGGCTGGGGCCCGAAGTGGCTAGTACCAGGACAACCCAAGGAGTGAGGGCTATGCAATGACACTCACTTAGGTTGTTGCTTAGAGTTTCTACCAAGCCTTATAACCTATTTGGGGAAAGATTTATACTTTGACCTTTTTTTCATTTGCTATTTGGGAAAGGTAACTCGACCCTAGGTTTGGCCTAGCTATTCCTTCTTGTGGACCTTGGTGTTTATCTCTTAGCACGGGGGAGTGGGCCTTTGGGTATCCACGTGATTGGGTGGTAAATATTTTTATTGAGGTATCTTTTGCGGATGCAGTGTTTGAAGACCCATTCTTTCTTAAGTACCAGTTTGAAGAATGAAGACTTTGTAGTTATATTTCATGATGTAAAATTAGTGTTACCTCCCAAGAGGAGATGAATGTAATGTAATCATTGATGCAATTAAAAATGATGTATTTGGAATGAGTAGATTTAGGAAAAAGAGAAAGGGAGAGGTGAACTTTATGTATATGATTTATGTTGAAGGATTTTGTAACATTTCAAGTATGTTAGTATGTTTCTTATTATTGATTAAGTGAAAAAGGCTATTGAAGAACAAATATATTAATTGCAATGTATCAAATGATTTAGATGATTCTATTTGATTTAAAGGTTATATTATTCATAAAGAATACTTAGGAATATAGATGGTTTTAAATGGAAAGTTGAAATGAAAATGTTTTGTATTTCTTAAAGATATGATGTAGTTTTCCTTGAGAAATAAATCTTGTTGTTAGTTTACTTAATGGATTTGAATGAATCATGCATTTAAATGAAAAGGGAACCTTGGGAGGAATCTAAGTTTAAGTTTGGTACACATAATTCTTTTAAAAGTTCAAAATTTTTCATAAATTATTACTTAGGTTTTCTTTAACAAAGAAAATCTTTGTTCTCTTCCCCGGTTCCCTTGCGGGGCATGACAAAAAGCACCACCAGAGGAGCATTCTTCTTTGGTGAAAGAATTGTTACCTGGACAAGTAAGAAGCAGGCTTGCATTTCTCAGTCTATAGCTGAAGCAGAGTATGTTGTTGCTGCTACAAACTATTCAAACATTGCATATATTAAACAAGTTCTAGAAGGTATGAATGAGATAATCACTGAGCTGGTGATTATATACTATGATAACACCAATACAATAAAAATTTCAAAGAATCCAATGATGCACTCTAAAAAAAAACATATATCAATAAAGTATCACTACTTGAGAGAACAAGTACAGGAGAAGCAAGTTAAGCTAGAGTTTGTTACATCAAAAGAACAACTTGCAGATATATTTACAAAAGCTCTACAGAAGGACACATTTGAGTACTTGAGTGTGAGGCCTCACCCTGAGCCTATTATAGCCTTTCAGTTCTGCATTTGAGTTAGACATATTGTATAGCTATTTTTTTGATGCTCGATGGATGTTACTGATACCTTATGTTATGGTTTTATCACTTTAGTAGTTTGATGCACATTATATTATGATTTGGATGATGATTACTGAGACATCAGTTTGGAACTTACATGTGTGTTCTTAATTCTATTTAATGAATGAATTATGATGTCATGAGGATATTTAATTTTCAATTAGATTACATGTGTATGCGATGATTAAGTTTCTAGTTAATTTAGTGATGAATTGTATATTTCATGGTGAGATGAATGTAGGTTATGGATGAAAAATTATTGTCATGTGAATTATGAATTGACAGATGAATTATCTTGATTATTAATGTTATGAATTTACATGTTTTATTTCCTTGGACTACTGATATTGGACTTGAGTGTGCAAGGGAATAGGCCAAGGTAAATTCGGGGAAACATCACAGAGACTAATGTGAAAATTTATTTGAGTCGAGGTTGCTTCTCGTGAGAAGCCAAAAACATCATGTAATGTATTTAATTTGTAAAAGTATGATGCATGAATGTATTTGTTTTATTTGTAATTGTAATTGTTATTTATGTTTAGGGATGCCCAAGTGGATATGACACATGGCTTGTGATGTGTCTTTTTGTGTATGTGTCACTTGACACATGTGTGTGTACATGTGGCCATGATGTGTCCACTTGGGGATTGGTTGAACACCAAGCTAGGAAGGTACCGTTTAGGATCCCCATGAAAATCACTTGGTTAGGGAGCTTGAGGTGTTGTCATATCTTTAAATTTCGAATTTGAACTTCTTATGGGTTTTTGGGAGGCTTAAAAGGTGTCTAAGGAAGAGTTTAGGTTTTTTTTAGTTGCCCCACTTGATATACCATAGGGTAAGGGTCATTTTTCACCATAGGATAACCCTTGGTTGACCAAATGACCCATCCAAAAGTTGGTTTACCAAGATGGACGAAAATCAACTTTTGGGACCAAGTTTTGGAAAGATCACCACCCACTAAAAAGGTAGTCCTTATCCCACCCTTTTAGCTTACCTTTGTAAGAGACTAAATTTAGAAACCATGTAAGGGTCTTAGGGAAGACCACCTGATAGGAATGCAATCTTATCCATAGGGGTTTGGGTGGAGGCCTTTTTAGAGGGGACTCTTCTTTTGGAAGAGTTTGACACCCACTCTCTAGATTTGGAGACTAGCTATTTTGGAGGACCTTGGAAAGTGGAAAGCTCTTCATCAACTTTCTTCCATTAGCTTGGATCA
Source organism: Chamaecyparis obtusa (assembly GCA_027943335.1). Lineage (NCBI taxonomy): Eukaryota > Viridiplantae > Streptophyta > Pinopsida > Cupressales > Cupressaceae > Chamaecyparis > Chamaecyparis obtusa. The sequence continues at coordinate 446,148 of BSBK01002088.1, read as the reverse complement.
AGGTTGGTGGCATTCTTCACTTTGTTGTTTTAGTTTTCATGTTGAGAGTATGAGCTCTCTTGTATGTTATTGTCCTTATATGCAAAATGTAGATATTATTCCTCTTGTATTTGTATGTGTTGTGAGCTTGATGTTATTGTAATAATGGAGGATTTGTGATTCTTTAGTTGTTGTAGTTTTATGTTTTTCTTGTGTTGTGAAAATGTATTTTTTGTAGATGTTATGAGAATCATGAGCTTGTTGTTGAGCATGATTTCTTGTATTGTAAATGTGTAGTTTCATTGTTGTTTCTTGAAGTTTTCTTTTATGTGTTGCAATGTTTTGTTGATTGAGTTCTCAAGGCTATAATCACCCTTGGGAGGGAAGAGTAGCCTTGAGAGTGAAGGGATTGTTGGGACATTCAAGAGTGCAGAGTCTCTCCTTGGATAGGAGAGGGATGCAACATGGATGTATGGGCTCCATGTAGCCATCTCTATTTTATGTTTTGTATTTTGGGGGTCATAAGGAGTTGTAGAGATTGTGTTTGTGGAGAGAGATATTTGATGAGGAAGCCAAGTGATGGCTTAGCTCTCATCAAGAGATGAGCTTTCTCCTCTTGGATTTGGTTCCACCTTCACCCTATTTGAGTCATGTTGAGACTCTTTGTGATAACCTTGGAAGGGAGATTTCTTGTGATTTATGTTTTATTTTGTTGAGTTTTTGGATTTGCATGAGTGTTCTCCTTGTCTTTGTGATGGTTCCCCTAGCTCGGGGGTGGCTTCATAGAAGCCTAGGTTGGGAGGTGAGCTCTCCTTGGCCTATGGATTTTGTATTGTAGGAATTTGGAGCCTTTGAAGACTTCATGGTTAGAGTTGGCATCTTGAAGAATTGTTGATATTTCATTTTTGAGTTGGAACACTTTTGTATTGTGTTAAAGTCATTGTAAGGATATCTTGTGAATTCCATAAGTTCATTGTATTTTTTGTAATAGAGTAATCACTCCAAAACTTGTATTTGTATCATAGGTTGTGGTATCAAGTTTTTGAGAAAATGTATGTCTTTATTATGATAGATTTATGTTCTTATGAAAATATTGCAAGTGGGACTAAGGAAGAGTTTTATGTATTCATGTTATTTTGAATAAGTAATGGACAATGTAATTGTTTCAAAAAAAGGAGTGTAAAAATTTATATTTCATTCTTCACTCTCTATTCCTGATGATGGATCACGGAGTGTGATCCGAAATGTTGATGCTAAAAAAACTTACACAATCGAATCTAGAAACTAATTGCATCATGTAAAAATTTAGTTGAGCATTACTTATTTACTCATTGAAATATCTTTATATTTCCATGTTGATATAAATGGAGGAAAAATTTATTGTAATTTCATTGTTGTTCATTAGCAATAATTCATTGTATAGAAATGTTAGAGCAATGAAGAAATTTCTCAAATATAAGCTCTCTCTCTTTCCTCCTTCTTTGCAATAAAAGTTTCCATGTTACTTGAACATTAGCATCTTGTTTTTAAACAAAAAAAATATACTTGAGAAGAGTTGTCACTTAGTTTTGTAAATTAATAAGCTTGGATCAAATAGACATGTATTAAGGATTTTATAGTAGTCTTGAAAATATAAAGAATGAAGAAGAAAACAAATCAAATAAGCAAGCCAAAAATAAAACTAAGGCAAAAAGAGAGACCTACAGGTCTCTAGAAAATGTATGGGAAAAATTTCTCATGTATTTTCTTTTACACAGTCAATAATTAATCCAAAAATAAGACTGCTTGTCCTATTTTCCCTATAAGATTAAATAAAAGTCAATCACCTACACTATATACTCCCTATTATGCTTTGGTGGTGGGACCTATTTGGGTCTCCACCCAATCTTTTTCAAATATATAAAATAAAAAAAAAAAATTTTAAACAAAAAAATTGCATACTCTAAAAAGGTACGCATCTCCTAGTGTAAAAAAAAAATACTTTACAAAAATGATTGTTTAAAACAAATGTTATTAAGAAAACATTTTGAAATTTTTTTTTTATTCAAAAACAAAGATAATTATAAATGTTTTTTTTTTTTTTTTTTTTTTTGGGGGGGGGGGAACCGAGTGGTCTCCATGCCCCCTCCCCTTACGCTGTCGCAAGGGCCCTGTAGAGCAGGTACCACCTGCGACATGATAGGTACAGGCTTGCAAAGGCAAGGGTCCACCTTGCTGTGTGCGGTGGACCTGCATGGGGCCCGCCGCCAATCCCTTGCAAAGGGACTTTAAAAAAAATATTTGTGTGTTTCTTTTGTTGTTTTTATTATTATTATTTATTTATTTATTAATAATAATTAATATATTATTAATTATTAATTATTATTTAATGATATATTAATAATTAATATATATATTATTTATTATTGATAATGTTATTAATAATTAATATATTATTAATTAATATATATTATTTAATAATATATTATTAATTAATATATATTAATTATTATCTATTGATTTTTTTATTAATAATATTTAATATAATATTAATTATTAAATATTATTTAATAATATTGCAATAATCAATATATGTATAACTTATTATTTATTAATAATTATATTTATAATTAATAGTTTTTTTTTTAATTTAATATATATTATTCAATAATGTATTATTAATAACTATATGAATTAAATAAATAATTATTTCCACTTGTTAATATTAATTTATTAATAATTGGTATTTAAAGATTAATATGATTTAGCTCACCAGTTGTTTATTAATCAATATTGCATATTGATTAATCTTACTATTTTTCTTATTAACTCTTAATCGTTAAATAATTGATATAAAATAAATCAATTGACTATATTATCTAGGAAAATATAATTTTTTTATGAAGATTCGTGAAGTAAGTTTTCATTCAGTAGAGTAAATTTGTAAATTAACTTACACCTCTAGAATTTTCATTGACACATTTAATCCAAATTATTACTAATAGATGTCTAGCACTTTATTAACTCAAATTGATTATGATTTATCCCTCTATGCTTATAGTTATGCACATACAGTTTAGAGTGCAAATACTTCTTTAGATTAAGTTTAGGATCAAGTCAGTAAACCAACTCGCCCTCCGGTCTAGTCTTGTAACTTTAGTTTTCTGTTACCTTTTAAAAAAATAAAAATATTGGTGTGTTTTTAGTGTGAAATATTATGGGCATGACATTGAGGACTAGAATTGGGGTCTGTCCCCTGTCTACCGGTCACTAAGGTGATTCAGATGTTGCATCAGCCTAATCCTATCAGAAGATCATACCTATTGATGCAGCATAGTTCACACTTTGGATCATGTCTAAAGCTATGAAAGGTATTGGAACAAATTGTCATATTAGTATACAGAGATACAAAGTATACACCGTACAATAGAGAGTTACTTGGCTACTGAAGAGTTGTTTGTATATTTGTTTCTTTGGCATTGTTGTCAAAGGAAGAGATAAACAATATGAAACAATATGAAACAATATGCACCGATGAGAACAATCCGAGGGAGAGAAAAATTGAAGAAAAGGAGAGCACTAAAGATCAGTTACTGAGAACAAAATACCATTATCTCAACGTTGTTGAGTAACGTAGTGATTAAACATATTAAGCTAGGGAGATCTTGTACATCATTTGTTCAAAGAGTTGTAGAATACATGTTTGGTATGTGTATGGTATATTTCATATTACTTGAGTTGCCATCAATGCCAAAGGGAGAGATTGATGAACTACAACTGATTTAGAACCTGATTGAAGGAACTGTGATTTAAGATCACCGAGTAGATTGATTAGATATGTAATATGATTAAATTATTATTATGTTGTCACTGATGTCAACTAGTTTGATAGCACTTATCTTGTAAGTTACTATACTGAAACATCTGTAGAAAAGGAGTGAAAGAGATGAAGAACAGAAATATCTACATGAGGAAGATGGATATGAAAGATGAGGATATGGAATATATTGAGTAACTTGTTGATGAGTCTATGACTTCATGTTATTGACTTGATTATGTTTCATTCATCTATGATGAGGTAAAGAGCTGAAAGACACAAAGCAGTGTTGTTGGTTGATGAAGAATTTTAGTATACACCGACGAAGTGTAGTGTATACCGAGCACAGTACAAACCAAGCTTGTGTTCACCAATACATTTCTTTGTTAATTATGAATAACATAATGAACTAAATGATTAGTTTAGACAATAAGATTGATGAGCTGGCAAGTGTATGAATTCAAGGTAACAGATAAGGTTTGTTACACAGATCGACAACTAACAATTTTTAGGAAAGATCTAAAGGATGAGAATCAAACATGTTATTAACACAAGTGTCAAGGTATGTTTAAGAGGCAAAATCAATGAAGATGATTAAGCAGAAAAATATGATGGAGTAGAAGAAAATGGTTTACATGTCTATATAAGAGACTAGAGATTTCACAATGAGTTTGATGCTGGAAGAGAAGGAAACTGCAAAATCATCGCGTGAACAAGTTTTCATGCATTCTAATCATACTGGTTAAGGAGAACCCTACAAGAAAAGCATTACCAAGTGACATAGAGTGATTATTGACAGACAGTAAGTTGATATATTGTTGAATCATAAATGTTACATTGATTAGAAAGATCTGTATGAGCTAAACATTGATTTGTAATTTACAATTGAAGTTGTATTAATTCATATCACCTATTGTTACATATTTAACCATTGTACATAGTCAAATCTCTTAACCGAGTGGACTAAGAAAGTCTTATTATGTATCATTCATATAATGAACATTGTTATCTTGTCAACCCTAGAGTGACTACAGGTTGGACTATAACAGTTGGTCTTAAATCCTCTAACAAGGTCACACCTAATAGTGTGTTTGTAACCTTTAACAGGGTTATGTCTTCACTGACCTTACTTCAGAAGAGTGAATATTTTGGGTTACCAGTCCTAGGTGGTTTTTCCCTTCATATGGTTTCCATGTTAAATCTCTTATGTTATGTGATGATTGTGATGTTTGTTTTGATGTCATATTTACATGTTGCATATTTGATTTGATCGGTAACTACTATAAGTTTTAGACTGATAATCGGTAAATGCACAGATAGTAAAAGTATTTTAAGTTACCGAGTAGTAGAAATTGAATTTTTTTTTTTGGATTATACATTTTGTATTGGGACAGTGATTAATTGATTCACCCCCGCTCTCGGTTATTCTAACAGTTGGACATGTTGATTGGTTGAGTTGCAGATTGGTTCTCTTTCCTATGATGGAGTGGAAACCTTTGGTGAAGATGAAGTGAAGTTGTTGTTGTTTAGATGTTTCCTTTGGTGAGAAAGTGTGGGACACACTTTTCTTTGTACCCTGAGAGTCTGATGCAGTGGCATACTAGCTTCTTGTTCAGTTCCTTGTGATTTTATGGCACTCGGACAAGGAGGTGGATGAGTTCGGTAAAGACCTACTTTTACTCAGTTATTTGGGTGATAGTTCTTGGTCAAATTTTTTTTCACTTCACCAATGGAGCTCGGTGATCTTGGTGGTGATTCTCAATTGGAAGTTCCTCGGGTCTTGGTTACCAATGAGTTCTTAGTGTTTATGTCAGTTTCTCAATCACTGAAGTGGCTCAGTCACTAAAGGAAGCTTAGTCATTGAAGGAGACTCAACATTTTTGGTGCTCATTAATTCTTGTGAAGCTTGGTTGGTGTGCTTGCTCAGTATGTTTCCTGGCACTCCGTAGTTTGTCTTACTGATGGGTGTTGTTGGAGAATTAGGAGGCTGACTTGGTACATTTATTATTGGTAGCTGATGTCACATTCTCCTATGTAGATCTAAGGCTGACATGGAGAATTTAATAATTTTAAGGCTATTTGAGAGTGGACTTGTATTGCATTTAATATATTTTTGGTAGGAGTTAATTATGTCATCCATCTGACTTGTGGCTGAATATTAGTATTTAAGGGGTGTTTGAGTAGTTGTTTAGAGGGTCAGGAGAGTAGAGATCTAGAGTTAGAGAAAATCTAGATAGAGGGTAGAAGAAGTTTAGTAGAGTTAGTAGCTTGCAAGCTTAGGAACAAGATGATTTCTTGTTGGCTTATGAGCACAAGTTTAGATCTTTCTTGGAGTGCCTGCCAATGTCCTGTTGTGTTACAGACCCAAACTAGTAGAGAAGTGTATTATATCTTGCATGATCTTGTAGAAATGTTCCTTACTTTGTATTTGGTCATAACTAGTAAGGCCTTACAACCTGACACATTGCATGTAATCAGTTGTTGATGAATAAAGATATCTATTTTCTTTCATATTTAGTTTTCAGTGTTGTGTTATTCCATCGTGTTGGTGTTTGGCTGCAAGTTTGGACAATCCTTCATTGGATCATCCATACTTAACTGCATCACCTCAACTTCACATAACCTCATCTACAATACACTATGGGTGCTAATCCAAACTATGTCTTCTACGCTACTAATCTTCAGTAAAATCAGTATGTTGACATCAATGACAAACACAATCATGAATGAAACATGCGACTACTCCAAAAATGCTAGAATACTCCCCCATAGGACATATTAAATATTCATGCTAACATATATCATGGTGATCCTATTTCTAGTTTCATTTCTCAATCCATTATCTCCAAATGAATTTATCTTATGATTGTTCTAGTCCTATTTTTCTTTCATGTTCTAATGGTTAGGTTGGTGAGATGCAGCTTGCAATGGAGATTCACATTATGAGAAGATTCAAGGAGCATATTTCTATGTTTTTAATCATGTGGCTGACCTCCTTGTGTATTTGTATGTAATTTTTCATCTATTTATAAGTGTTCTTATGGATTTAGGTGTTGACCTAGATATTTGTAATACATTTCCTTTATCTTGGGGATTGTTGATCAGATAAGCCAATGTGTGGCTGAAAATCTTATATATAAGTATGGTAGTGGTTCTTGTTTAGTATAAAAAGGGTAGTCTAGTAGAATATAGAGGATAACTATAAAGTTAGCATATGATTTTTTAATTAAGCAGGCTTGTAATCATGGAATGTAAGATACATGTTACAAGCCAATGTGATGTAAATTCTAATTTTGAGATAATGTGGAGCTCTGAATGGGCCTATTTATTATTCCTTATTTATTTTCTTATAATATGGTCATATTTCCACCCTAGTACCCTGATATTTTGGACTAACACAATTATTACATTGTGTATTATGCATTGTATGTTGTTTTTTATTTTGATTAGATGATGACACATTATGAGTATATGTTTGGATAATAATTTTTTATTATGAAATTTGGTAAAATATTAGCATGACATTTTATTTATAAACATGATTATATTGTTCATAAGGATGACTCATTTCTTGTTTTACATTATGGACTTATTATTATTTTCAGCTAACCCTAATAATCCTATTATTCTTTGACATTGATATTTTTTGATGTTCTTGTGGGATGAGGGCAGGCAATCATAGTCACCTCTATAGGAGATCCACACAATGTCGCACTCTCCCTCCTTGTCTGCTACTATTTGTATATATAAATATCAACATGTATGTTGTTCTCATCTTGATTTGTGAAATGCAAGTGTTAGAATAACTGAGAGGGTGGATGAATTAGTTAAGTCAGTTATCCTACAATCCCAAAATCTCATATGTAATTTTCAAAACTTTTTAAATAATTCAAACAACTCGGTAAGATAAAATATCAATCTTTCTGTTCATTTACCGAATACCAGTAATTATCCAAACTTTGATTAATGATTAAATCAAATATGCAATATGTAAAGTATGATAGAAAAAAAATTATAGAAATAAACACATAACACAATGATTTAACATGGAAACCCTACTAAGGGAAAAACCACCTGGGACTGGTAACCTAAAATATTTCACTCTTTTGAAGTGAGCTCAGTTAGGAGCCAACCCTATTAAAGGTTATAATGCACACTGTTAGGTATGACCTGGTTAGAGGATTTATCACTAACAGTTAAATTTTGACCAACATTCACTATGGGGTCAACAAGATAAAAATTAAATTTTCTAAGAATATTCAAGATCATCTCAAAGAGGTTGTTGTCTTAGGCACTTCTATTACTGGTGCTATTAAAGATCTGGTGTAATTAGTTGTTTCCTTCTGCTCTATGTTTTTTTTCATTGGTTTTTTCTAGACTTTTGGTCCTTGTTCTTTTATTGAATTATGTTGGTTTCTTGTCCTTGTAAAACCAACTTGACTTGGTTGCTGGTCCTTGTAAAACCACCCTTCAAATTCTTTTTTGATACTTTGGGTTGGTGGTCCATGTAAAACCCATTCTTGACTTTGGTTATTTTTGTTTGGGGTTTTGGGTCCCCTTCAAACCTACTTTTACCTAATCAAAACATTCCTTGAATGTCATATGGTAATACAAAAGATGATTAAATCAGTCAACTTAGTTAAGGGATTTTGTTGTAACAATGGTTAAACTAATACAATTCTCATCTGATTAAAATACAACTCAATTCCAAATATTCACATCTATGCTAATCTCATAAAAACTCATATAATCATTAATCAATTCACTTCCTCATATTCCCCAACTTACTTCACTCAGTGTATATATATCTTTGATGCTCAATTATGCCTACAAGTTGGTTATGTTTGTAACCTATTTGATTAGGAATGCATGAACAATGTATTCCCATGAAATCTTTTGAAGTCTATATTCTATCCATCATGTTTCAAAAATTAAACTCATGTCTCTTAAATAGATAAGTAAACCATTTTCATATCAACCATCATATTTTGCATCTTAATCTCATCCATCCATTCCATTTTATGGCTTAAACCTTCCTCAATAGATGTGTTAACAAAACATTTCAATCTCATCATTTAGATCAACTCTGAATTATGTCAGTCAAGGATCTTATAACAAACTTCATTTGTTACCTTGAAATTATAACAATTTCCAGCTCAACAATTTCAGTCTGTTGTTCTTAGCATTTAATGATTTCATCCATACTTGGTTAATACTAAATGCGTCGGTGATAACTAACTTGGTTATTATAGTCACTTAGTATACACTGTATTGGCTCGATGTATACAGAAATCTTCAATTACTGACCACATTAACTTGTTCAATTCAAATCTCTTCTTCATAATGGAATAATGTAACATGCTCAAGTCAACATTATAAAGTCATAGAATCATCAATAAGTTACCCAATGTATACCTTATCCTTATCTATCATATCCATCTTTTCCTTATGTAGATATCTTATTTCTTCACCATTTCTTCCTTCAACAGATATTCAGATGTTTGTAACTATCATGATAAATATAGTCAAAAATAGTTGACATCAATGACAACATATTGACTGATTTAATCATCTTACATATCACTTTAATAGCTTGGTGATCTCTAATCACTATCTCTTTAGTTCATCAAGAGATTCAATCAGTTGTAGGTCATCAATCTCTCCCTTCGACATTGATGGAAACTCAAAAAATATAAAATATGCCATACACATACCAAACATGTGTTCTACAACTATATAGCTAAATGTTGTAGCTTGGTAAGCTCTCCCTAGCTTGATATTTAATATGTTTAATCACTATAAACATCATTCCATGCAAAGTCTCCCTGCGAATTTGATCTTTTTCAGTTCCCTGATTCTTTCTCATGTTCTCATCAATATATATTCCATACAATTTCTCTCCCTTTGACAATAATTCCAAAGAAAATAAATAGCTCTTCAGCAGACAAGTTATTCTTTGTTGTTCGGTCCAGATCAAGTACCTTCATATACTGACAAACAATTCTCTGTTCCAGCTTCTACAATCTTTCAAAACCTTAGGAATCCTAAAGTGTGAGTTATGTGCATCAACATGAATAATTTTCTGATAAAGTATAGGTTGATGCAACCTCCTAATCACCTTAGTGACCAATTGAAAGAGGAAAAACCCCTAGTCTAGTCCTCAAGTACTCAAAAGTGTCCTTCGGTAAGGGCTTGGTAAAAATATCAGTAAGTTGTTCTTTAGATTTTACAATTTTCAGTTTCACTTTCTTCTCTTGTACTTATTCCCTCAAATAGTGATACTTAACAGATATGTGATTTTTTTTTTAATGCATCACCAGATTCATGGAAATGTTTATAGCACTTGTGTTGTCACAATATATAATCATTGGGTTAGTGTTCACCTCATTCATTCCTTCCAACACTTGTTTTATCCAAGCAATATTTGAACAATTTGCAGCAACAACAACATACTCTGCTTTAGCAATGGACTGAGAAATGCATGCTTATTTCTTTCTTATCCAAGTCACAAGCCTTTCTCCTAAAAATAATGCTCCATTAGTTGTTCTCTTCCAGTCATCATTGTTTCCAGCCCAATCTACATGAGTGTAAACTTGGAGTTCAAATTTGCCTTCCTTTGGGTACCATAAATCATAGTCTTTTGTTTTCTACAAATATCTTAGAATCTTTTTAATAGGAACCATATGTGAATCTTTAGGATTGGCAAAAAATATTTCTACAATCCCAACTGCATATTGTGTATAACATACATTAGTTTTCCAATCATTGATCTATATAGTGTCTGATTTACCTTGGTGGATTCATCATCCTTTGTTAACTTAAATCATGTCACCATTGGTGTTCCTACTGGTTTTGAATCTTCCATGCCAAATGTCTTTAACACTTCCTTAATTTATTTTTATTGAGTGATGAAAATCCCATCGTTCATTTGTATAATCTAAAACCTAGAAAGAATTTAATATTTCCAAACATTGACATTTCAAATTTCTCTCTCATTTCATTAGGAAAATATTTGCAAATCAAATCATGTCCTCCAAAGATTTTGTCATCAACGAAAATTTTAGCAATCAAAATATTATCATTAGATTCTCCTTTCATGTACAAACTACTATTGTCACTTGTCCTTAAAATGCCAATACTAATAAGATAAGCATTTAGTCTTTCATACCATGCTCTCAGTGCTTACTTTAGTCTATAAAGAACTTTGTGTAGTCTACATACCATGTTCTTCTAAGTCGGATCAAAAAAAGCTTCTGGTTGTTCTATGTAGACCTCCTCCTCAAGAATTCCACTTAGAAATGTTGATTTCACATACATTTGATATACTTTGAATCCCTTATGTGCAGCATATAAAAGTAATATACGGACTCCTTCAAGTCTTGCTACTGGTGCAAATGTTTCACCATAGTCAATTCCTTCTTCTTGTGCATATCCCTTACATACAAGTCTTTCCTTATTCTTAGTGACCTGACCATTCTCATTTAACTTGTTTTTGAAAATCCACTTAGTACCAATTACATTTTTATTATTCGGTCTCGATACCAATGTCCATGTCTTTTTTTTCTCAATCTATTCATTCGTAGCCTTAATCTATTCATCATTTTCAAGTACATCTCTAACATTCTTAGGCTCAAATTCAAAAACTAAGAATGTGTTTTGTCTTAACTTACTTTGTGCCATCATGCCATCTTTCTTGTCTCCAATGATTTGTTTTTTTGGATAGTTTCTTCTAAAAAATATTTCTAGCACTTGTTGTCTTCTCTGCTCATCATTCATTTTAGGTTCATTTTGTTCCTTGATACATTCTTCTTGGTTCTCAGTTTGCATTTGTTGACTCTCAGTAGCATTTTCCTGATGCTCGGTAGACTCATCTTGTGGCTTCAGTAGATAGTCTGGATGCTCAACATATGTAAACCTACCATAGTCTTCTAGTTCCTTTCTGGTTTCTTCATCATTATTTTCAACAAACTCATCAACTTTTACATTAGCACTTTCAACCATTTTATTAGTAGCCTTGTTCAAACATTTATAAGCATTACTCTTAGTAGAATATCCTAAAAAAATTCATTCATCACCTTTAGAGTCAAATTTACCATTCCTACTATTAGCACATGCCAAGAATTTCATGGCTCTAGCTCTCCTCCCTTGGTCTCTGCAATGTTTTTCATGTCTCTAGCTAAAACCCTGGGAAAATTTTTTTTTTAAATCTAGTCGTTGGGTCCTTAAATTTAAAATTGCCCTGGCCCTATTTTATGTTCACGTTACCTTTTTGCAAGTCACTTAAAACTTTTAATCTGCATGTGCCTTTTTTAAAAAGGACTTCTTTACATGTCGCGCGGTTAGGTTTCATGTATCGGCAAGGCCCCTTTAATCTTTCCTAGGTTCCCAGGGCCCAGTGATTTTAATTTTTCCTAAGTTCTGAGCTTTAATTTTTCCTATGTTTCGATAGCTTTTATTTTCCTTGGGCCCAGCTCTAACACCATAGCCATCTAACAGTGGGTGTATGTTTGCAAGTGATGTGTCAGATGCATGAGATCTTAAGACCATTGTTGATCTCATTGGGTGACGTTTCCTTTCCTTTTAAGTGGGTCCACATGCCAGGTGTGCCATGTCAGCATTTTCTTATTGGTCGACAGGTAAACAACTTAGCATGTGTCAATGGGACCTAGTTTTCAGATGTGTCAGTGGGTCCTGATCCTGTCATTGAATCGACGAACAACGTATGATCTCATCGAGTGTGTCAAAGGCTTAAGATCTTGTGATAGCCATTGATTTTGTTTTGTGTGAGAGGGTTGTCAGAGATGGGAGGAGATTCTTGATCTAACAGTGGGCGTGTAATTTGATAGAATCTCGGATGGGTATGTGAACTTCAGAGAGCCGTCGATCTTCCTGGTAGAGGCTTAGTGGTTCTGATAAATGTTTTGGTGGTCTAAAAAATTTATGAAGGCTTCTCTTGTTCACGTGAAATAGCGGCAGTTCCCTAAGTGTTTTAGCAGTTCAGTGAACAAGCGTTCGCGGAATCACTAAACTTTCTGGCAGATGGATAAAGTGTTTCACAAACTAGCGGTGTCCTTTTGTCACTAGTTCGCTAAATGTGGGACCGAGGTTAATGTTTTCCTATGGTCACCAGGTCATGGAGTTAAGTGATGGGTTAGGTTTTCTTTCCACAAATAGAATAATGCCTTGTCATGTGTTCACTGGAAGTAAACCCAGGGTGGCAGTTGAGTTAAGATTTAAAAGACCGCGAAACATGAAGATCTAATGGTCACAACTTAAAGTTGGTTTAGATTTGAACGTCAACCACTGATTTGCTACAAGTGCCATGGAATTGATCATTATTCATCAAATTCAAATTTTTGAAGGGTTTCCTGCAACCAAAAGGACTAAAATTCAATGCAGAAGTGACTGGTGCTGGTGGGGATGATTTGTTTGCTATTGCAGTGTTGTCCATGGTGTTCTTTGATTGTTTGTAGGGTTTGTACTATATGGTTTTGTGCTCAAGGCATGTTGCAGGGTTGACTTTTTGGGTGTTTCAATGATCCTCAACACTTTCTCAGAGAATTTATCATGATTGAGGATCATTCCAAGATTTTCTTTCTCCTGGTTGCCTGAGTTTCTCCCCTGAAATAAATTTGTGATTGTTTCAGTTGGTCTGGTGGTCGAAACCCTAACCCTTACCCTAGTTGTCTGAAGCTTGTTGCATCCTAACCTATTTAGGATTCCAAGGAAGCTAGTGGTATATATGGTTAAAGTTTTGATTTTGTAACGGTTCCTTCTTTTGCATTTTTATGGAGTACTGGTTCCATGAAGGGTCCTTTTCCTATAGATTTTCTCTACTTCCCTGCATATAGAGTGCTCTTCCTTCTTTTATTGGCTCAGAGAATATGATATGTATTGTAATTGATTTGTCTTATGTATGAGGATTTAGTATATTCTTACTATTACTAAGCTATCTCCATTTGAATTCTAAATTCATTAATCATACATCAAGGGTGTTTGACTTTTCTATTTGCATTGTATATGTGTTTGCAAGTGGATTTGTCTTCACAGAGATAACTAGTTTAGGATTAGTTTTCATGTATGTATGAGCTGAGGTGTCAAAGATATGTCATGCTTGTCTTCCAGTGGATGTTGGTTAATGTATTATCTATTTATAGGTCTCTTCTAAGGGGAGGGTTAAAATCCTTTGGATGGGTAATAACATACTTGAATACATAGGTGGGTTGTTAAAGTGAGGTTTGGTCATGGTGTGTGATTAATGTTAGGCATCAACACATTGAGTACATTGTCTTCTTGTTTCATAGCTATCTATTACAATAGGGTATTTGACTCTGTGGCCCATTGGATAAGGCACTGGTCTATGAGAGACTTAGGGTATCTCAGGGATCTCTTCAACCCAACATTAAAATCATTTACTTTCAATTCCACCCTTTCCCTTTCATGTTGTTAGTATAGGTCTTTGGTTTTCATACCCATTCTATGCAAGTAGGGCTATTGCATTAAGAATTTCTTTCATTGGGGTACAAGATACCTAAAGGGGTTTGAAGATTATTCCACAATAATCTATCTGCAGGCCTACTATTTGTCATGAGGTTTTTGAGTGTGCAAATAAGGCAATACCCACCTGAGTGATGTGGAGCTCAAAGGAGGATGTTCTCTATCCTCATCAATTGGATTGTTTTCTTGTCAAACTTGAGTGCCTACCCTGAGAATCAAGCCCATCTATCGATTCAAGTTTGGTCCTGCAAGGAAAAAGCCCCAACACCTATCATCTCTTAGAATGTAGCATCGACTTCCAAAAATTCTAAAATAACTTACATTCAGTGTATAGCCAAACCATAACTCATAAGGTGTCTTGTTTGTTTCTTTCTTCACTTGAGCTCAGTTCAAGGTGTATACAGAATTGCTAATTACTTCTCTCCAGTACGTTTGTGCAACATCTTTCTCAATCATCAATGCTCTAGAACAATCAACAATAGATCAGTTCCTTCTTTCTACAATTTCATTATGTTGTGGTGTCCTCGGTGCAAAAACCTATCTTTTGATTCCATGCTCATTACACAAGATAGTGAATTAATCATAAATGAACTCACCTCCTCTATCGGATCTTAAGCATTTTAATTATTTCATGGTTTCCCTTTCAACTTTAGCCTTATACCACTTAATCAATTTGAATGCTTTAGATCTCTATTTTAAGAACATTATTTTCATCATCCTAGAGTAGTCATCAAAAAATAAAATTAAATATTTGTCACCATAATAACTATGAGTTCTCATAGGACCACATAAGTCAATATGTACCAACTCCAAAATTCCTTTAGATGAATAGTCTTTTCTTTGAAAACTAGATTTGGTCATCTTTCCTTTTTGACATTGATTACACACAACATGATCAGGTTTAGTTAGACTCGATAAACCTCTAACTCTTCTCTTTTTACTGATCTTAACTATGTTATCAAAGTTCACATGACATAGTCTCTTATGCCACAACCATACATCTTCATTTTTGGCCAACAAACAAGAAGTTTCATCATTGTCAAGATAGAATAGATTACCTTTTGATTGTCCTCCAATACCAACCAACTTTTTGGTTTTCTTATAGATTTTCACCTTTTTACTTTCAAATGCAACTCTGTGACCTGAGTTATTTAGTTGTGCTACAATCAACAAATTGTAGTTAAGTCCTTTTACCTAGTATACATTATCACATCTAATCATATCATTCAATAAGATAGACAATTTTCCTTTCACTTGACAAGGTGTATCATTTTCCATTTTAACTGATCGTCCATTGTAGTGTTCAAGGTAAATTCAAATTTATCTTCATAACCATTCATGTGATGTGTATAGCCACTATCAATGATCCAAGTATCATTCTTGCTAACTTTAGAAATAAGAGTTGTTTCTACATACCTTTCCTCTTCTTCTGAATCATCTTTCATTGCAACAAATACCACTTCAATTTCATCATCAATTTCATTTTCAGTGTCATTCTCATATTCTCCAACAAGGTAACATGCCTTCTTGCCTTTATTTTTGTAATCTCAATTGTTTCTTCTATCATAGATTTATTTTCCTCTGTTATATCTTCTGCCAAACTTTCCATCACCAGATTAGTCATTGTCTTTATCTTCTTCTTTCCTGTTAGGACATCTAGTAGTAATATGTCCAATCTCTTTACAATTAAAATAAGCTAAAGGTAACTTTCCTTTATACCTTCCTTTACCTTTTTGAAGTCTTTAGGCCATAAGTGCTTCAAGAACATCAAGCTCATCTTCATTGTCATTGCCACTTTTATTCTTTATGTTATGCTTACTGCTAGATTTACCGATCTTCAGGGATGACATAAAAGAAGACTCAACACTCAGTACAACACTATTGCCAAAATTATTTAGCTTAAAAGTAGTCAACTTTCCAATTAGACTATCAAGTGTAAGAGTACTATTAGGTTCGAACCTCATTTCATGAATTGCAGATATTTTAATTGCATAGATAGGCAAAAAGGTTCTCATTATTTTACTTACAATAGTATCTTTAGAAATAATAGCTCCTTCTCCTCAAATAGCTTTGACCAACTCTTTGATTTAGTTAGAGTATTGTGTGATGTTCTCACCTTCTTTCATTTTCATGTCATTGAATCTACCTCTTAAGCTTTTATCTTGGGCTCTCATTACATTTACATCTCCACCATAAAGTAATGCAAGTTTGTCCCACATTTCCTTCGCTTTAGTGAATTCTTTGACATCTTCAAATTCAACATCAGATAGAGAAGAAATAATCTCTATCATAGTTATGTTATGTTCATATCTATCTCTTAATTCATCAATTGTCAAAGGTCCAATAGTTGGTTGTAAGTAGTCATGGTCTAGTAGATGTAGAGCAGATTCTCCATTTCCAAATATGTGTAGCCTCATCCTTCTTTTCCATGTTGAGAAGTTATCTTTGTTTAGCTTAGGTACTTCTCTCTTATACATATTGTGATATTTTTTCAAGTCCTTGAAACTTTCCTCCACGCAACTAATACGCTCTGACACTAATTGTTGGAAAAATTGAGATGGGGGGTGAATCAGTTAAGTCAGTTATCCTACAGTCCCAAACTCTTAGATGTACTTTTTAAAACTTTTTAAATAATTCAAACAACTTGGTAAGATAAAATATCAATCTTTCTGTTCATTTACCAAATACTAGTAATTATCCAAACTGTGATTACCGATTAAAAAAATATGTAGTATGTAAAGTATGATAGCAAAACAATCATAGAAAATAGCACATAACACAATGATTTAATGTGGAAACCCTGATAAGGGAAAAACCACCTGGGACTGGTAACCCAAAATATTTCACTTTTCTAAAGTGAAGTTGGTTAGGAGCCAACCCTGTTAAAGGTTATAATGCACACTGTTAGGTGTGACTTGGTTAGAGGATTTGTCACTAATAGTTAACTTTTGACCAGCATTCACTATGGGGTCAACTAGATAACAATTAACATTCCTTGAATGTCATATGGTAATACAAAAGACTGTTAAGTCTACTTGGTGAAGAGATTTTCTTGTAACAATGGTTAAAATGATACAGTTCTGATCTGATTCAAATATAACTCAATTGAAAATATTCAGATCTATGCTAAGCTCATTAAAAATCATATGATCATTAATCAATTCACTTCCTCATGTTCTGTAACTTACTTCACTCGATGTATATATATCTCTAATGCTTAGTTATGCATGTAGCTCGGTTCTATCTATAACTAGTTTAATGAGGAATGCATGAATAATGTC
This sequence comes from Chamaecyparis obtusa, assembly GCA_027943335.1. Taxonomy (NCBI): domain Eukaryota; kingdom Viridiplantae; phylum Streptophyta; class Pinopsida; order Cupressales; family Cupressaceae; genus Chamaecyparis; species Chamaecyparis obtusa. The sequence goes on along the minus strand of BSBK01002088.1, from coordinate 428,595 downwards.
TTCATGCCAAATATTCTACATTCTATATTTTATCCATCATGTTTCAATAATGAAACTCATGTCTCTTAAATATACAAGTAAACCATTTTCATATTAGCCCTCGGATTTTGCCTCTTAATCTCATCCGTCCATTTTATCGCTTAAACCTTCCTCATCAAATGTGTCAATAAAATGTTTCAATCTCATCTTTTAGATCATCTCTTAATTATATCAGCCATGGATCTTATAAAAACCTTCATCTGTTACCTTGAAATTATAACAATTTCTAGCTCAACAATTTCAGTTGGTTTTTCTTAGCATTTAATGATTTCATCCATACTCAGTTAATACTGAATGCATCAATGATAAATAACTTAGTTATTATTGTCAATTGGTATACACTACACTGACTTAGTGTATATAGATATCTTCAATTACCAACCACATTAACTTGTTCAATTCAAATCTCTTCTTCGTATTGGAATAATGTAACATGCTCAAGTAAAAAATATAAAGTCATAGACTCATCGATGAGTTACCTAATGTATACCTTATCCTTATCTGTCATATCCATCTTTTCTTTATGTAGATATCTCATTTCTTCACCATTTCTTCCTTCTACAGATATTCAGATATTTGTAACTATTATTATAAATATAGTCAAAACTAGTTGACATCAATGATAACATATTTGACTAATTTAATCATTTTACATATCACTTTAATAGCTCGGTGATCTCTAATCACTATCTCTTCAGTTCACCAAGATATTTAATCAGTTGTAGGTCATCAACAAGTACCAAGCATCATCTTCACCTGGCTACATAGGTCTGAGAATTCCTTCACATCTTTGAATATTTTTGTTTGAAAATATTACCAATATTCTTGTTAGATTAGGTGAAAAACTAATCTCCCAAGAACACCTCCATGCATAACCCTGTCACATGGAAGAAGAAAACAATAGAAAGAAAGAAAACTAAGGAGGCCAAAAAGCTAGAGACATCATATGCACATTAAAAAGAATAATCTCTATTATGAACAATATTACAATATGATAATCTGATATGAAATACAAAGAGGTGAATCCTTATAAAAGGAATCACAAAACCCTAAAAAGGGAAACCCTAAGGTTGGCTTAAGCAACTAGAGTGAATAGGTGAGTTAGTAATTAGATCAAAATGATTTAATTAATAACCCAAAAGACTATTACTAACACCCCCCCTTAAGATAAGCTTAGGGAGAAGCTAAAACCTAAGAGACTAGTGTAGAAAGTAGGAAAGGTGGGTCTCGACAACAAGGCTTGATCAGGTACCCAAGTACAAGAAATCTCTGCAAAGTGGCAAAATAGAGAAAACCCAGTGGGCAAAACTCTACCCCAAAAAGAGATGAACTAGATGAAGGAAACAAAGCCTCCAATCTAGGGAATGTCCTAAAGAAAGGAACAAGAAAGAGCATGAAGCATCTCTGAAGCATGAAGCTACAAAAACTATCAGAAGAAACTGCTGGAACCCCCACTGAAATAGTGCATGACCAAGTAGAGAAGACAAAGTCTAAAGAGCTAATCAATCAAAGAGGTGACCTCCAAAAGTAGGAATGAACAAGTGTCTATATAGTAGATGAACCATCTCACCAAAATGCATAGGTGCCTAGCCACTGCATCCGCCTAGTACATAGGAACAAAAACTAAATACGTAGATCATTCAACTGAACCAAGGAAGAAATAGAACCAATAGGTGAACCCCCCCCCCCATAATACTAAATAGGGAGAGGGGTGAAAGGAACACTAAAATGAAATGCCAGAAACATCTACAAGAAGAAGAATCAGGAACACCAATAATGCAATAGAAGGACAAGCACAAGATAAAGGGTGGTGTTGAAGAAGAAGAATTGATCTTCTGGACATGCAACATGAGGCTAATATCATGGAAGGGACACTCACTTGACAAAGGTGGATGAGCACAAAAGGCAAAACATCATAACCCCCTCATGGCACTTTATAACTGAGTGCAAGTACAAACAAACAGAATGTGCTTGAAATCCCAGATAGGCAAAAGCAGGCACTTTATCTTAGTGCATTTATAGAAAAAAAAATGCTACAAAAGAGAAGCTTACAATGCTTAGAAAGATAGAAAGAAGAGTGAGCTAGAAGAATAGAAGAAGAGATCCCAGGACCTGTAGAATCCAAGTAATCTGCCAGAATGCGAAAGTGAAAAATTCAAAGGAGAAAGAACCTAGAGAAGAATCTAGATAAAAGACCCCTGCCACTACAAAAATCACAAAGCCAGCTTTTTGATGATATCTAGTTTGCCAAAAATAGAGTCTGGATGAGCAAGATATGGCTCCCAAAAGGAAAAAATAGACATCAAATTTTGACAGCAAAAAACACTATCAAAACAATAGAGCCAAAAAACCTAACCTCCATAATCAGAAAGAGCTCAGAAAGAGATTTTTGATGATATAAAGAAGTCTGAAAAAGACCTCAGTATGCTCCAGATAGCGAAAAAATAGCGTTAGGGGGTCAGAAAGGCTCCAAAAACAAATTTTAAGCCCCTGGGGCTAAAAAAAATGAGCCCCTAGGTGCATGGCATGCACAGGGGACTGGAGCATAGCTCCCAGTCACCCATGCGACCACCGCTAAGGGTTTGAAGAGCCTATGGGGCTAAAAGCCCACTGGGTTGCACATTCGGCAGAGGAGCTGGTTGAGTGAAGCGGAGCTTGGAGGAGCCAGTGGGTCAGGTTGAGCGGAGCAGTGCCGCTGCTGGAGGCGACACTGCCGGTGGTGTGCAGGTAGGAGGGCTGACGGTAGTGCGAGCTGGTGTTGGGTCGGCGGTGGAGGAGCACTGGTGGCACCAAACAAAATACATTGCATGCATTATTTTAACACAAAAAAAATTAAAAAATTGATTTTTTTTGTATTTTTCTCAGTTTCCGTGCTCGTACAACACTGGAAACCAAAAATTTTTGCCTCAGAGTGAACATTGTCCAAAATGGACAAATTTTATATGGATTCTAGGGTTTTTGCATTCTCTGAGCTCAATGGAGATGTCTGTTTGAGCCCAAAGTGACCAGAAACAAAGCCCCCATCTAAATCCACATAAAAACCTCTGAAAACCTTGAAAACCTCCACCTTCTGAAACACTTCAACAAAACATGAATAGTGAGTAGTAAGATGGCTCTAATACCATGTTAGATTAGGTGAAAAACTAATCTCTGAAGAACACCTGCATGCATAACCTTGTCACATGGAAGAAGAAAAGAATAGAAAGCAAGAAAACTAAGGAGGCCAAAAAGCCAGAGACATCATATGCACATTCAAAAGAATAATCTCTATTATGAACAATATTACAATATGATAATCTGATATGAAATACAAAGAGGTGAATCCTTATAAAAGGAATCACGAAACACTAAAAAGGGAAACCCTAAGGTTGGCTTAAGCAACTAGAGTGAATAGGTGAGTTAGTAATTAGATCAAAATGATTTAATTAATAACCCAAAAGACTATTACTCTAAGAATTCTCTCAAGGAACCCTTGATGAATTAGGTTCCTATGTAGGAAGTCACCTAAATTGGGGTTTTGTTCAGTATCCTTATTTTGTTGATTTTTAGATTTATCTTTTGTTAGTAGAGTATATTATCATTGTTCCAATATGTATGTTCTGATTAAGTAAAAACATGATTTGAAAGGTCCTAAAACCTTTTACAAAAGGATCAGAAGATAAACATTATTGATCATCTCAAAGAAAGAGAAAAACACACCATAAGAACAAGAGCTCACCTCCCTTAAAAAGATAGTAGAAAAGGACTGCATAGCAGTTACTAATGGTGAAAACACAATGAAAACTAGCAATAGAGAGACGTTCCTATTAGAAAGTAAGGTCCATCAAGATTACTAAGAGGGGGGGTGAATTAGTTATCAGATAAATACAATTTTTATGACCATTAATAGATTTTAACCATGTAAGCAATGTAAGGAAAAACCATAGAAAGATATACATACACAACAACACAATAACACAAGATATGTTAACTAGGGAACCTCTTGATCAGAGAGTAAACCCCGATGGGAATGATGCCCAAAAAAGATGCACTACTATGAAAATTACTTGTGAGAGGATGGACTCTATTAGGAGCCTTATGAAATACATTCAGTACATATGAATCTCTTCTAGGAGACTTTGAATCCTTGTTAGAAGATTCTAAACCTATTAGGAGTTTATGGAAGACAGAAGGACCCACTGTCCAAAAAGCTTCAAGGGAAAGATAAATGAATATAATGTCCAAATGATCTTTGTATTACTCGACAAAATAATACCAAAAGTTTACTGATCTAAACAGCTTATCACTTCTCATCTAACTGTGGCAAACTGCACAAGCTACTTCATCAGATCTCAATACCAGATCTCTGTACTTCACATATCCTCTTACAACAAATATTGCTCAATTCTACAATTCACTTTCATAAAATCTCTCATATCTTATATTTACAATAACAAAAAAAAATACTTCCTTTATACCACTCTAAAATAATTATAAATGAGTCATCCAACAAGGCTTAACCAATTACAAAATAAAAACTTCCCCATATTACACAATATTACATAAAACTGTCGACTTCCAAACAAGATAATTCTTCACTCATGGAACCTCTAACCTTGCTATCACATCCATGTCACTATCATCATGTCTTTATCATATGTATAACCTTGCATTCCAAGAATATATCTGGATTAGGAGATATCATCCAGTTTCCACAAGCCGCTTCTCAGGAATACTTTCTGAATACTGCTTCCACTAATTTACACATAACTATCATGAATAATTGAATTTTCATATGCGCTCTTGACTATGATCTCAGGACATAATACAGAGTAGGTCCTCAAATCCACATAGCTTTATCATTAATATCCCACGTGTGCTAATATAAACATTGTCTACTTCACTGCTAATCTCTAATAGATCACTGTGTTGACATCAATGACAAGCACACTCATGAATGAAATAAAAATTGCTATAGAATGGCTGGGAATACTCCCCCATAGGATATATTCATCTTTTATTCCTAACAATCTCCCCCATTAGCATTGATGGAAACATAGATGTAAAAACATCCAAGTTCCATGAATACCAACACTACAACACTACTTCTCTAAAATGTTTTCAAATCCTCTTCATCAATAAAATCTTGCTTCATTTTCCTATTCAATTTTTATAGTTTCCCATTTTATATTTCTTGTATTTTTCTCCCTCAAATTATCTTCAATAGATGATTTTTCATGTATCCTTCTCCCCCATTGACATCAATGACAAATAATACATCACGATGTCAACAACAACTTCAATGTCAAAAGACACGTTTTAGAGAATAAATTCACTAGAGTCCTCATGATTTAGCTCATAAAAACATACTCCCCCATAGAGGAAGTACCAACATCTAGTATAGAAAAAGATAGAGCTCATATACCACTGGACTGATGCAACAATCTGAATCACTTCTCAAAAGTAATCTGGGGTATAACCCCAAGTATACCTCTCAGATACTCAAATTTATCTTTAGGTAAGGGCTTTGTAAATATATCTGCTATTTTCTCTTTTGTGCTTATATACTCAATTCTAACTTCTTTCTCTACAACTTTCTCTCTTACTACATGATACTTTATTTCTATATGCTTTGTTTTAGAATGTAGTATAAGATTCTTAGACATACTTACTATATTGGTGTTATCACAGTGTATAACAATAGGCTCATCAAATTTTATTCCAATATCCTTCAACATTTTTTTCATCCATATTATCTAGTTACAATTGTTTCCTATTGCTACATATTTTTCTTCTGTTGTGCTTTATGAAATACAATTATTTTTCTTTCTTAGCCAAGAAACCAATCTTCCTCCAAGGAAAAATGTTCCACCGCTTGTACTCTTTTTGTCATCAAGATTGCCTCCCCAATTTGCATCTATATATGCACATAGGGTAAAATCATTATATTTTTCATACCATAATCCATATTCAATTGTGCCTTTCAAGTACCTCATTATTCTTTTTACCACTACATAATGTGATTCTTTAGGATCAGCTTGAAATTTTTCAACGATTCCAACCACATGTGTTATGTTGGGTCTTGTATGAGTTAACTATTACAATCCTCCAATCATAGATCTTTACCTCTTTTGTTCAACTGCAAGAGTCTCATCTATGCTAGATAACTTGTGTCTAGTTACCATAGGTGTGCCAACCGGTTTACAATTCTCCATTCCAACTCTCTTCAATAAGTTTTTTCAAGTACTTTGTTTGACATAAGAAGATACCATCATTGTTTTGTGTTATCTGCAATCCTAAAAAATATTTCATCTCACCAATCATACTCATTTCAAATTCAGTCTTCATTCCATCTACAAATTTATCACTGGCTTCATCTTCTCCTCCAAAGACAATATCATCAACAAAAATAACTACAACCAACAAACCATTTTCAATTTCTTTCATATATAGGTTATTGTATGTTGTGCCTTTAGTAAATCCTAATTTTATCAAATACTTATCTAGTCTTCCATACCAAGTTCTAGGTGCTTGTTTAAGTCCATATAAAGCTTTGTTCAGTTTACATACCATGTCTCCTTCTTGAGTTAAGGGAAAACTTTCAGGCTGCTCAATGTAGACTTCTTCTTCTAATTCTCCATTCAGAAATGCTAGCTTCACATCCATCTGATATACTTTGACTTTATTATAGGTTGCATAAGCCAAAAACATTCTTACTGATTCAATTCTTGCAATCGATGCAAAATTTTCTTCATAGTCAATTCCTTCCTGCTGTGAATATCCTTTACATACTAATCTTGCTTTGTTCTTTACAACTTATCCTTGTTCAATCATCTTATTTTTTAATACCCATTTAGTTCCTATAACATTCTTATCTTTAGGTCTAGGGACCAATTTCCAAGTCTTGTTCTTTTCAATTTGATCTAGTTCTTCCTCCATTACTTTAATCCAATGTTCATCTATACAAGATTCATCAGTAGATTTAGGTTCAATTTGAGAAATTAACCATATTTCTTCGTGTACCTTATTCCATGTCAGAACTCCTTTTTCTATGCTCCCAATAATCTTCTCAACAGGATGATTTCTTGCTAGATTCCTGTTAGGTGTCATTGTCTCAGTTCTTACTTCAACTCTAGGTTCTAATCTAGGTTCTTCTCTTATTTCCTCAATGTGACTTTTATTCTACAATTCACTATCAGTTTCATAGAATAATTCAATATTTTCTTGATCAATTCTAGGATGAGTTCCTTCATCTAATTCATAATCAAGCATTCTTTCCATCTGTCAAAGTTCACTCCATCAAACTTAGGGCTTTCTTTCCTGAAATTCTTTTCCATGGATCTCCTTAAGCTGTTAAACTTTTCCTTCAAGGACCTGCCACTTTCATACCAATTGTTAGAAAGTAAAGTCCACCAAGATAAATGAGAGGGGGGTAGGGTGAATCAGTTATCAAATAAATACAACTTTAATCACCATTAACAGATTTTAACCATGTAAGCAATGTAAGAAACAACCATAGAAAGATATACATACACAACAACACAATAACACAAGATATGTTAACTAGGGAACCTCTTGATCAGAGAGTAAACCCTAGTGGGAATGATGCCCACAAAAGATGCACTAATATAAAAATTCCTTGTGAGAGGATGGAATTTGTTAGGAGTCTTATGAAATACATTCAATACATATGAATCTCTATTAGGAGACTTTAAATCCCTGTTAGAAGATTCTAACCCTGTTAGGAGTTTATGGAAGACATAAGGACCCACTATCCAAACAACTTCAAGGGAAAGATCACTGAACACACTATCCAACTGATCTATTACTCAACAAAATAATACCAAAAGGTTACCGATCTCAACAACTTATCACTTCTCCTCTGACTGTGCCAAACCACACTAGGTACTTCATCAGATTTGAATACCAGATCTTTGTACTTCACATATCCTCTTACAAGAAATATTGCTCAATTCCACAATTCACTTTCATACAATCTCTCATATGTTATCTTTACAATAAAGGAAAAAAATTCTTCCTTTATACCAGACTCAAATAATTACAAATGAGTCGGCCAACAAGGCTTAACCAATTACAAAATAAAAAATTCCACACATTACAAAATATTACATAAAATTGTCAGCTTCCAAACAAGATAATTCTTCACTTGTGCAACCTCTGACCTTGCTGTCATGTCCACATCACTATCATCATGTCTTTATCATCTTTAAAACCTTACATGCCTAGATTCTATCATGATTAAGAGATATCGTCTAGTTTCCACAAGCTGCTTCTCAAGAACACAGTCTGAAGACTGCATCCACTGATTTACACATAACTGTCATGAATAATTGAATTTCCATATGTGCTCTTGACCATGATCTCATGAAATAATATAGATTAGTTTCTCAACTCCACATAGCTTGATCTTCAATATCCCACATGCGCTAATACAAATATTGTCTGCTTCACTGCTAATCTCTAGTAGATCACTATGTTGACATCAACGACAATCACAATCATGAATGCAACAACAACTGCTACAGAATGGCTATGAATACTCCCCCATAGGAAATATTCAGCATTCATTCCTAACAGTTCCCATATGTATGTTATATATTAAATTTCTCGGTCTTTTGTTCTCTTAGATAAATATAAATTTGTATGTATTATATTTTGTGGTGTAATTTATTATATATGTGTATGCATATATGGGTGCACACATATATACGTGCATGTATATAAATGTATATAGATATGTGTATTTGTACATGTTAATGTGTTTATATGAGATATATGATTATAATTTTAATTATGTATTTATAGAATAAAATAAAATAATAAAGGAAATAAATCTAAACTACTTAATTAATAAAACTAACTTGCCTAGGATTTTTGAACCCGAGACCTCCTATAAGTTGGGCTAGTTAATTTACCATTGGGATACATGAGTTATTTGGAAATCTTATTATCCTTAGCATATTTATTGTCTTGGAAAAATAAAATAAGTTAATTAAAAGTTAAACTTTTGATTAATGGTTTTGGAATGTACGCGAGTTGTTTTATTTGGTTGAACCAACTATAGTAGTTGGAGAAGTTTAGTCCCATAAAGAAACTCCTCCAACCATATGGTTGTCTATTTGATTTGGGATAAAATGGTGAAAGAGAGACAAAATTTTTGGGTGTTGGAATGAGGAAGGAAATGTTCAAGATTTTTTTGGAAGATGAGGATTTTTGTGAAACTAGAGTGGAATTGATCTGAGAGGAATGGGATGTTGAATAAATTGAGATAATATTTGATATTAGAGGGTTGGATTTTGAATTCTTATAAGAATGGGTGGGATGTCAGGTATTTTTTGGACTATTATGGAAGCTGGAAGGTTGCAAACTACTTTCTACATCAAGAGTTTCTTTGCAGGACTCCAGGTAGGATCTAGAAGTAGGAAGAAACCATAATATTTGTAAATGTGTGTGTCTATGATTTTTAAATATTACATTCACTTTTCTTCACTTTATATTTTGTTTAAATAAGTTTATTTATAAGGAAATGGATGTTAGAAATGTTTTTAAGATATTGAAGAAGAATTGTGAATAGTTAGTAGAATTACTCTTTTAAATCCCTATTTGGGATGATTTTCTTTGGTATTATGGTTTTGATCAGGGAGTCCATTACTCTATCTATTCATGGTTTAGGAAGGTTTAGGAATTCATGCAAGTGGTTTCCTTTCTGTAAACCTTTATATAATTTTATGTCAATGTTTTGGTAATTTATATACATAGCTTTAGTTTTTGATTGGATGGAGGATTGATATGAGTTGGAGGTAGGATATGGATGTGGTAATGGGAGACCTCAACTATTTATATCTTATAAAACCTTCCCAAAACCCTCATTTTTCTTAATTGTGTCTATAAAATCAATTTGGAAGTGATTCTGGGAGCTTTTGAGCAGAATCTCATATGAGTAAAGATGATTGGTCATGAATACTCATACTAGCCTATGGGAATAATCATAATAGGATATGAGAATAATCATATAGGCTTTAGGGGTCATGAGGTTCAATTTTTGACACTTTATGATATGAGGTTCAATTTGTGGTCTGCATCTCTTAGTTTTGTGTTCTGGTCCTTGTTTGCATCTTTTTAACTCTCTGATTCTTCTTTGTACTACATTAGGTCACCATAAAATAGTAATTAAGGTGTCTTGTATTTTATATCCATGGTTATTACTCTTATTTTTCATATAGTTAAGGTTTGGACTCATCTTGAGGCGCTACGTACACATGAGTGTTTCTTAATCCTATGGAATAGATTACTTAAGGTGTTTTCAATTCCCTGATGACATATTTTCAGTAGGGAAACTAGGTACCATAGGTGAGTGGCTCACTATAGGCTCTGGGACCCAAAGTAGTTTCTAGGGGATACTATGAGTGAGTTATTAATCAAGTGATAACCATAAAATGAACATGGTAGGGGGGTTTCTAAATGATAATAAAAGATAAACAATGCTAAAGTCTATATAGACCCGTTGGAGTGACAAGACCATGACTAAATTCTAGGGTGGATCATTAACATAAAAAGGGGACCAGGGTTACATGGTTTCCAGGGTGGATCCTAATACATCAGCTATGTTATGACACTTACCTAGATGATATTCTGGAACCCTTACCTTTCTGTTGTAGCATGGTGGTATTGTGTTATGTTTTTACCTTTGTTCTTTTATTATTTGGGTGAATGGATTCATAAGCCTTATATTTCCTTAGACCTTGTGAGTATCTTGGTTCTATCTCCTAGCATGGGGGTGGGACTTCACAAACTCCACATGGATGGGTTGATAATCATTTTTGAGGTGTTGGTTTATGTTTTGGCTTGGTTTTAGGATTTGGATGGTGATGAAGATTTCCACTTTTGTATTATGTACTTCCATCTATTTTAATTCAAAATGTAAATATCTTTTGTAAGCCTTTTAGGAAATTTGATCTAATTGTACTAGAAATAAAAGAAAACAAGAAATGTAAATGGGAAGCATAGTTTTAGGAACATCAAAAAGAGAATTTTTATTAGTCACTTGGAATATTATAATAAAGGTTTACAATTGTGTAATTTATAACCTATTTCTCTTATGAAACTTGAAATGTAATTTGATAATTTAATGTTTCTAAAATGCAAGTTTATCTATGTTTTGTAAAGCACAAATCAATTATGTGTACGACATGGTTATTTAAGAAAGAAACTAAAAGAAGAAGGGATAAATGTACTTAATCTTATGAAGGAAGTAATAGGTTATTCATTCTTATCACTTTTCTAAAAGCTAAATGTTATGTAAGGTAGGTAAGGATACGAATTCATAAGTTGATTGATTGAATCAATGGTTTCAAACTTAGTAAAATATGTTATGGGAACCTTTAAGGATATGTTCATATGTAGGATTATCAAATTAGTTCTTAGTAATGATATAAAAAATTATTATTTTTTCTTTATACTTTAGAGCTCTTCCTTATGGGTTCTCTCGTGGAGACATTACATTTCGTATCAGATGTAGTACCTCTCCAACCCTGTCATTGCAAGGAGGTAATACAGCTTCAAATTTTGGATTGCAAGTTCAATGAGGTGAGTATACTTGATGTTAAATACTATTTCATCTAACAAATAACATGTTGCAATAAATGAAATACTATGATGTTGTTTGATGTTGTTATTTACCTTTTTGAATAGTATATTCATGATGGTATTTTATTGATTAAATATATTAGTTGTTTATGTTCAAAAGATTGGATTAGTAGGTTAAGATGATTGTCACTAATTCTTAGACATTGTTTCTTATATGCCACTGATAATTTTAGGAAGATTTAAATAGATATATGCTTATATTGGTAGAAATAATGTATTTAAATGGTTCAAGTTAATGTAATATTGTATGGTTATATGTTGTGTATGATGTATTGCATCTTGCTATGCATTTTTTCCATTGGTGTTGGTATGAAGTGAGACGGAAGCGTAATCACTTGCTTGCGATATCTACATGGTTTCCCGTTATCCTTCACTGTGACTATCTATATTTATGTGCTTTGACTATATACTCTATGTGCTAAATTCAATAGGTACCCAACACATTCCACCTGAGCTACATGATTTGAGTGTGTCTATCTCCCTAATGGTGATTATTCAAAGATAACACATTAACCAACTTCCTTAAGCCTATCCTTGTCATGTTCAATTGAACACGTTTTGTCTTTGAAATAACCTTATTTCATCTAGCTAGTACTATATGGTAAATGTCAATAACTCCAACATTATGTGGATACCTTGTGATAAGTGTCTTTATATTTAAATGTATTTTGTTGGATTAATAAGTTTATTTAATAGTTTATTTTGATTAAATGAGTTTAAATAGATTATTATATGGCTTTGGATGATGAAATAATGATTGAATAATATTTGGGGCACTTGAAAATAATTGAACATTAGAAGAAAGTGAATGTTTATTAAATCTATTTGTTAGTGTTATATTGAGTTTTATAGTGTAAATGTTTATTAAATATTCGAAATACATTATTTGATATTTTAAAATAAATAAATATAACATATATTTGTTTATTTTGATAGACATTACATTATCATGATAAATTAGGTATTTGAGAATAAATAATGTATTTTAATTATTAGTTATTTTAAATATTTCAAAAAAAGTGAAGTGAAATTTAAAAAAAAAATAAAAAAATAAAGGAAAAAAAAAAAAGTTTTCTTTTTATCCTGGTAAAATTTTTTTTAAGCTCTCAAACTCTTCTACATTAAGAAATTTGATCTTTTTGGTAGGGAAAATCTATTGAAAAGATTTTTGTAGGTAGGAGCTCAGTGGATTAGTCTCTTCAAATTCTTTTTGCTACCCAAAAGATTAAAGCTATGATTGGGTATGTGAATAGTTTTTCAATTTTAAAATTTTGTGTAAGATTGAGGTTAAGTTTGTTGATTTCTCTCTTTATACTCAATCTTTTCAATCTAAATTAGTTTTGTTTATTTTGCAATAAGATTTAAAATATTTTATATTATTACACCTTTTGATTTCATGCATTGTATCATTTATTTTGTAAAAAAATGTTAAAAAAACATGTCATAAGTTGTGTTATGTTGCCCAAATTTTTAGAAATAGTGAAAATATACATTTTATGTTAAAAAATGGGTGTTGGGAACTTTTCGAACCAAAGGGTATATTTAGAATTTTGATTTTTAAAATATGAAAATTGAAGCTATTTTAATAGAGTTTATGATTTTGCTTGAAAAATAAAAGAAATGTAAAAAAGTGGAATTTGGGTGTTTTGAATTCATATCATTTTGTGGAATGAAAGAATTATATAATAGAATTTCTTACTTGACTCAATTTGAGTTAATTCTCATATAGTTATGGTCATTTGAAGATTGCATGTGAATAGTAATATAAAAATACAAATGTGATAATTTATGTGAATAACATAACTTCATTGTGAAATTAGAATTGAAATTTTATTTGAAAAGTGTGTTGTTGAGTAGATTTAAACCAATGAGTTTTAATTTTGTAGCCTAAAACCAAATTTAATTTTTTGACTTTTTATTTATTGCACCATTTTGCATGCTATCTAGAACCCATCATTTATCATATTGGGCATGAACTAGATTTTGATATAAGTTTTATTTGGTACAAGGATTAAGAAGAAAAAGCTGAAATGGTCATAAAACATTCTGAATATTTTTATATTTTGGCTTGAAAGTGGTCTTTGAAGTTAAAATATTAATTTTAGAACCCTCGTCGAATTTTGCCAAAAATTGATATTTTTGTGTTTTGAAGCTCTCTACTCAATTTTTGGATGATAGATATGTCATGGAACATGTTGAGATGTTTATATCCTATGCTTATTTATCGGATCACCTTGGGATCCATGCCCTTGGCATTGTGTCCAATTGAGCATGTGTTATGTAATCTGCTTGCCTCGAGTGCTTCTATTTTTGTATTAATATAATTTTGCATTTGTTATTGTTCTTGCTTTGAGCTTTTCATATTGAGCTAATATTGTATATTTTTAAATGATGTATATGCAATTGATTATTAAATTACTCCCTCACGTATAAGTTGGTAATTCTAGAATTCATATTGCATATTGTGAAAGTGGTTGATGTGTGTTTTACATTTATATTCTCCTCATGTCTTAGAACATGTTGAGCTTGGGATGAGATGTGGAGATGAAACTACCTATGAGAGGCAAGATATTGATTTTGGAATCATTATTTTTATGAGAGGATTATTCATTATGTGTGAGCTACTTGTGTTACATGATGATACTTTCTCATTTATTTTATCCTATCACCTAACCTATGGAGACACTTAAATTAAATTACATAATTTCGTAATCATATTTAGTCATTTCTCAGGACATCTTGTTAAAAAAAATTTTTATCGGTAGAACATCTTGATAATTAAATTTTGGCACATGCAATTTTAGGTACTTACATTTTGGCACATGCAATGTCTAAGAACACAAGGCTAAGCTAGCATTCAACAAAACAAAGAAGATAAACACTTATCCTAAGACCTACAAAATGGAAGCAAACAAACTCAAAAGCAATATAAAAACCCTTAAGCAAACCTCCAAGATGTAGAAGATTTGTCCAAAGGTTTGGATGTGTGCTCAAATGCTATGCATAGTATTGTGACAAGTGTCACAATGAGGGAGGATGGAAGGAGAGGTCAAATGGTTGAGGGATGTGTCAACTTTGGAAGGTGTGAGAGGGGAGAAGTGTGTAAGAGGTGTAAGAGGCTTTTGATTTATCATTGGAGGATGTGCAGGTGATGGACATGAGGGGTTGACTTTGGGGTGGATTAGCATTCTTTAATCTTGGATTATGATTGTGCACATGCTTAAGAGGTGATTAGGCTTGGTAAGTAGAGGATTAGAGAGATGTGATGGATGAGAGAGAATGAGTGGAGGATTAAATTACCTAAGCATAGATTATTAGCTAATAGGGGAAAAAAAAATTAAATATTTTATTTAATTCCAAGTGGGAGGAAAAGGGGATTTATGAATTCATTTAATTGGATAAATGTATCCTTTTAAATTAATAGAAGAATAGGGATTTAATTAATTATCAGACTATAGATTTTTTATTTTGATAATTAATTGGACTATAGTTAATTAATTAAATTAATTAACTAGGGGATGACATGAATTAATTATTTATAAATAATATTTAATTAACAAGATGTCGTAGGAAAAGACTAAATATGATTATTAAATTATGTAATCAAATTTAGGTGTCTACATTTTGCCCCTCTTCGACGTAGTGTTAAAATAACACTAATTCGAAGATGTTTTTAACAATAAAGAGACGACATGAAGAATGGACAAGGTAATAGAGTTGCCCTAGTTATGGGTCAAGATGTGGCTAGATGATCCTCCCTTGAGAGGATGACGGGAAAGAAAAAAAGGGCCCGGGTGGTGGCTCGAAAGGAAAAAAGGGGGGGAGAAAGGAAGAGTGATGCAGGCTAAGGAGGTGTATGAATGACGAAAAGAATGGTGAAAAAGGCCATGAGGAATGAAGATGGGAAGGATGGAAAGAAACGGGAGGAATCAGGGCATCCAAGAGTGAAAATGGGGGTCCGGGAAGCCTATATAAGGGTCTAGGGGGTCAAAATCAATTCATTTGCACACCGAGAGCTTAGAAATCATGACTATAGAGCTTTGATAAGCGAGGACAAGATGGCATAGCAAGGACAATCGACACACTAGATGAACATCGTGAGATGTGTGGCACAGAGTGGAGGTCCCAACCGATAGGTAGGATCAAAAAACCAAACTTTTCATTGTGTTTCTACACATTTATTACATGTTTTAGGTTAGAAAAGTGCATTCCCAAAAAGTGCACACCCTATGGGAACGCTCCTGCTCTGGCGAGAATGCGTTCCTACAAAAGATGGGTGGGGTCCAAAATCTAGGGGGGTCAAGTGCTTTTTGCGGGATCAAAAAAATCATGGGAGGGGCTGCAGGACCATGGTCTTTCAAGGAAATCTTATGGGATCGCATTCTCACGAGTGTGCACGGGGCTGCCATAAAAATGTGTTCCCAGAGGGGGAAGGGGAAAAAGGATAAGTGGCATGGGAACACATTCCCATGTCACTGGGGGTTGGTGGGAATGAGGGAAGGTTTCATTATTATGGGAATGCGGGGACAGATAGCCTAAGCAGGAACGCAGGAAGAAATATCTTTGCGGGAATGCAGGGAAAAAAAATCTCCATGAGAATGCGGGGAAAAGAAATAGCTTAGGCAGAGCTTAGATTAAAAAATTGATAGGTTGACTTGGCTTAGATGTAGTGGTCGGTGGATCAGCTGACGAGTCAAAAGAGATGGGCAATAATGCTGATTATCTTGGAGTAGTTCACAGTGGCAGACTAGGCTCGGGTGGATGCATTGGGCCTTGGATATCTAGCATGGATGCCGCACAGATGGATGTACATGGCACTAGTGATAGCATTATGTAAGTGTTGGTAGTTGAAGATGAGGACATCTCATCTGCCCATAGGGGAGATGACAGTGACTTTGGAGGATGTATATTGCATCTTCCCATTACTGGTGCAAGGGGTACTAGTAGTAGCAGGTGTGTACACACAGGCCCAAATAGTGGCCCCACTACTAGGTCCAAAAGTAGTTCCGATGCTGGCACATGGGCAGTTGACATTAGCATAGCATGCCGCAATAGCACCAGTAGGATGACAGGTCCATTACTATGTTCTGGGATTAGTGTCGGGGTATCTCACCCTAGCCACAGGTGGGAGGAGTGTCACACTATCATTGATTCCCATGATTGTGCAGATTGTGGACATAAGGGTACCAGCAGCATGGGGTACACTGATGTTGGCAGAGATGTACCATGACTTTCATCAAATAGTCTATCACAGAGCAGTGATGATGGGTAGGAGCTTTGGATTTTCTTCCCTCCTACAAGTTTGGTCTTAGGAGCACATAGCAGTGTTGTGGCCTTTAGGCCGAGTGGATAGACAGGCGAAGGAGCCTGCAACATATAGCTGGGGAGACCTAGTGACTTATCATGAGGCTAGGGACATTAACTTCTAGTAGGAGATGCTAGATGGGATCAGGGATGGGATCACATGGCATCCATACCTTGGATAGGTGCCATGGGTGGAGGATGCATAGGAGCTCCCATACACAGTGATGCCCACACATCTTACAGGGCGATGAGATTATATCGTGGAGTAGTATAGGTCAGACAGGACATTCTGGTAGGTCAGATTTAGGTAGGATGTGCTAGATGGGGAGCGATGGTACCAATGGGCCACCCATGAGAGGATATCTAAGTTTAGGCCACAGATGGATAGGGGAGGGTTATTGACTGCTTATGAAATCATGCAGCCATTTATCTAGGATTGGGCAAGAGGGGTGGCAGATCTAGGGACCACACCAGCGTACGACACCTAGTTCCAACCACCTAGGGAGGTAGGGAGATCAGGGCTACCAGACGGTGAGGGAGGGGCACCAGCCATGTACAGAGGCTAGAGAGGAGGGGGGAGAGGAGGAGGGGGAGATAGGGAAAGGATTGGAGGGAGGGATAGAGGAGGGAGAGGAGGAGATACGGATGGGGACGGAGATAGAGATAGAGATGGGATGGATGTGGATGGGGGGAGGGGATGGGCTACAGATACTAGTAGGTCCACCACCACTAGGGCCACCACCACTAGTAGGATCTAGATCATCTAGGGGTGGGGGGATGATGCAGCAGGATGCCTAGCCTCACTGCAGGCCTCACATGATACCACTACATAGATGTTGTGAGACACACAGGTGTTGCAAGATGCTCTAAGAGTAGAGAGAGATGGGCTAGTGGGGGGGAGGGATGGGCTAAGGATAGAGAGGGATAACCTAATTGTGCACTTAGCATAATCCATATGGGAGGGATTGATGATCCAATAGGAGAGGGATTGACTGAGGGGGGAGATGGTGGCCTTGATTTCCGAGAGGGATGGTCTGTAGGTGGAGAGGGATGGCTTGTGATCAAAGTGAGACCAACTATTAGGAGATAGGGATACCACCACAGGGGGATCCCATGAGCGATTAGGAGAGGTATCGTGCCTATAGTGGTAGCTGGTGAGATTAGAGGAGCAGATTGGCTTGTACAGGGGATTATATCTTACATCTGTGCCACCTGAGCAAGTATAGCATTACAGGGAGCTGAACTAATCATTACTAAAAAGCTCAAGTGGTAGTAGGAGGACAAGGTCTAGTGGGAGTCATAGATTAGTGACCAGTGGGAGCCATAGAGCAGGTGAGAGGAGCTATTGGTCAGGCCACACATAGAGTCAGTAGCACTTGACTAATAGTTCAGTACCAATGGTAGAGCTGAGGGGATCAGAGTCAGGAGTAGGGATGGACATGGATATAGCTACAGTTTTGATATCTTGAGTGGTGCACATGATAGATGCACAAGACATACGGACATAATGTGTAGTGAGCTGGCCACCCATCCTATAGGTATCGCTAGAGGCAAACCCATTAGCTGGGGATTTTGATATGCAGCCTCCCTCAAGAGAGGCAGATAGGTAGTGATATATTGTAGTTTTGATTCTATATGATTCATTTATTGATGGAGGGCATAGTCCCGATTGTATATTAATATCTATACTATTGGTATTATCATGGACTCAGACAGACATTTATTGTTTCACGCTTTTGGGTTGGGACGTGTACTTTAATTCTTTGTGATGATTTTTAGTATATATGATGAGTTGGGTGGGATATGATGTGTTATGGATGAATGTATGGATGCTTATGATGTACTAACATGGATGATCCAGGATGTGATGTGATTTCTACATGATGTGAGACTGACATGTGTGTGATGCAGGATGTGATTTCTATATGAAATGCATTATGTGATGTTTATATGAGATGTATGTGCTGACAATTTGTGGATGCGGATGTGATGTAAAATGTTGTTAATATTTGATGCGTGGATATTATGATGAAATGCATATGTGTATGGATATGTAACATGTGTTAACAATGCAAGATAAAAAACTACTTAACAATGCAAGATAATTAAATGAACCTAATGAATCTAAGATAACTTAATAAGAAATGGACCTAAAATGAACTCTTAACTATGCAAGATGAATTTACAATGAGATGAATGCTCTTAAGAATGAATCTTAACAATGCAAGATTAAAATGAATCTAAAATGAGGTGAATGCATCTAAGAATGAATCGTAACAATGCAAGATTAAAATGAACCTAAATGAGATGAATGCATCTAAGAATGAATCCTAACAATGCAAGATTAAAATGAACTTAAATGAGATGAATGCATCTAAGAATTAATCCTAACAATGCAAGATTAAAATGAACCTAAATACAATGAATGCATCTAAGAATTAATCCTAACAATGCAAGATTAAAATGAACTTAAATGAGATGAATCAATCTAAGAATGAATCCTAACAATGCAAGATTAAAATGAACCTAAATGAGATGAATGCATCTAAGAATGAATCCTAACAATGCAAGATTAAATTGAACCTAAATGAGATGAATGCATCTAACAATGAATCCTAACAATGCAAGATTAAAATGAATGTAGGATGAGATGACATGGTGCAACCAATGGTAGGAGTGGGAAATGACATGCATGCATGAATGTAGATGAGAGTGTGAGGGTGAGGGTATGGAATGGTCACAACATATCACGTCCTGACTGCACCCTCACTGAGAGATGGAGGGGACAATGGTTGAAGGGGGATATATGCACAATCACAATCCAAAGGTCAAGAACATGAGAGGGATGTGAGAGAGAAGCTCAGTGGGGGGGGGAGTTTTCTACTTGGGATGATGCTTTGATGGGGGTGATGCTTTGATATTGGATAGGGATGATGGGAGCTCTATTCAGATGTTTCATGAAGCTTGAGTGTGGGATGTTCCAAGGGAACACCACCATGTAGTTTTGAGCACTTATTTTGATATAGCAATAGAAGAGATGAACCATAGTTACTAGGAACATGAGGTCATGTCGCGAGTGTTGCATAAGACTGGCATGAAAAAAAGACATGCAAGGATTGCCCCAGCATCACACATGCATCCTAAAGGACACATGGTGTGAATGATGCGAGGGAACCCATAGACAAACAACATTTCCCAAGTGCACCAAGTAACCCAAAAGATCACAAGTGGAACATGCAAGGGTCATGTTCGACTGACTCACAGGCAGAAGCCAAAAGATCACAAAAGACCGTGCCCTAAAATAACACCATTTGCAACACACCATGATATAAAGGATCATGGTGGCCTTAATGGAAGTAGTCAACTGAGATCACAAAATCAACTGAAAAGATAGAACAAGAAAACTGAAGACAATGCGATAAGACCAAAAGATGTCCTTTGCCAAAAGAGATCAATTGAATCTAGATGTTGAGATTAGGTTAGACATGGAGGAAGCATGCATCCTACAAGGACCTGAGTGATAGGTACTGAATAGATTAGGAATATTTTTGGGCAAACAAACAACTTTTAGAGAATCATAGTGACGTAGGATACTTGCTAGGGGAACATTGCTGATATTGAGATCCTTCGAGTCATGTGCTTTGTGAGAAAATGGTACTGCTAAGATGGTATGTACAAGATAGAGACATTATATACAATGGATATGTACAACATTACAAGAAATGGGATAATGAATCTTTTGTGCTGGTGCAATGGGGATGACACCTTGGGAACAAGGGATGGGTGAGTCAGAAATGAAAAGTGGCGAATGGATGGGGGGGTGGGATTTTGATAGATAATGATACGGTCCACTATGTATGGCACCTATTTACCAGGTTTTCACCAACATACTTGCCCAAGGTGCCTGAATTGCCAAGTTTTCACCATTGGACAAGATTTTTCCCTTTAGTCTTTTCCATTTTTTTATTTTTTTTATTCATCAAGGTGCCTATTTACCAATTTTTCACCAAGATGATGATTTTTTTAGGACATTTTATAATTTTTAGGATTTTTTTAGGATCATTTTATGATTCAAGCATAGAACCACTTCAGATGTATGATATTAATTGTTGGAAATATTCAAGACTATCCAGGTTACTGAGAGGGGAGGGGTGAATTAGTAACTTCAAAACTTTTAACAAATTCAGATCTTAATAATATTAGATTGATAATCTGACTGCATGCATGAGTAACAAAAAGAATAAAACATTCATAACACTTTGAACACAGAGATTTGGTGACCCAAAAACCTTCCAAGTAGGAAGTAAAACTAGGGTGGGGATGATACCCACAAAACTTCAATACTGTAGTATAAACTTTGCCGGTTAAGGATTACAATGATCACTTCTGATGATCTACCCTGTTAGGAGCAATAAGGACTGCTAGGTCCACCTTGTTAGAGGATTTACAAACATACAATAAAGTATGCACTTGGTTAAGAGATTTTACAAATACTATTAAGTCTATCCAGTTAAAGGATTTTAAGCTGATTCACCTGTTAGGATGAAACAGTAGATCTCTTACATCCAACTATACTTGTTGATTGAGATTCTCTGATGTACTGATCACCTTCTGTGATGGATAGATCTTTGTTACTTCTTATACTACTGTAGCCCTTTGTAATTCACTTATCTCTGCCTTTCTCTCCTCTTTCTACTTCACTATTTCACACCTTGGATATGATATAAAACATTGTTTATATATCAATCCAAAAAAATTACAAAATAATTACAAAATAATTACAAAGTCGGCTCTTAAACAAGCTAACACAAATATTACTAAGTTGGCCCAAATATAGTGACTTGGTTACTGCAAACTAACTTGGTGACTTTCTGATACTCGACATCCACTGCATTACTCGACATCATCATGTACTTGGTAGAAGTGGAGGCATGGTCCATACTAACCACTCGGTTGTAGTTTCAAACATGGTATATACTGGAGACTTGGTAGATATAGTGTCACTCAGTAGAGACTAAATTCCCTATTTACCATGTTGGCACTCGGTAAACGCTACTCATCTCATCACTCGGTAAACACTATTCTACTTGGTAAGCACTATTCTGCTCGGTAAGCACTGTTCTGCTCGGTAAACACTGTTCTGCTTGGTAAACACTATTCTGCTCAATAAGCACTATTCTGCTCGGTAAGCACGCAGAGTCTGAATAAGCATTGTCACTAATGACAATCATACTTAATGCCAACAATCTCCCCCTTTGGCATTAGTGACAAAAACACTTATTGCCCAAAACTTATATACACAATCATGCTGACACTGGTTTCGATTATTCAAAAAAAAAAATATTTTTGTCATACTGCTATATATACATTTCATGTCTCCCTTATATAGTATATATACAAATATCTTATTTCACCTCATACTCATATTTCCTATTTATACTTTCTCCCCCTTTCATATCTAATATACTTTCTCCCCCTTTTTTGACAATAATGCCAAAGGTGTATATACAAATATTTTACACGGAGATACCAAAATGTGAGAGAAAATCAGAATGCACCTTTCCAATTAGTGCTAGAGTTCTATCCCAATTCTCTTGCAGAATCTTGCATGTATGGAGTGCAACTTGGACTTCTGCAGAGATTTCAATCATGTGATCTGTAATTGAAAACTGATTGTCATGGATCAATGTTTTTGAGTATGCAATATGCTTTTGCATTGTATCCATGATGGGAAGGATCATGTTCTGAATATCTATTAATGTTAATCTGATCCTTGCATCTTCTTTCAATAACTCTATCTACTTATTAGATAGGAATCTGATTGTCATCTGATGTGTAGAGCTTGAACTAGGTTAAAGTTGCAACTTTTGTGCACTGATCTTTAGATCCTCATCAATATTATTTATTTTGTCTTTAATCTCCTTTGAGAACTCGACAATATTATAGATTTTGACAAAAAGAGATGTTACCTTGGAATAGGAGGACTCAATGCTAGTTAAAACTGAAGATAACCCTGCCTAATTGATAGCTATTTGCTGAGCAATGTGCTCAAGCACTTCATTTTCAAACTTCTTCTCAGCCTTTTCAAGCAAATTGTCTATTCCAGAGGAATCATCATTAAACTTGTTAATTGCTTTTGCCAACTGCAACAAAATGTGTTGAGAGGAATCAACTTCAACACCTATAGCTTCTATCAAAATGTTCTTGGCATCCTCAATGATCTTATATTCCTTATCTCTTTCTTCTTTTAGTTTCTTCTGCTTTGCTTTCTTCTGGAGGAGTTCACCAACTGTTTGCATTTGATTTGTTGTGAGGTTTGCAAAATCTAGCCGGGGAATTTGTATCTCCTCATCTAGATCTATACCTTCTACTACACTCTTACTCATAAATTTTGTACTTGGTTGAGTCTTTATACTTATCGCTTTTGTAGTAGAAATTATTGTAGACATAGTAGGACTTATAGTGAAAATTGATAAACTTCCGACTGATGGGATGCTAACTGGAATACTTGATAAACAAAAAATTGAAATATTTACAACTATAGAATTTGAAGTACTTACTACTGAAAAACTCAAATTTGAAGAAGGTACAGAAGACTGCAACTCAGTGGAAGGAGGCTAAAGCTTGGTAGATGAAGTGGTAGCCACTTCTATCATTGATACATTGAGTTGTGCTAGTGATGATTGGACATTTGATGTATCTAAGGGAGTTTTTACAATCACACTTGAAGTTTTCTTCGGGCTAGATGTAGCAATTTTTACTGGAGAGTGAGGAAGTGAGGCAATTACCTATGTAGCTATCCGAACTGGATCATCTTCCTCAACATTCTTCTCAGCTTCCTCGGTAGCTTCTTTCCTTGCTTTCTCTGTCACAACATTATCAATCTGAACTATTTCTTCTTCTTCTTCTTCATCACTATCATCTTCAATATCTTTAATTATCACAGTTTCAGTACTCGGTTTGTGAAGATGATAGATGTTTTTCCAAGTAGAATTTGCACTCTTCACAACCAACTCTATATCTTTGATCAAAATCAAACAACTGTTAAATTTTAGTGTAATCTTGCACTCATTTTCTATCAATACCTTATTTATTTCATCATCTTTCAAACTTGGCATCAACTATCTTAAGGTTTGAGCATATATGTCCTTAACAGTTTGTCTTGCATTGGACCTGTTGGTGCCTTTTCCCAACTCTGATTTTCTCCCCAAAATTTTGAAGAAATTTGTCATCTTTTGATCATAATAAACCCTTTGTAAAAAATTTTCCAATGATATTAGGGTTTATTATGTCTTTATATCAAAAGAGAAAGAAGTTAGGGTTTAAAGTCTTGGAACTAGCCGTTGCATTTTAAAAAGAAACCCTAGTTTTCTTTTTTAAGTGACTTTCTATTTCTTTGATACTTTTTTGAAGTCACTTAAACTTTCTAAAAGCATGTGCACTTTAATGTTTACCTTGGTTGCTAGGTCGCATGATACTCTTAGCATACTTCTTTTTCTCTCCCGATCACAAGAAATCCTCTAGTCTCCAAGTCACCAAATAAAAGAAGCATATTCTCTATCTTCCTAAGACCTAGCAGTGAATGTTAGTCACACAATCTCCAGATGCTTTATAATCTTCTTGTGACTTAATTTATTAAGTGGACAGACTATAGTCACCAGATCTCTGAATTAGAAGCTACCTAAGTCAGGTGATCTCAAGATAAAGGACTAAGAACATAAAACATCTAGCGATTACGAGTTCCACTACAGTCGCTGATTCTCCAAAAGAAAAATCAAACGGCATTTCCTTTAGTCACCAGATCTTGGAAGAAAATTCAACAAGCTATAAAGATTAAAAAGATCTAGCGACTACCGTCTGATCTTTTTAATAAACTTCTCATCTAACGGTTATCCTTTAGTCGCTAGAAAACCCATGATGTCACTATTTCTTTCTGAGACCTAGCAACTACCATTAGATGAAGATCAGGTGGCTCAAATTTAATCTCAGAGAAGGGAATGAGTTATTCAGTGATCAGGGAGACTTCCTTAGGTTGTCAGTTCGCTAAATGTCTACTTTAGTCAGGTGATCGCTGAATAAAACTTAAAAGGAAATAATCTTCTTGTGACTCAGAGAAAACTATAGTGGCATAATCTCAAATAGCTAAAAATTGAAAGATGAACTAAGCTTAGTCGCCAGATCTTAGATAGAAGAAATTTTATCTCGCGACTCAGAGAAAACTATAGTCATGTGATCGCTAAGAGAAGTAAATTAATAGAAGGAAAGGCTCAATCACATGATCGCTAGAAAAGAATTGAGAGACATAAAACATCTAGCGACTCTGAGAAATTATAGTCACCATATCTCAATTAGAAAATTATGTGGTAATGGCTTAGTCGCTTAATCTCAAAATGAAGAAATACATTCTCATGACTAGAAGGAGAGACCATACTCACTGAATCTTAGAATATTTAGAAAGGCACCAAATTTATTATGACACTTCGAATTTCCTTCAGTCGCTAGGTCGCTAGAAGATGAAATTTAAAAATATGTCATCTCTCGATGACGACTGAGACATTAAGTTGCGGAGCACTCAATCTTAATTACACAAGTGACATTGTTCCAGGGAGCCAAGTTATAATCAATTCTTCACTGTTAAAACTCAAAGGTTGGTCATTATCTCAATTCTACCAAGCATTTGAGGATTCAGAGAGCAGAACATTTCTAGAGTGAAGAACATTTGAGCAACCAGAGCTTTTGGCAATCATAGAGCTTATAGAAGACCAGAATTTGTAGAGTGAGCAGGAATTTTCAACAGCAATCATCATGAGTTAGACTACAGTCGGCACCCCATCAGCCAGTAGGGCAACCGCACAACAAAAGGTTAGTTTTTCTGATGAATTCATCGAATTGCTGGTTGGTTCTACCCAAAATAAGAAGGTTAGTGATGATGTCTTCTTTGATGTCTATTCACAATGTGGGGATACTAAGACTCTCAATGTACCAGCCATGAATTTTTTCTACTACTTCTAGAAGAATAAAGATAGGCCTATCCCTATGTCAAACCTGTGGACTTCAGGGTTTGCGAAGATGATTATCCCTGATGTATTTTTTGATGTTGATCTTCTTGTCTCCTTGGCTGAATGATATGACCCCCTCTCTAAGACAATTAGAAAGATAGATGGTTCTTCTTTGATAACCCTAGACAGAGGAGCATTCATGAGGACTTTCAGGATAGATGTCCTTATGGCCACAGAGATTAACCTACAATCTCTGGCAAATAAATATGTGCGGGTGTCTAAGGGTGTTGCAACTACTATTCAGTCCCATGTCCCTGAGGGAAACAGAAACTATATTGCACCCATGGCAGGAGGCATCCACTATGCATTTAAAGATCTAAAATTCTAGATGAAATACATTGCATATGGGTTATGTAGAGTTCTGGGTATTCATGCTCCTAAAGAGAGGATTTCTCTTGAAATTTTGATGTTAGTAATGGATTCCCAATCATGCCACACTAGTCATGGGTATGATTACATTGGATACTATATCTAGAAGATGCATGAGGGTTTAGAAATGATAAGAAAGAAGCAATACCCTACCAAATTTTTGCACTACTCCATGCTCATGCATCTTATCTTCTACCATAATGTAAATATGTTTAGTCTACAATATTTAAAACCTAAGTTTCAATAGAATGGCCAACCTAACCCTGTACAGTCTTGGTTAGATGTCTGGAGTCCAACGGCCCTTAAGCATAATTTTTGTATTTTTGAGAATATAATAGTAGATGCTATTCTTATCCACTTGGGTGTGAATTCTTCAAGAATTCCTATCAAAACCTTGCAGCTTCCTAGATCAATGGAATATGTAGATAAGTGGAAAGATAATCATGATCACAATTGGGGTGATTTCTATTTGAGAGAAGGGTATACATTAATAAGGGTCTATGGATACCCACAACCACCCCACATTTTACCTAATAATGTTCCCCCCAGGATTGCAGCCCTTGAGTTCATTTGGCAACTCATGCTTGTAGATAATGAGCATCTAGTCCCATACAGAAAGGGTACATTCACCCCTAGGCATTTCAAATTAGCCAATTTAACAATTGGAAAAGGGGATTTTGAAAAGGTTAACACATATTTGTTACAGTTTATGATGCCTGCTGTACATCCTAGATTTGTTGATCCCAAGGGATTTTCGGCTGCTGCTAGGAGATATTACACTCCTACCATCCCTCTTAATAAAACTCATGATGTGTCCTATGAAGAGGATGTAGTTAGAAATATTCTTGATGAGGATGAGGCTAAGACAAGGTCTTGGCAGCTGGATCAATTATTCTAGCTAGAGAAATCCATGAGAAGAAAAGATGTCAATTTTGGAAGATTTTACCCTACTCTGCCATATCTCCAAAGATTAGAGATGATGATGAATAATTACAATGTTCTGATGGAGAAAGGGGAACAACTAATTGAGGATAAATTAGAAAATTTTAAAAATAAGAAGAAGCACTCCTCATCAGAATATGAAGAAGATAGTGAAGGGGGGTAATCTATTCATAGTTACCATGCCCAAGAATTTCCTCCTAATGCCCCTGAAGAAAGAAGGGATGAAAATGAGATAGTTGATTTGACTGAGGTTCCTAGCTCTCATAATGAGGTAGAACCACCTACTAAAAGGTAGAAATTAATGGTAGGAGAGTCATCATAGGCAAGGCCTGCTGAAAAAAGAGATATGGTTGCTGCTGTCATCCCTGGCCAAACAACTTATGATGATGAAATTAGAAAAAGGGTCAGGGAGGAAAAGAAGAAATAGAAGGAGATAGTTGAGGAAGTAGAATTTCCTCTTGCTATGTGCATAGATGAGAGAATCCAGCAGCAAGAGGATTTTTTAAAAGATGATGAATTCATCAAGACTCGTGAATTCAAAGACTTCCTCCTCTGGCACAAACAGTGGCAAGTAGCCTCCACAGTGCAGATTGGAGAAGATGGCCAGATTCCCAATGAGGCCTTAGAAGCAATAAAGGATTATGATCCAGAGAATGAAGAGATAACCCCTAAAGAGGCTAGGAGGTTAGTAAAAGATAGTAATATGTTATTATTACTTGGATGGGATTTGGCCTCTGCATTTACTATTGATCAAATAAGGAGATAGGAAAATATTACCCTAACTTCAGAAAAGAAAGTGGGAGATTTAATAAAAGGGTTTGGATATAGCCCAAAGAATAAGGCATTAGCCAGATGGAGCCTCTATCCCAAGGACAAAAAGCCATCAATTTTGAATATAAAAGAGTAGATGGATGGGGATAAGATGATTTGGTCTATCCAAAATACAGGGGACTTAGAAATTTCCCAAATTTTGACTAATTTTGCCAAATTGAATGAAGACAAGACCAAGCAACTATCAGAAAGACATTAGAAATTGTATGATGATTACACTGCTTTGGTCAAAGATAGGGAGTTGCATATAATAAAGGAGAAAGAATTTGAAAAACTTGTTGATGAACTAAAAGTTAAAATAATAAATATGGAAGTTGTACCTCCACCTCCTCCTAAAGAGGTTGTAATTGAGAAAGAAGTACAAGTAGTACGTGAAGAAGGTATTGCTTCTTCAAAAGAAATTGAAGAAAGTAAAAATAAAGCAATTGTACAGACATTGCTAGAAATTCTGTAGCATAGGATTTTGAAGTTAAAAGAAAAGGTTGAGGCAATCTATGATGCCTATCTCAAGTTGCCAGAGTTGCAACTAGAAGTAAATAATTGCATCTCAATTTTGAATTCTTTTTATGTAATTTGGTCAGTAAGGACTCCACTTTTTGAAAGGTTCATAGCAGTAAAACCTTTTAGGCCAGATATACCTAAGGAAGTACTACAGGTAGGGGAAGAAATAAATAGAATAAAGACTCTTCTCCTATTATTCAAAGGAAAAGTCAAGTTAGTGGAAACAAAATTAGCATTTTTGGAAGAAGAGGCCAATAAATTCATTCCTAAGATAAAGGATGACAATGGTACTATGAAAACCACAGATTAATGGAGATCAGATTTTGATCTCAGATTGCCTAAAGGGGAAAATTTTGTCAAAATAGGTGGCGGGGTAGATATGAATAAATTTAATAAATTTTTGGATGATGCAGCAAAGGCAGAGGTAGAATTTTCTAAATTCTTGGCAAATGTTAGAATAATGATGGATGCTACATGGGAGAGGAAAAAGGCACAATTGTAGATATTACAAAATTTCCCATGGCCTTCAGAAGATAAAGTAGCTACGTGGGATGAATCAACAAAACCTAAAATACCTAAGTCCACTACAGTAGACCTTGATCTTCTAGATGATGAAAAGGCATCCTAATGTTGACACATATTTTGAGGGCAGGGGTCATCAATTTTCTTGAAGATTGGTGAGGGTTAGCTGAAGTTGGTGGTCACCAAATTTCTTTATGGCTACTGCAGGGTTATTAATGCTTTCAAGCAATGAAGGATGCTACAAGTCAAGGATTCTTTGCCTTTCCACTGCCTAATTGTACTGCATTTTGTTTTTTATGCTTTAGGGCTAGGGTTTTGACCATCTGAAGCTTGTTGCATTCCCATATTTTTAGGGGAATTCCAAGATGGTCAAACCATATATATATAGTTTTAAGAGTTTCTTTCAAAAAGAGGTGAAAAATATAGAACAGAAAAACTTGTTGCTCCGAGATAGACTTTTACAATTTTTGTCTTTTTTCTTTGAGTAAAGAGGTTTGAATATATTATTGTAAATTTGATTTCAATATGAATACAGTGCAATTTCTGCCTTATATTATTCTTTTCTTTCTATCTTGTATGCTTACTCTTGTATGTTTTATGTGTTAGGCATTTAAAATATATCTGGTGTGGTATAGATTTATGAGTTTCTTTCAAGGAAAGAATTAAAATTTCTCATGGTTTGTTCCTAGGAGTAATTATATTTGTGGAAATTTGATGATAATGATATCAGGTTAAAAGAATGGTTTGTAAGGCAATCTGTTTGAAATTGTATGATATGTAAGGCATGTTAATGTATTATTCTTGAACTTCATTTGCAGGTATATGTTTAGATTCCTTTTTCCCAATAGATAAGGCACTGGTCTAGATCATCTGTTTCAACTTTACATTCTATCTTTTGATTTAGAAGTTAAAACAAATTTGAAAATTTTCTATGATTTATTATTTTGATGTTTAAAAGTTTCTTGAATATGATTGATTAAGGTTGTTTCTAGGATTCAATCTTTTATTCTACTGATTCTAAAAAGAGAGAATCATAAAGGTTATCCCTCCTTAAAAGAAAGAAGGATGAAAGTCCTTATACCATTGATTTCTGCTATAGTTTCAAGTCATAGTTTCTCAAAATAGTTCAGTAGGGCTATATCAAGACAGCAAAATCAGTGTCCACCTTTCAAAACTGTATTTACAGTCATTTATCAAGGTAATACTTGCCTGGATGTGTGTGGAACTCAAAAATGAAGAAGGATCTTATCCAATCCTTAGCAATTAGGCTTTTCTTGTAAACTTGGAGCCCCTTTTATCTAAAATCTATCCTAAGACAAGAAAAATCCCTAACAAATTAGTGACTCTGCTGGGGAATAGAGATTATAATTATAAGCAAATAGTGTAGGTTTCAAGTTGAGCTAGACTCCTGACCTGCCTATTTTAATTAGTTGATATCTTTGGTGTTATAAATCTATATACATAATGTGGGTACGAGTTGAGCTTAGACTCCTGGCCGGCTTATCACTCATCCAGTGGACTCCATTAGAAGAATATAGGAGTCAATCTTTTTAAGGTTTTAGATTATCTCACATATTGTGGGTGGTGACTCTAAGCATCTTTGTAACTAGTACTTAAAAAAAAAAAGAATAATATAAGTTATGAGTTTCAAAAATACAAGATCTCATAATAGGGAGCACCTTGAGGAAAGTTTGCAGGGTGGGCTTCCTACTCCATCTAGAAGAAACCAGGGTAAGAAAGACAAAGATACCAATGATACATCTATGACTTGGAGATAGAGAGGGACCCCTAGACAACACAATAGTCCTCCTCCTAGTCAAGAAGGAAATGCCTCATAATATGAGGAGGCAACTGGTGTACCACCTAACTAGTATGAAGATTATTACTCCCCTATAGAGAAAGAGGGTGAAAGAATACTCCAGAATAGGAGGGTGAATCCAAGTGGGTAGCATGGGAGAGAAGGAAGGTCTAGAAGTAAAAGTAGAAGTGGTCAGGACTTTCTTCCTCCTTTCACCCATGGTTCTTCATTGCCCCAGGGCCCTCATGAGTCTCAAGAGTAGTAGGAAGACCCTCAAGCACTGTGGATTGAATCAGAAACAACTCTACCTAATTCTGAGGAAATATTTGAGGAAGTGTATGAGTTGGAAAGAAGGATTCAGGAATATGCTACCATCAGGCACAAGAGAGAAAAGGAAAAGGAAGAGAGAGTCAAGTGAGCTATGCTAAAAGCTGACTAGTTAAGAGAACGGCTACTTGACTTAGAAGCTATAAATTATGTGCCTATCCATGAAGATATAAGTAAGTAACCTATTGCTCAGAAAACTTTTGAAGAAAAAATTCCCAAAGATAAAGGGAAACAAAAAGAGAAAGGCATTTTAATCAATGAGCCTGTAAACCCTAAGGGAGATATGAACCAGGCTTTGAGATTAGAAGTAGAGTTAGAGAACGCTAAAAGAGAACGAGAGTTGTTAGCCAAACAACTTGAAAAGGCAGAGTTAGAAGCTACATCATTAGAAATGAAAAAGAAAATAGATTTTCTCAAAAGGTCTGCAGGGCCTGCCAACTTTGGCAATTCAAATATAACACAAGGAGTAGTTACTGGAAATTTAACCAATCAGACAAATGGTGTTGCCCCACCAGGAGGTTTTAATGGTTCTGCTACCACAAATACTAATGCATCCACATCTCAGGGTGCTAGTTTTCCTAACTCTGGGATTATACATGAGAGATGTAAACAATTGTTTTTCACTAGTATCCCTTGCTATCCTAATCCCATTCCTAAGGAAATTAGAAAGAAACTCCCTAAATTTACTGGTAGTAATGCAATCACTTGTGAAGAGCATCTCAAGCATTTTTTGGACATCATAGATGACTATAATATAGAACCAGCTGATGTAATAATGAAATTATTTATGCAATCTCTCACAGAAGATGCAAGGGATTGGATTAGAGCATTACCTCATGGAAGTATTGGTTCTTGGGATCAATTCAAGCATTGTTTCAAAGAGCATTATGGTGACAAAACAAATGAGGGTTTCATGCTAAATGAATTCAACAATATCAAAAAGAATCAGAATGAGGGTGTTGTTGAATTCAATGTCAGATTTCAAAAGGCTATGCACAAGCTCCTGCAAATAATCAGGTTAGATGATAAAATTTGTTTGGTTACATATTTAAATGCTTTTGATTAAAAAATGGGGTACTTATTAAGAGACAAGAACCCTAGAAACCTTGTTGAAGCTTACAAATTAGCCATTAATATTGAGAGTAATACAAGAATATCAGGGAAGTTAGGAAGAAGAGAAGAATACAAACCAATATTCTCAGAAAAGAAGGAACAAACAAGGACTGACAATACTAAACCAAGGGAGGATGACCATTTGAAACAAATCTTAAAGGCCCTCAAGGACCTGAAGCCAAGAGAAAGTAGAAATAATAGAAATCCTCCAAATGACAGACCCACCTTCAACAACTTCAATAAAATCCCTAAAATGCAAAACTATCCATACAATACTCAATGGAAAGATGGCAAGCCAATGGTGCCAGAAAGGAAAGATAAGTTGAGTGATAGAACTCCCAACCCACTACACAAAAATTTGGTGAACATGATTGATGAGGTTCCTTGGTGTGTTGCTTGCCAATCACCTAATGATCCTCACTATTGTGTTGTCACTCAAAATATTTCTGCAGAAGAAGAAAAAGATGTTAGTAAGGAAGATTTTTATGATGAAGAAGCATGTGGCATGACATCTTCTTATATTTGTGATGATATAGATTCTGCAGAGGAAGATGAGAGCCAAGATGTACAAGGATCTCAAGTTAGGATTGAGTTCTATCATCAACAAGTTTTTTCTGATGAAGAAGATTGTTGTTATGATAATATCCAATGTAACACCATAGAGAGTGGTGAGTCTATTATTTCGAGAAGACCATCTGATAAAGAGATAGCTCAAATAATAGTTGATATGGTAACTCAAGCCAAGAGAAATTACAACCTTAGGAACAGGGTAGTGGGAAATCCAACTGGTAAACCTGTTGGCCTTTTTATTAAAAGCACTGAGAAGAATGATGAGAAAATGCAGGACAAGTCCGGGGCTGCTGAGATTGTAAATAAATATAGGGTAAAGAAAAATGTCACCTTTTCTAAGCCCACTATTGCATATAAGGTGAAGGCCAAGCCTAATGAAGAGGCATTTCCTGTAATACAAAAAGAAGTAAAGATACAACACAAAGATGGCACCAATCTACTTATGCCTAAAGAAAATAAACAAACCATTGCTGTTAAGCAAGATGCTACAGATCCAAGGTACACTCCAATTGACATGAGTAAGTTATTGTCACAAATCACAGTTAAGGTTCCTTTGTTGGAAATGATGAGAATAGAAGAACATAAAGAAAAGGCTTTGAATTGGGTAAGTGGTGCCACTTTTGTGGATACCCAAAATATTTAAAGAAAGGAACATGCTAAAATTTCTGATGATATAAGCACTGGACTTAATGGAGAAAATGTTTCAGAGATACCACAAATTTATTTGGACACAAATGTTGTGAATATTGTGCCTGGAATAATTAACCCTTTCTTTTTGACCTTAATTGTAAATGACAAACATCTCAAAAATTGTATGATAGACTCTGGAGCTTCTAATACTATCATGCCAGTGGAAATCATGAAATCATTAGGCTTGGAAGTGGATACACCCCATGGAAGGTGCCAAGCTATGGATTCTAGAGAAGTACTAGTTATTGGTACTATTAAAGCATTGCCTTACAGATTGTAGGCCTATCTTGGTAAGTTGCTTACTATAAGTGTTTTGGTGGTGGATATTCCACCATAGTATGGCATGTTATTGTCAAGAAAATGGAGTGCTCAGATGGGAGGTAGCCTATAGTGTGATTTGTCATTTGCCACTTTTATATGGATGGTGACAGTGTTAAAATCTTTAGAGAACCTAGGACTCCTCACATGATTGAGATCAACAATGACCAACTCAATTGTTGTGTAAGTGTTGATATGGAAAACTTCAAATTTGAGGAAATTCCTCAACCAGTTAAGGAGGGTGACCCATTGATTGCAGAGCTGAAAGGACAACAAGGTGGGCTATGGAAGATGTATTTTGATGGAGCATGTTCAAAAGAAGGATTTGGCGCTGGAATTTTGTTCATTTCACCATCAGGTACCACATTCAAATACTCTTTCTTATTAACCTTTTAATGTACCAATAAAACTGCAGAATATGAGGCATTATCTTTGGGGATTGATATTGCTTTAAGACATGGAATCAAATGTTTGAGTGTTTTTGGTGATTCAGAACTTGTAGTAGCCCAAGTTAGATCCAAATATGCAGTGAAAAATGATAAATTGAGAATGTATAAGCATGCTATTTGGGATCAAATAGAATTTTTTGATGCCTTTAATATTAGTTGGGTTAAGAGGGCTAAGAACATGATGGCTGATTTTTTTGCAAATGTTTCTCTAAGGCAAGATGATTTAACTTTGGGTGGTATCTCAATAGTTGAAATAAAAAGTAGGCCTGTCATTCCAGATAATATTTATAATTGGCAATTTTTTGAAGATGATCATGATGTTTTGAAGTTTATTCAATTCCTTGGTTCATATGAGGGTCAACTTATTGATTGCAATAATTTGTTAGAATAAGAAAATGTGAAAGATATGATTTTAGGAAATCAGGTTATCCAACTAAATACAAACCATATACCAAAAGGTCTAATAGAATTAAAAGCATTATATACAAGATGAACACATGATGAAGGCTAGTACCACTAAAATTGATGAATTGGAGGAAATAAACTTAGGATCACATAATGCTTCTCAAAAGGTCTATATTGTGAAAGGACTGCAACCTCATATTAGGTCCAATTTGATAAAATTGTTGAGAAGATACAAACATGTGTTTGCATGGTCTTATGATGACCTTAAGGCTTATAGACAAGACCTATTTCAGCATGAGATTCCTTTGAATGGAGATGTCAGACCGTTTAGGCAAAAGCAGAGACCAATCAATCCTTTGTTAGCCCCCAAAATGCAACAAGAACTTACTAAGTAGAGTGATGCAGGAATAATTCAACCTATAAGGCACTCAACTTGGGTTTCAAATTTAGTCCCAGTTAGAAAAAAGAGTGGAGACATAAGACTATGTGTAGATTTCAGAAATTTGAATGTGGCATCCTTGAAAGACAATTACTCACTACCTAATATGGAGGCAATGTTGCATAAAGTCACTGGTTGTGAATTATTGTCAATCATGGATGGATTTTTGGGATATAACCAAGTCTTGGTCAAGGAGTCAGAATAATTTAAAACTGCTTTTACAACTCCTTGGGGAACTTATGTATATGTTAGAATGCCATTTGGATTAAGAAATGTTGGGGCAACATTCCAGAGGGCTATGGATGTTGTATTTAAGGACTTCATTGATTTATTTATGGTTTTATATCAAGATGATATGATAGCTTTTTCCAAACTTGCAGAAAATCATTGTTATCATCTTGAAAAGATTTTTAATAAATCCTTAGAATATGGAATATCCTTGAATCCAAAAAAGTGCAATTTTGTTGTGAAGGAGGGAAGATTGTTGGGTCATATTGTGTCTAAAGATGGGATCAGGATTGACCTAGAAAGGGTACAGGCAATACAAAAGGTCTTAGCTTCTAAAAATATAAAAGGTGTATAATCTTTCTTAGGAAAGATCAATTTTGTTAGGAGATTTATTGCTAACTTTGCCAAAATTGTTAAGCCCATAGTTAAATTTCTTTAAAAGGATGTAAAATTTTAGTGGATTAAGGAAGCCCAATAGGAATTTAATAGGATCAAAGAGGTGGTTCAGTAGGCACCAGTCCTAAAATCACCTGATTATAGCAAACCCTTTTCTCTTTTCTCTTTTGCTTCATTCCACACAATTGCTGTTGTGTTGTTGCAAAAGGATGATGATAATTATGAGCACCCCATTGCCTTCTTCAGCAAGTCACTACAAGCTACTGAGCTTAATTATCAAATAATGGAGAAATAGGCATATGCTTTGGTAAAAGCAGTAAAATCTTTCAGGCCATATTTGGTATGCGTTAAAATTATTGCTTATGTTCCTCATGCGGGAGTAAAAGATGTGTTGACCCAAACTGAAGTCACTGGTAAAAGATGTAAGTGGATCATAAGAATATAGGATTTCAATTTAGAGATCCAGATTACCAAACTAGTGAGGGGGTTGGGGTTAGCTAAGTAAATGACAAAAGAAAACATGGACCTGGTCCAAGTTAACAATGAATTGTCTTTGGACCAAATAGTCACAAGCATTGAAAGGCAACCATTTTATTCAGACATTGTCTACTTTCTAAAAAATGCCAAGTGCCCTGATCATCTCTCTGATAATCAGAGGAGAACCTTGAAATTACAAGCACAAAAGTATACATTAGTATAGGGTGACTTATACTGGAAGAGTAGAGATGGATTCTTGTTATTTTGTTTGGATGAGCATCAAGCAAAGAAAGTGCTAAGAGAAATGCATGATGGGGTTTGTGGTGGGCATTTTTCTACTAAAACTATAGCTCACAAAGTCTTAAGGGCTCTCTATTTTTTGCCTACCTTGTTCAAGGATGCTCACTTGTATGTAAGGAAATGTGAAAGTTGCCAAAAGTTCTCTAGCAAGTTGAAATTTTCTAGGGCCTTGTCATTAAACCCAGTAAATGTAGATAGGCCTTTTACAATGTGGGGAATCGATTTTATTGGTGAATTCCTTGAGAAATCTAGTGGAGGACATAGTCACATACTTGTTGCTATAGATTATTTCACAAAGTGGATAGAGGTTGTTCCTACTAAGGGAGCAACAAGTAAGGTGGTCATTGAATTCTTATTGGAAAATTTCTTGACCAGATTTGGTGTCCCTGCTACTTTGGTGATGGATAATACCATGTGTTTAAGGTCAGAAGAGGTCACAGATTTCCATAATAAGTATGGGATCATGATGTCTTATTCATCCCCATATCATCCCCAGGCAAATGGCCAAGTAGAATCCAGTAATAAGAGCATTCTGAAGATTCTGTAGAAAACATTAGAGAAGAATAAGAGAGCCTGGCACTCAAAGTTGAAACTGGCCCTGTGGGTAGATAGGATAATAGTAAAGAGAGCTACAGGAAGATCTCCTTTTGAATTATTCTATGGTTTGCAATCTAGGCTCCCTATTAATAACTTGCTCCCTGTATACAATTTTTTCCAAGAAGAAGAATTAGAAGTATCTGACCCCATGAGAGATAGGATTATGCAATGAACTGAGCTAGATGAGATGAGAATGGAAAGGAATAAAAATAACATTAAATTATAGTAGAAAATGAAGTACCTATTTGATAAAAGAACCACTGTAAGGAAGTTTCAAGTAGGTGATTTGGTTCTTCAATGGAATGCTAGGGCAGAAGATAAAGGAAAGCACAAGAAGTTTGAGACTCTATGGCTTGGTCCTCTTGTTGTCTATCAAAATTTTGGTAAAGACTCATATCTTCTAACCAATATGGATGGAGAAGTTTTTGAATTTCTAGTGCATGGGCAATTTTTGAAGCCTTTTTTCAGTTAAGGCTTTTATTCCTATGGAAATTTCTTGTAATCTATGTATATATGTCTACTTCCCTTTTTGCCTCTTCTTTTTGTAAATAGGTCGCTTGCTTTTGGTCTGTGTCCCAGAGATCTGTGGTTCTTAGTTGAACTTGCATTCAAATATCCTCAGCTAGAGCCACTGTTGGTACCTTTTCCCAACTCTGATTTTCTCCCCAAAATTTTGAAGAAATTTGTCATCTTTTGATCATAATAAACCCTCTATAAAAATTTTTCCAATGATATTAGGGTTTATTATGTCTTTGTATCAAAAGAGAAAGAAGTTAGGGTTTAAAGTCTTGGAACTAGCCGTTGTATTTTAAAAAGAAACCCTAGTTTTCTTTTTTAAGTGACTTTCTATTTCTTTGTTACTTTTTTGAAGTCACTTAAACTTTCTAAAAGCATGTGTGCTTTAATGTTTAACTTGGTTGCTAGGTCGCGTGATACTCTTAGCATACTTCTCTTTATCTCCCGATCATGAGAAATCCTCTAGTCTCCAAGTCGCTAGATAAAAGAAGCATATTCTCTATCTTTCTAAGACCTAGCAGAAAATGTTAGTTGCGTAATCTCCA
Organism: Chamaecyparis obtusa; assembly: GCA_027943335.1. Classification (NCBI taxonomy): domain Eukaryota; kingdom Viridiplantae; phylum Streptophyta; class Pinopsida; order Cupressales; family Cupressaceae; genus Chamaecyparis; species Chamaecyparis obtusa. Next base: position 390,214 of record BSBK01002088.1, on the reverse strand, counting down.
AATGCTTTATAATTTTCTCATGACTTAATTTATTAAGTGGATAGACTATAGTCACCAGATCTCTGAATCAGAAGTTGCCTAAGTCGGGTGATCTCAAGATAAAGGATGAAGAACATAAAACATCTAGCGACTATGAGTTCCACTACAGTTGCTGATTCTCCAGAAGAAAAATCAAATGACATTTCCTTTAGTCACCAGATCTCAAAAGAAAAGTCAACAAGCTATAAAGATTAAAAAGATCTAGCGACTACCATCCAATCTTTTTAATGAACTTCTCATCTAACGGTTATCCTTTAGTTGCTAGAAAACCTGTGATGTCACTATTTCTTTTTGAGACCTAGTGACTACCATTAGATGAAGATCATGTGGCTCATATTTAATCTCGGAGAAGGGAATGAGTTATTCAGTGATCAGGAGACTTCCTTAGGTCGCTAATTTGCTAGATGTCTACTTCAGTCGGGTGATCACTGAATAAAACTTAAAAGGAAATAATCTTCTCGTGACTCAGAGAAAACTATAGTTGCGTAATGTCAGACAGCTAAAACTTGAAAGATGAACTAAGCTTAGTTGCCAGATCTCAGATAGAAGAAATTTTATCTCGTGACTCAGAGAAAACTATAGTCGCGTGATCGCTAAGAAAAGTAAATTAATAGAAAGAAAGGCTCAGTCGTGTGATCGCTAGAAATGAATTGAGAGACATAAAACATCTAGTGACTCCGAGAAATTATAGTTGCCATATCTCAATTAGAAAATTATGTGGTAATGGCTTAGTCGCTTAATCTCAGAATGAGGAAATACATTCCCAGGCCTAGAAGGAGAGACTAAAGTCACTGAATCTCACTATATCTAGAAAGGTGCCAGATTTATTATGAGACTTCAAATTTCCTTCAGTCGCTAGGTTGCTAGAAGATGAAATTTAAAAATATGTCACCTCTCGATGACAGTTGAGACATTAAGTTGCAGAGCACACAGTCTTAATTATAGAAGTGACATTATTGCAGGGAACCGAGTTGTAATCAATTCTTCACTGTTAAAACTCAAAGGTTGGTCATTATCTCATTTCTACCAAGCATTTGAGCAACCAGAGAGCAGAGCATTTCTAGAGCGAAGAACATTTGAGCAACCAGAGCTTTTGGTAATCACAGAGCTTATGGAAGACTAGAATTTGTAGAGTGAGCAGGAATTTTTAATAGCAATCATCATGAGTCAAACTACAGTCAGCACCCCATCAGCCAGTAGGGAAACCGCACAACAAAAGGTTAGTTTTTTTGATGAATTCATTGAATTGTTGCTTGGTTCTACCCAAAATAAGAAGGTTAGTGATGATGTCTTCTCTGATGTCTATTCACAATGTGGGGATGCTAAGACTCACAATGTACTGGCCATGAATTTTTTCTACTATTTCAAGAAGAATCAAGATAGGCCTATCCCTGTGTCAAACCGGTGGACTTCAGGGTTTGCAAAGATGATTGTCCCTAATGTATTTTTTGACATTGATCTTCTTATCTCCTTGGTTGAACGATATGACCCCCTCTATAAGACAATTAGAAAGATAGATGGTTCTTCTTTGATAACCCTAGATAGAGGAGCGTTCATGAGGACTTTCAGGATAAATGTCCCTATGGCCACAGAGATTAACCTGCAATCTCTGGAAAATAGATATGTGAGGGAGTCTGGCAGTGTTGCAACTACTTTTTAGTCCCATGTCCCTAAGGGAAACATAAAATATATTGCACCCATGGTAGGAGGCCTCCCCTATGCATTTAAAGATCTAAAATTCTATATGAAATACATTGCATATGGGTTATGTAGAGTTCTAGGTATTCATGCTCCTAAAGAGATGATTTCCCCTAAAATTTTGATGTTAGTAATGGATTCCCAATCATGCCACACTAGTCATGGGTATGATTACATTGGATACTGTATCTAGAAGATGCATGAGGGTTTAGAAATGATAAGAAAGAAGCAATACCCTCCCAAATTTTTGCACTACTCCATGCTGATGCATCTTATCTTCTACCATAATGTAAATATATTTAGTTTGCAATATTTAAAACCTAAGTTTCAATGGAATGGCCAGCCTAACCCTATATAGTCCTTGTTAGATGTCTAGAGTTCAGTGGCCCTTAAGCATATTTTTTGTATTTTTGAGAATATAATAGTAGATGCTATTATTATCCACTTGGGTGTGAATTCTTTAAGGATTCCTATCAGAACCTTGCAACTTCTTAGATCAATGGAATATGTAGATAAGTGGAAAGATAATCATGATCATAGTTGGGGTGATTTCTATTTGAGAGAAGGGTATACATTAATAAGGGTCTATGGATGCCCACAACCACCCCACATTTTGCCTAATAATGTTCCCTCGAGGATTGCAACCCTTGAGTTCATTTGGCAAATCATGCTTGTAGATAAAGAGCATCTAGTCCCATACAGAAATGGTACATTCACCCCTAGGCATTTCAAATTAGCCAATTTAACAATTGAAAACGGGGCTTTTGAAAAGGTTAACACATATTTGTTACAGTTTATGATGCCTGCTGCACATCCTAGATTTGTTGATCCCAAGGGATTTTTGGCTGCCGCTAGGAGATATTACACTCCTACCATCGCTCTTAATAAAACTCATCATGTGTCCTATGAAGAGGATGTAGTTAGAAATATTCTTGATGAGGATGAGGCTAAGACAAGGTCTTGGTAGCTAGATCAATTATTCCATCTAGAGAAATCCATGAGAAGAAAAGATGTCAATTTTGGAGGATTTTACCCTACTTTTCCATATCTCCAAAGATTAGAGATGATGATGAAGAATTACAATGTTCTAATGGAGCAAGGGGAACAACTGATTGAGGATAAATTATAAAATTTAAAAAGGAAGAAGAAGCACTCCTCATCAGAATATGAAGAAGATAGTGAAGGGGGGTATTCTATTCATAGTTACCCTACCCAAGAACTTCCTCCTGATGCCCCTGAAGAAAGAGGGGATGAAAATGAGATAGTTGATTTGACTAAGGTTCCTGGCTCTCATAATGAGGTAGAACCACCTACTAAAAGGTAGAAATTAATGGTAGGAGAGTCATCACAAGCAAGGCCTACTAAAAAAAGAGATTTGGTTGCTGCTATCATCCCTAGCCAAACAACTTATGACCATGAAATTAGAAAAAGGGTCAGGGAGGAAAAGAAGAAATAGAAGGAGATAGTTGAGGAAGTAGAATTTCCTCTTGCTATGTGCATAGATGAGAGACTCCAGTAGCAAGAGGATTTTCTAAAAGATGATGAATTCATCAAGACTCGTGAATTCAAAGACTTCCTCCTCTGGCACAAATAGCACAAGTAGCCTCCACAGTGCAGATTGGAGAAGATGGCCAGATTCCCACTGAGGCCTTAGAAGCAATAAAGGATTATGATCCAGAGAATGAAGAGATAACCCCTAAAGAGGCTAGGAGGTTAGTAAAAGATAGTAATATGTTATTATTACCTGGATGGGATTTGGCCTTTGCATTTATTATTGATCAAATAAGGAGACAAAAAGATATTACCCTGACTTCAGAAAAGCAAGTGGGAGATTTAATAAAAGGGTTCGGATATAGCCCAAAGAATAAGGCATTAGCCATGTGGAGCCTCTACCCCAAGGACAAAAAGCCATCAATTTTGAATATAAAAGAGTAGATGGATGGGGATAAGATGATTTGGTCTATCCAAAATATAGGGGACTTAGAAATTTCCCAAATTTTGACTAATTTTTCCAAATTGAATGAAGACAAGACCAAGCAACTATCAGAAAGACATCAAAAATTTTATGATGATTACACTACTTTGGTCAAAGATAGGGAGTTGCATATAATAAAGGAGAAAGAATTTGCAAAACTAGTTGATGAACCAAAAGTTAAAATAATAAATATGGAAGCTACACCTCCACCTCCCCCTAAAGAGGTTGTAATTGAGAAAGAAGTACAAGTAGTACATGAAGAAGGTATTGCTTCTTCAGAAGAAATTGAAGAAAGTAAAAATAAAGCAATTGTACAGACATTGCTAGAAATTCTGTAGCATAGGATTTTGAAGTTAAAAGAAAAGGTTGAGGCAATCTATGCTACCTATCTCAAGTTTCCAGAGTTGCAACTAGAAGTAAATAATTGCATCTCAATTTTGAATTCTTTTTATGTAATTTGGTCAGTAAGGACTCCACTTTTTGAAAGGTTAGTAGCGGTACAACCTTTTAGGCCAGATATACCTGAGGAAGTACTGCAGGTAGGGGAAGAAATAAATAGAATAAAGACTCTTCTCCCATTATTCAAAGGAAAAGCCAAGTTAGTGGAAGCAAAATTAGCATTTTGGAAGAAGAGGCCAATAAATTCATTCCTAAGATAAAGGATGACAATGGTACTGTGAAAACCACAGATCAATGGAGATCAGATTTTGATCTTAGATTGCCTAAAGGGGAAAATTTTGTCAAAATAGGTGGCGGGGTAGATATGAATAAATTTAATGACTTTTTGGATGATGCAGTAAAGGCAGAGGTAGAATTTTCTAAATTCTTGGTAGATGTTAGAATAATGATGGATGCTACATGGGAGAGGCAAAAGGCACAATTGTAGATATTACAAAATTTCCCATGGCCTTCAGAAGATAAAGTAGCTATCTGGTGTGGCATAGATTTATGAGTTTCTTTCAAGGAAAGAATTAAAATTTCTCATGATTTTTTCCTAGGAGTAATTATATTTGTGGAAATTTGATGATAATGATATTAGGTTAAAAGAATGGTTTGTAAGGCAATCTGTTTGAAATTGTATGATATGCAAGGCATGTTAATGTATTATTCTTGAACTTCATTTGCAGGTATATGTTTAGATTCCTTTTTCCCAATAGATAAGGCACTGGTCTAGATCGTCTGTTTCAACTTTACATTCTATCTTTCGATTCAGAAGTTAAAACAAATTTGAAAATTTTCTATGATTTATTATTTTGATGTTTAAAAGTTTCTTGAATATGATTGATTAATGTTGTTTCTAGGATTCAATCTTTTATTCTACTGATTCTAAAAAGAGAGAATCATAAAGGTTATCCCTCCTTAAAAGGAAGAAGGATGAAAGTCCTTATACCATTGATTTTTTCTATAGTTTCAAGTCATAGTTTCTCAAAATAGTTTAGTAGGGCTATATCAAGACAACAAAATCAGTGTCCACCTTTCAAAACTATATTTATAGTCAATTATCAAGGTAATACCTACTTGGGTGTGTGTGGAACTCAAAAACAAAGAAGGATCTTATCCAATCTTTAGCAATTAGGCTTTTCTTGTAAACTTGGAGCCCCTTTTATCTAAAATCTATCCTAAGACAAGAATAATCCCTAATAGGACCATCTCAACTTGACTTTATCCAATAGAACACCTAGAATTTGAGAAGCCATATCATCAGGTGAGTACTTCCATTTTCCCATTTTCTCAATAACAACATCTTCTATTTCCTGCTGCTCTGCATTTGATTTAATTTCATATTTAAGAGATTTGAAATTTGAAATTCTAGGAACTTCTCTCAAATCCTTAATCTTTTGTTCAAATGAGGGAGGAGGCCTTTTGAGTACTATATCATCATTGATTTTACCTGTGTTTCCCCTTGATCTTTTCCTTGTGAATACTGCAGTGGATTGCTCAGGTTCCTCTGTGATAGTTACCTTTCCTTTCTTCTTTACAGGCACTTGTTCTTCTTTATTCTCATCCTTTTCTTCTTCTGCTACAATATCTTCTCCTATGCCCTCGGTTAACATTAGAGGTGTGCTAGATTGCATTTTGTCCATCCTCTTTCTACCTTTGTTAACCACCTATGGAAGTTTTATACTTAGCTCAATTCTTATCTTAGCTTCATCATATGTTCCAAAGTATGGAGCCTTTGGATCAACAGGTTGATTTACTAGGGCTTCAATTATATCCTTTGTTTCATCAATTTTTACCTCATAAGGAAGAGGTTTTACCCATACAATCCTGGGCCTTACTACCTGAATGTATACTCTATCACAATCAACCATGAAACAAACATCATCTTTATAATCTTCCACCAACTTTAGTGGAATCTAGAATCTATTATTCATCTTGCATATGAATCTAGAATCAACATATGTGATTCAAAATAGTTATCCATTATGCTTGTAAAATTCTCACCCATTTCTGCAATATACTCATTTATCTGATAAAGAATAGGCACATTCTTTCTCCATTTTACTGTGCCTTTTGATGGGAAAAACTTTTGAGCATAGAAAAATAAACAAACCAACAGTGAGCCAAACTTACATGGATTGTTCTTTGAGATTTGGATGCTCTCCATATTCTTGTTGAACTATTTTAACAAAAGATCTGCTAGGTCAAATGACAGATTGTTCTTCACAATTTTATAGGCTAGGTCAACTGCTTCACATGAAACACTATTCTGCCGACTTGAACTGTATATCTTGTGAGCTATTACATATGTGCAAAATTTTAGTTCTACATCTATAATGTTGTTAATTCTGATACCTCTATCATCCCATTCGGCTAGGGTTTTCTTTTCTAGCTCTACCCGACCTAGGGTTTTTGTAGATTTAGCCTTGGCAAGCATGGGAAGACCAGTGATTCAGTGAATCATCTTCTTTGTTATTTCCACTGGTTGCTCAAGCCAAATTTTACCTTCATGCACTCGGCTTAGAATATATCTTATCCATTTTATCTGGAAACCCCAAGGCAAGTGGGTGATATGTGTTAAACTCTTATCTTCCAAATGTTTATGTCCCGATTTGAGAACACCATCAACACACAGTTCATCATGAACAACATCTATCTCTAGGGTTCCAAGTTCTTGAATTGTACCTTTAAAATGACTACAAATGTCATTTACAAGAAGTACCTTTGGAGGAATTTGAGACTGAGCTCCACTCGGATCTAGGGTTTCTACAACCGTGGGCACAAGTTTGAAATCCGGTGCTTTCCATTCTCCATGAACTAACATTTCCAAACCTTTCTTTCCTTTGGTGTTGGATGAAGCCATGGTAGCTCAGTAGAAAAATTTCTGCTTGAAAATTTTGCTTTGAATCACTTGATCGCACTAGAAATTTCTCTACTCAATATGCTGATATTCATGGTGAAGAATGAACTTGATTTCATGCTTTTTGTTAAAACTTTGTCATTAATGCTCCATAGGAATTAGGGTATTGAATTCGATAGACTATCATCCACTATGCATTAAATGCTCGGTGAAGATTTTGCAACTCAGAGAACATACAAATTCATACTTCTCCGACCTTACTCGCTAACCAAATGAAATTAGGTTACTCTTGACCTTGCTCGGTGGTAACTGATACCGACCTTCTTGTGATCCTGATGTATCTTGCATATTGATTTGAATCTTTCTTCCTTTCAGTTCAGGAATTGTTTTGGAATATTTTTATGAAGATACAGTTCCAGTGCTTTCTTGGAGACTTAGTTAGAGTTCATAGAGCCACTCCCTTCATGAGTGACTTCATTACTTGGACTGGTTTTCTCGGTAGGTTTAGGAATCCACTGTTGTCTCATGTGCTTCCTAATGCTATTTGCTTTTTCTTTCTTTTCATCTTCAACTTTGCCTAATTTCATGTAGTTTTTAGCTATGTGACCAAGCTTAGTGCAATTATAACATCTTATGGTAGAATCCCTTTTTCTCAAGTGATGCCTTACACAATTCATGCCAATGTGTCCATATTCTCCATAGTAATGACATCTACACCAAGTGTTGTAATCCCAACCAAACATTGTTTTAATAATTTTTTCTACTGGATTGGGTGTTTTAGTTTTACATTCTGATGCCTTATGACCTTGTTTGCTACATTTGTGACATTTTCCTTTAAATCTTGGTTTCTCCTTGCATTCATTTTCTTTATGACCATGCTGATTGCAATTGTAACATTTTCCATTGAATTTTTCTTTTCCATTGCTCCAACATTTTTTTGAAGTATGACCAATTTTTCCATAGTGATTAAAAGTAGGTTTCTGATTCTTTTGAGTACCTTGTTTGAAGGATTCACCTTCCTCTTTGTATCCAAGTCTTGCTTTTCGTTTTTGCCTATGAAGGTTTCGTTCATACACCTGATTCATATCTTCTTGAGATTTCAACATTCTCTCATTGATTTGCCTTTTAGCATCTAGGTCACTCATCAATCTTAAATTAATTTTCTTTTCAGATCTCAGCTCCTCTCTTATATTTTCATTTTCTGATCTCAGAGTCAAGATTTCTTCATTTGCATTGGATATTTGATCAATAAGGGTTTCTAGCTGAAGGGTTTGATTCTGGATTTCATTTTTCTTTCCATCTATTTCATCTTTCATCTTGTTTCTTTGTTGAAGATTTCATAGAATCTTATTGACTAAATTTCCTGTTCTCTTTTCAATTTTCTTACTTCTTCTTGCAGAGATCCACTCTTTTCTAGAAGTTATTTGATTGCATTGTTTGCTTCATCTGAGCTACTTGAAGGGAAAAATTATTCAATATTTTCTTCAACATACTGGTGGTCATTAATCTGATTTGCAAGTTCCTTCCTTCTTTTTAGGGAAAGGGAAAGATGCTCTCTTGCTTCTTTGAGTTGAGTTGTGGCCATTTCTAGATCTAGCTTTTCATTCTCAATTACTTTGTTAAGTTTGAATATCTCCATTGTCTTGAATCTTTTCTCAAGCTATCAAACTTTATTCTGAGAACCATGAAGCTCTGATACTAATTGTTGGAAATATTCAAGACTATCCAGGTTACTGAGAGGGGAGGGGTGAATCAGTAACTTCAAAACTTTTAACAAATTCAGACCTTAATAATATTAGATTGATAATCTGACTACATGCATGAGTAACAAAAAGAATAAAACATTCATAACACTTTGAACATAGAGATTTGGTGACCCAAAAACCTTCCAAGTAGGAAGTAAAACTGGGGGGGGATGATACCCACAAAACTTCAATAATGTAGTATAAAGTTTGCCAGTTAAGGCTTACAATGATCACTTCTGATGATCTGCCCTATTAGGAGCAATAAGGACTACTAGGTCCACCTTATTAGAGGATTTACAAACATACAATAAAGTATGCACTCGGTTAAGATATTTTACAAAGACTGTTAAGTCTACCTAGTTAAAGGATTTTAAGCTGATTCACCTGTTAGGATGAAACAGTAGATCTCTTACTTGCAACTGTACTTGCTGATTGAGATTCTCTGATGTACTAATCACCTTTTGTGATGCATAGATCTTTGTTGCTTCTTATACTGTTGTAGCCCTTTGTAATTCACTTATCTCTACCTTTCTCTCCTCTTTATACTTCACTATTTCACACCTTGGATATGATATAAAACATTGTTTATATATCAATCCAAAACAATTACAAAATAATTACAAAGTCGGCTCTTAAACAAGCTAACACAAATATTACTAAGTTGGCCCAAATATAGTGACTTGGTTACTGTAAACTAACTCGGTGACTTTCTGATACTCGACATCTACTACATTACTTGGCATCATCATGCACTCGGTAGAAGTGGAGGCACGGTCCATACTAACCACTCGGTTGTAGTTTCAAACACGGTATATACTAGAGACTCGGTAGATATAGTGTCACTCAGTAGAGACTGAATTCCCTATTTGCGGTGCTGGCACTCAGTAAATGCTACTCATCTCATCACTTGGTAGACACTATTCTACTCGGTAAGCACTGTTCTACTCAGTAAGCACTATTCTTCTTGGTAAACACTATTCTACTCGGTAAACATTGTTCTACTCGGTAAGTACTGTTCTGCTCGATAAGCACGTAGAGTCTGAATAAGTGTTGTCACTAATGACAATCATACTTAATGCCAACAATTAATAGGATCATTAAGAGGCTCCCCCTCAGGTGTAGACAACTGATAAGCTCCAGAACCAAAGCAAGCTATCACCATGTAGGGACCTAACCAGGTGGGCTCAAACTTCCTTTTCTTTTCATGGTTTGCTTGCACTTTCTAGTTTTCTTTCAAGACAAGGTCTCCCACTTGGAACTGTCGAGGGTGCACCTTTTTATTGAAGCTCCTTTTGAGAAAATTTTGGTCCTTGATTAGATGATCATAGGCTCATTGCCTCTTTTCATCTAGCAAGTCCAGCTGTGTTAGGCGTGCCACGTGGTAGTCTTCATATGTGATGTAGTTTTTCATGGACACACAAAGTGAAGGGATTTCAACCTTGATTAGCAGAACAACTTCAACACCATATACCAAGGAGTATGGTGTGGTGCTTGTGGGAGTGTAGAATAAGGTGCAAAAGGCCTAGAGGGCAGGATTGATTTGCAAATGCTAGTCATGACTAGAATCATTGATAACTTTCTGTAGGATTTTGAGGATAGGTTTGTTAGTTGCCTCAGCTTGGTCATTCCCTTGTGGAAAGTATGGGCTAGAAAAGCATTAATGGATGTGGAATTGGTCATAGAGCTCTGTAACATGTTGGTTTTCAAATGGAGAGCTGTGATTTGTGAAGATGGTGGAGGGAATGCCAAAATGACAAATGATATGGTAGAGGATGAATTTGGAGATCTGGACAATAGTATTTAAATTGAGCAGAATTGCTTCTACCCACTTTGTAAAGTACTCAGTGGTTGTAATGATATACTTATGTTCATTAGAAGAATGAGGGTGGATCATGCCAAAAAGGCCAAAACCCCAACATGAGAAAGGCCATGGAAGTGCAATGGGCTATAAGTCCTACGCGGGTGCATGGATCAAATTGGCATGCTAGTGGCACTGTAGGCACTTCTTCATGAACTCACAAGCATCATGTTCCATGGTCGGCCAATAATACCCAACTCTAAGAAGCTACTTTGCAAGGATGATACTGCTCGTGTGAGAACCGCAAATACTAGCGTGAACCTCTTATAAAGCCACAGTGGCCTCATTCGAGTCTAGACATTGAGAGAAGATGTTATGATACCCACAACAATATAGGGTGTTAGCTACAAGAGTGTAGCGGGATGCTCTAAGAATAAGGTTCTAGCATTGGGTGTTTGTGAGATGGGGAGATATGATACCATTCTTTAGATAAGTGTGACTATCATGGTACCATGGGGATTGGGGACCAACCAAGATGCATACCATATTAGTGTTAGCATTCTCATAAGCGTATGTGTGTAGCTGCTCAACTAAAAACTCATATTGTGCAATGTCACGGGGGATTTCCAATAGTGAGCCAATGGTGGCCATAGTGTTTTTTGCCTTATTCTGAAGTCTTGGTACTTGTGTGAACTGTATGCTAACAAAATGTTCTTTGAGTTTATCTACAAGTTCTTTATAGGGTAATAGCTTGTTGTCCTTTTTTTTATATTTGTCAAGGACTTGCTTGATGACCAATTATGAATCTCTGAAGACTTTTAGTTTCATGATATTCTAGTGAATGGTAGTTTTAAGACCTACCACAAGGGCTTCATATTTTGAGATGTTGTTTGTACACATAAATCCTAGCTTGAAGGATTTTGGGATGTAGTCTCCTTAAGGGGTCACAAATAGTATGCCTGCCCCTGATCCGTGTGATGTTTATGAGCTGTCAAAATATAATTTCCACTAGGGTTGTTCTTCGATCATACAAAGATGCTCATTAGGGAACTCCATTTTGAGAGGGTATGTGTCGACTAAGGGAGCTTCTACAAGCTGATCAACAATAACTTGTCCCTTGATGGCTTTTCGATCAACATATTGGATGTCAAATTCACTAAGAAGCATAACCCATTTTGCCATTCGCCCTGTAAGTGTGGCCTTTGATAGCAAGTATTTGAGTGGGTCAACCTTGGAGATTAAATTTACTATGTGACTAAGCATATAGTGGTGAAGTTTCTGAGTGGTGAAAACCACTGCCAAGCAGGCTTTTTCCATTGGAGAATAGTTTAGCTCATAGCCAACTAGTGTATGACTAATATAATAAACTACCCACTCTTTTCCATCATCATTGAGCTATTCTAAGAGTGCCCCCAGTGCTGTAGTAGTTGCAGATATGTACAAAATGAGGGGCCTTCTTGGCATTGGTGGAACAAGAATAGGTGCATTCGCTAGATATTCCTTGAGTTTTTTGAAGCTATGCTGACAGATGGGATCCCACTTGAAGGAGGTATCCTTCCATAAAAGATGTGTGAATGTCTAGCACTTATCTGCAAGTTGGGAGATGAATCATCGAACTGACTATAACTTTCCTTGTAAGCTTCTTAACTATTTGAGCATTCAGGGAGGAGGCATTTCCATGATGGCCTTCACCTTTTTGGGATCAATCTCTATGCCATGTTGGGACACAATGAACCCCATAAGTTTTCAAGATGTCACACCAAATACACATTTCTTTGGATTCAATTTCAAACCATACTTGTCCAAGCGATCAAACACATCTTCGAGGACATAAAGGTGTTCGTAGCGTGTTCTAGATTTTGCTAGAATGTCATCAACATAGTCCTCGAGGATCTTATGAATCATGTCATGAAAAATTGTGGTCATCACTCTTTGATAGGTAGTTCCCACATTTTTTAGCCCGCATGGAATCATGTTATAGCAAAACATGCCCCATGATGTGGTGAAGGCAATTTTGTGTTGGTCTGCTTTTGCGATTCTAATCTGATTATAACCTAAGAAGCCATCCATGAGTGACAACATCTCATACCCTACAGTGAGGTCTATGATCATGTCTATGTTGGGCAGTGGAAAATCATCTTTCAGACATGCCTTGTTGAGATCTTCAAAGTCGGTGCAAATTCTTATGTCACCTAAGGGTTTGACGATAGGCACCATGTTAGAGATCTAGTTTGAATAATCAATGGCTCTAATGATCTTAGCTTGAAGGATCTTCTCAAGCTCTTCTTTAACCAACAAGGCCACTTTTGGATGCATTCTCCTTAACTTTTTCTTGACTAGCTTGGCATCAGGATTTACTACCAGATGATGAAAAACAAGATCAGGATCGAGTCCAGGCATATGGGCATATGACCATGCAAAGTTTCCTATTGATTCCTGAAGGAGAGCCTCTAGGACTGTCTCTTTTGCTTCACTTAGAGCTACTGTGATGTATGTGATCTGAGCGATTTCCTCTGTTCCTAGATTGATCAGCTTGGTCTCTTCAATGACTACAAATGATTATTCTAATCGGTAATCCTGGATAAGAGGAAGAGGCAAGTCTCCATCCTCTAGTGCCTCAAAGAGGTTTTCACTGTCAAATACACCCTTTATTTTTACTATTTTTGAATTAGGATGTGCCCCAGAGGGGTTTTCACATGAGGACTCTTTATTTTCTTTTTTGTTTTTATTTTTGTGGCTAGAGACTTCCTCTTCCCCAAAGTATCCCTTTGGGTTGAGCTGATATACTTCGCTCGATTCTTGCCCCCATTCTGATTGCTGATCGATGGTGCTAATGAATCTTAGGAGTGCTTCATCACTTTGAAACTCATCAATATGTACTACACTTGGTTGGTCCCAGTCTATGAGGTTGGGATGAATGAGGGGGAGGTCAATGAGGTTGATGGCAAGTTGGAAAAGGATAGAATTTCCCAAGAAGGTTTCATCATCAAAGATATCATCATAGGACCATTTGTCTTCCTCTTCCAAAATGTTTTCAACTTCCACAAGTTCATCTTGTATTCTCAAAAGGGTTACGTTGGGTGAATTGGTGCCCCCAGTCATGGCATCGGGTCCTCGTATGTGTAGGCAAGGGGGATCAAAGCTGAGGCCTTGAGTCTCTAAATTTTTACAGGCTTCCATAGGGTCTTTCATTCCAATCTCATTAGGTCCTAGACCTCCTCCTTGATAGTCCCATTGTTTAGTTGCCCATTTGTGCGGTATGGGATATTTATCCTTAAAGTATCTGAGGACCTTAGTATCTAGAGGTGGAGGATCTTTATACAGCCATTGGTTGATATCTAGGGCCAACTCTTGACTATTCAAGATTCCATTGGAAACAAAAGAAGATGTTCCCATGGTCTTTATTTTGGGACCCTCCTGAGGAGCCTTGGTTTGGTGGGAGGGTCATCCTTGTGTGTGTGGATCTAGGGGAAGAGCCCCTACTGTAAAAGCATTGGTGAGAATATATTCTTTGTAGCCCTTGTTGTTGATCTTGATAGAGGAAAAGGTGGTGGTGAGGGTTGTTTCTGGATTGTAGTTGGATCGGGAAGAGCTGGCGATAAATGTGGCAATGTCAATTTTAGGATAGTGAGTGGAGTGGGGAAATGAGGCCTCGATCACATGGTAGTATGCGAAAGGTTGGGGATTTGCATGGATGGTAATCTTGGTGCCTTGGTAAGGTAATTTGATGCATTGATGATAGGTGGAAGGGACTGCTTGGATGGAGTGGATCTAGGGATGACCGAGGAGGATGTTGTAAGTAAGGTCAAGATCAATAATGTGGCACACTGTGTCCTATGTGATAGGACCAATTTTGATTGGCAACAAAATGGTACCTTTAGAGGTACACTCTAGATTATCATAGGCCTTGATGGTGATCACCTCATGGGAGATGTCTACTTCTGTGAGGCCAATCTGCTGAATAAATTTTAATGTACAAAGATTGATGGCCGAACCATTATCTATCATTACCCATTTGATGGCAAAGTCATTGATCATGATGGCAATGCCAAGTGGGAGAATATGATCTAGTTCAATGGATGGCATGTCTGATGGCTAAAAAGAGAGAGTGGATGGTGTAGATATGTGTCCCATAAGGTTCTTGAATTGGATGGTATTGATGTCTGTAGGGATGTGGGCCTCTTGAAGGGCTTTTTTGAGGACCTCTTGATGAAGGGGTAATGTGTGAAGGAGGTCAAGGATGGATATTTGTGCGGGTGTGTTCCCAAGGTGTTCTAGGAGGTTATGTTATGCATTGGGGATGGTGGTAGTATTGGCACCAGCTATAGATATCTAGCCTCTTTGGGTAGTAACAACACATTGATTGTCAGCACATTTGACATGGATCACGTTCACAGTAGGCTCAACCTAGGAGATACAACCAAAAAATTTATCATAGTTTATGTAGGTAGTGGTATAGTCTTTCCCATCACCATGGTAACCTTGTTTACCCTTATCTTGTCCAGTGGGAGGGGTAGCATTAACTTGAGCCTTTCCGGCATTGTGTTTAGGAAATACATTTTGGTAGATTTGTAGGTTGGCATTGGGTGATGCTTGGGAAGGAGCATCGACTGTGATCTCCTTTTTATCTATAAGATCCTAGACATAACTCTTGAGCTTCATCCACTTAGCGGTAGTGTGTCCCTTGACATGATGGTATTCACAGTATTCATTTTATTTGTACTTGGCTAGCTTGGGTGTTGAGTCATCATAGGGCTGGGTTTGCGGATACACAACTAGGTTGGCACTCACCATCTTGTGAAAAATGGTGTCAAAGGGTTCTCCAAGGGGTGTGAAGATGTACTTTGGGTCATTCTGAACATAGGGCTTATTTCATCCTTGGGTAACAGATATAGAATTGGTTTGATTCGTAGGAGGTTGACAGGGTGGTTGTTGATAGGCAGGCACTTATTGTTGGTATACGGGTGTTGGTTGTTGATACATGGGTGTTTAATGTGGATATGTTGGAGGAGTAGGATTAGGACCTATGACCACAACTTGGAAATTCCTAGTGTCTGTGGCTCCATCAGTGACCACATTCTTATTTTTGTTCCAATATCGAGAATGGTCATTGTTTGGTCTGTCTTGAGAGCTTTCTTTATAGTGTTTGATGCTACCATCATCCAAAAGAGCTCGCTCAATATCCATGTCTTTCCCTTTAATATCTTGGTAGGTCTAAATGTAGTTCATCTTCATAGAATGGGATAGCTTCGGGTGCAGATTATCAATGAATATCTTGGCAAGATGTTTTTATGGTGGTTGGTATGACAATCTCATGGTGAGATTCTACCACCATTGTAAGTAATCATCCAAAGTTTCACATCCCATCTATTTTGTATTGCACAAGTCCAATAGGGTGAGCTCATTCTTGATGTTGTGTGCATATTGAGAAACAAACTTTTCTAAAAGCTCTGGAAATGTGGAAACAAACCCATAAGGTATTTTGTAGAGCCATTCAAGGGTGGGCCCTCCCAAGCTCTTGGGGAAGAGTTGCATGAGAAATATGTCGTTAAATGCCACCTCTTGGCAAGCCATGTAGAACTCTTTGACATGGTTAACTAGATCACCCTTCCCTCGATACTTGTCAAACTTTGGTGTTTCAAAATGTTTAGGGAAGGGGATCACTGTGATCAATCTGTCAAATGGATACAGACAAACTTCCTCAAATTTGAATGTCTTAGTCTCAGTACCAATCTTAAGCTCTTTGATGGAATTTCTCATTTCTTCCCACTCTGACTTGGTAGGTGCTAGAGTGGGTACTCCCAGTGAGAATAGGTTGGATGGCATAGGTGAAAAGGGAGGATATGGTGAGCAAGGGAATAAGGATTGCTTGGTTGAAAAGGCCATTTGAAAGGGGTTCTGGCTAGCTTGTTGAGTGACATATTGTTGGTGCAAGGTGGTGCATGCTACGACAAGGCTTGCTACTGCGAGATGAGGGGATTGGCTTGTGGAGTCGAGAAGTATTGCTGTTGTTGGGGAGGTTGGTAGAATGGTTGTGGTTTGGATTGGTGATGAGCTTGACCAACATAAGATGGGTGCATATCCACATTTTTGAGAGTGGGAATAGTAGCTTGGGTGTGCACTATAGGTGGTTGCATATGGGAGTTAGTAGGATGGGTAGCGCTAAGTTGCTATGATTGTGGAAGTTTGGTTTGCTGAGTGGTGGATGGAATAGACAAATAGTTGGTAAATGTAGGTGGAGGTGCTTCTTGTGGGAAGGTTTTTTGCTGATGAGCCTTTTGGTAAAGTTGGCCATGTGTGGGTATGCCCATGGTGTTTATTTGTGCTTGGCCAAGGCTCCGAGAGGCATTGAATCCTGATAGGATTTGTGATGCAGAGTTGGCCACAAATGTGGGGGCTAATATAGGAGTTTACTATGCTAGTGGAGGATTGTGGGATGGCACATGTGGCATTCCTATTGTAAAGGTGGCTTTTTGGGTCTATGTGCTAGCCATAAAGGTGAGAGGCACTTGCATGGAATGAGGTTATGGGGTGGATATAGGTGGGGTGGTTTATGAGACTCCTTGCGAAAGAGGTGTTGATGTAGTAGGAGGCGGCATTGCTTGAGTAGAGGCTTGGGTGAATGCTAGCGCTTGAGTAACCATTTGTGAAGAGGCAAGGGGTGGTGGTCCCATGATGGAAAGTGGTGTACTTGTGAGGATCACCATATGGGGTTGTAGGAGATGTGGGATAGGTGAGGCTATATGGGATACTTGCATGGTTCGATCATGGACTTTCCGGATGAAAAATGAATCAATGTTGGCAGGAATGTGGAAGGGGTTTGTGGGGTCAAAAGAGCGTAACTAAGGTGGGATGGGAGTACCCTCCTACACATAGTTTTCCAATATAGCCAGAAAATTTTGTGTGATGATTGCGCTTACCATTTGTGCATGTCCTAGGAGGCACATGAAAGCCTCCATGGAGTTAGTAGTAGGTGTCTCACTAGGATCTTCCCATATATTCTGAACTATCATCATCGGAGGGTCATACATCACCATTTCACCTATGGAATCATTTGGATCAGCTAAAGTAGTGGCCTGGTTGGAATCCATCCCTTTTCTTTTCTTGGATATGATATGGATATAGGATAGTGACTTGGGATAATGATGCTAAATGATGCTTCCTAAAAGGGGATGATGGAAATGTACTTATTGGATCACCTAAGATGAGGGATGTTGTGACAATTTTCACAGTTTTGAAAGGGGAGGAGGTTATGCCAACTAATCTTCACTCTCTAATTTGACAAAGCGGTGATCAACTTGGATTTGAAAAGAAAATTGTTTAACACTTGCATTGTATTGTATGTTATCCAATCGGATTTGGTACTTTTCTTCTTCGTGGGCTACAATGACAATATGCTAATGATCTTTGAGCTTTCTTTCTGTAACTTTCTTTTCTTGATATGCACATGAAATGGGTAACTTAGCTTTCTAATGCTTCACAGTTTGGGTCATGGATAAAAAACAAAAATAGTTCTCAGGACACTGGATTAGATCAAACTAGGAAGTGACTACGACAAGCATTCCTAGGCTTGGTTTTGAAAAAACTTGAATTTACTTTCAGGATAATGTCTTGACAAATAGTCCTTACAAGAGACAAAGCAATCTTGGAGGATACATGCAAATGATCTCTTTTGGAAAAAGAACTTTGTAATTCTGATAGTTGTGTATGTTCAACAGATGTTTTTACTAGGTCAAGTCACTTTCGAGAACACATACAAACACTTTCTACCTACAAGACATGCTAGTATCACAACCATTTCCCACAGCTTGATATCCCAAAAGAGGAATACATATGGTGAGTAATCTTCAAGCGACCCGAGAAACCACTTGGGTTGGTCCTTGGACAAAGATTATGATACCTTCAAGAGTAGATTAGGTAGGCTTCTGATTAATGGCTTCTAGTAAGGTCCGTGGCATCCCCCCAATCAGTTTGTATGTGCGTGACTCACTTAAGAGCCTAGTTGACCATGTCAAAATCATAGGGATATTCACCTACCTTGGGCTACCATCAACACACCTCACCTAAGCTTGTGGGGATAAGGTGAGAGTTTTCTCAGCACCTTGTTTATATACCAGTCAGGGTATTATAGGTTTGAGGTCATTCTCTAAAGAGGAAGTGATTCTCTCTAGACAGGCTTCGCTAGAAGTGTTGTCAATTGAACTTGATCTTTCTCTTCACCCAAGATTCGTGAAGACAAGGGGAGAGGATACAGATACAAGTGGATTGCTTCCACATCGCTTACTTTAACAAGGTTTATGCAAAAATTGAAAAGCTCCAAGGAAGTGTTGAAAAACACTCCTTCAAACATGCCAAGAAGTGTTCATTCCAAATTGATCCTATTAAGACTAAGTGTTTTCTATTCTAGAACATCAAACACTCATGTTTAGCATGCAAGGTTCTTTGTTTTGAAATGTAAATGACAATGCTTGAAAAAAGTAGAGATTTGATTTGCAAAAACAAGAAAATTTTTACTCCCTTTAGCATTCAAGATAGTGTTTGATTGATTTTTAAGCACCAAAAGAAGTGTTCATTGCATTGATTCTTTATCCCTTAGGCTCTCAAGATTGAGTAAGTTGATTTTAAGCACCAAAAGAAGTGTGATGTTTGCCTTGTTCAATTTTAACCTTTGTTCATTTTAAACCCAAATAAAAAATGTGAGGTGTTGTTTGGCAATCCTGCAATAGAAAAATAGCATTCCCGCAGAGCCATACCAGTGTTCCCACAAGACTATCAGAGAAATTGAAAATGGTAGAAAGAAAGAAAAACATAGAAATAATACCTCTGGCTGCGTTCTTGCAAGTCAAACCTCATTCCTACAAGTCAATTGTTGATCCTGCATTGCGGGAATGAGGGTAGAAAACTTTAAAAAATAATGAAGTCGTACGGTTCATAGAAGGTACACCTGCAATCCTGTAATAGTCAACAACAATCCTGTGTTGTGGGAATGAAGGCAAAAATTACAAAAAAACAACAGTGAATGCCTTATGGCTTACAAAAATGTACACAGGAAATCCTGCCTGGTCAACATGCAATCCCACGTTGTGGGAATGTGATCCCACAAAAAAAGGTATAGTCAGTCATTGGTGAAGGAGAACAAAGAGCAGAAAAAGATGGAAAGTTAGAAAATATCATGGCAGGAATGCGTTCCTGCGAGCTGTACAAGCGTTCCCACATCCGTACAGTCATTCCTGCAAAACTATGAATTTTCTAGAGGTGTTTGCTGTGTAAAATCCAAAAATAGAAATGTCTGTGCAACTGCCTCCTTTTCAGCCTTGAACCTACAAAACACCCAAAAAACCCTTGCAAAGCACTCAAACAACAAAAAAATTTAGTATTTGGGTTAGTTTTTGTAAGAAAATGATGAAAAGATGAACAAGAATGACCCTAGAAGTGGGTCCCATTGGGTGTGCCAAAATGTAAGTACCTAAAATGCAATGTCTAAGAACACAATTCTAAGCTAGCATTCAACAAAACAAAGAAGATAAACACTTATGCTAAGACCTACAAAATGGAAGCAAACAAACTCAAAAGCAATATAAAAACCCTTAAGCAAACCTCCAAGATGTAGAAGATTTGTCCAAAGGTTTGGATGTGTGCTCAAATGCTATGCTCAAGCTTCAGTAGAGAAAATAGCATGGTAACTTTGCTTCAATGGTGGATGAAAATGAAGGAGGAGAGCTTCTCTTTTATAGAAAGATGGGTGAACCAGACGGTCAAGATTAAGGGGCAAAAGAGGAGTGAGCAATGGTGGAGATGCATCCAAGGGAGAGCACATGGATTGTGCTTTCTCAAATGCATAGCATTGTGACAAGTGTCACAATGAGGGAGGATGGAAGGAGAGGTCAAATGGTTCAGGGATGTGTCAACTTTGGAAGGTGTGAGAGGGGAAAAGTGTGTAAGAGATGTAAGAGGCTTTTGATTTTTCATTGGAGGATGTGGAGGTGATGGACATTAGGGGTTGACTGTGGGGTGGATTAGTGTTCTTTAATCTTGGATTATGATTGTGCACATGCTTAGGAGGTGATTAGGCTTGGTAAGTGGAGGATTAGGGAGATGTGATGGAGGAGAGAGAATGAGTGGAGGATTAAATTAGCTAAGCATGGATTATTAGCTAATAGGCGAGCATTAGAATTAAAAAATTTATTTAATTCCAAGTGGGAGGAAAAGGGGATTTATGAATTAATTTAATTAGATAAATGTATCCTTTTAAATTAATAGAGGAATAGGGATTTAATTAATTATTAGACTATAGGTTTTTCATTTTGATAATTAATTAGACTATAGTTAATTAATTAAATTAATTAACTAGGGGATGACATGAATTAATTAAATAAATAATATTTAATTAACAAGATGTCCTAGGAAAAGACTAAATATGATTACTAAATTATGTAATCAAATTTAGGTGTCTACAACCTCATTATAGGAGTAGAACCCTATATGCATTAGTTTGTAAAGATAAAAATAATGGATATTTCTTATTCATGTGCTAAAGTGAGTTCCCTATGTTTGGCATGTGTGTAAGCGTACTCTCTAGTGTTTCATTGTTTTTGTGTTTAGGTCATGTGTTCATCTGCTAGTACAGTGGAATGGGCTTGATGGTTCCACATGTCTAGGTGGTGTTACCAATCACCATTGGAAATCATAGTTCTTTGTCAATGGTTATTTCAACTTAACCTTGGGCTTCATCTTCTTTCTCTCTCCCTTGCTCATCTCTTATTGTATTTGGTTCATGTTATTTCATTCGCATGTATGTTATTAAAGACTCATGTCTTATGCAATGTAATCTTGTATAATGGATCCCCAGTATGAAAAAAATGTAAATATAAGTAATAATGAGATGCTTAGTAGTAGTTTTCATGTTTCAATGTTGGTACTGAACATGCTTGTTATATTTATTCTCTTGGTATTTGCATACTTAACGTTATCATAGGAACACTTCAATTGGTGCTCTAAAATGAATATCAATATAATCTTGTGATTATGTTTCTGGTGCAATCAAGTGCTTTCCTACTTGATGTGCCTATTTATGGTACTCCATGTGGTGGGAGTTATTCTTCCTTCTTCTTTTATTTGATTTTTCTTTTTAGAAAGTTAATAAGATTATCATACGACAGAGTATTCTTTTGTACAAACTAATATTTTTTCATATGACAAAATATTTATTTGTACGATTTAGGAACTTCATTGTATGTCATTTGGAATTTCATCATCTATGGTAAAAGCTTTTATGATATGATAAAATAAATGAATTTATCATTTATCAAAGAGTGGGCACTTACACCCTTGACTAAAAGATGCAAGTTGACTTTTTAGATACACTTTTTAAGAAACGTGCCCTCTCAAATTCAAAATAGATCAATTTTTTGATCATTCTAGTAGTAATTATATGTGTATTTATGTTTGTCTATGTGATTGATCGATAAATGAACTTGTATGATTAACCATGGTAGGAATTGTCCCTTGTACTTAAAAAGAACATTATTACATAAATGTATATCATAGTAACTAGATAAAATCTTATATGTTAATCACTTAAATAATAGTGAACTATTGGACACATATAACCGTCTCATGAACCTTAGTAGTGTGTTTGGGAATTTTTGGTGATGTTGTAAGTCTTATGCTTGCATTTTATAGACTTCTTATATTACTTAATGCTTATTATTGTAGTTGGTTTCATTATTGTAATGTTATTATTCTATCTTAAAAAAAAAATTTGCTTGTTTTGATCCTTGTTTCCAAGGATTCCCAGGTGGAGCATGACATTTGGTATTAGAGCCCATGTTCATATGTTGGGCCTCTATGTTATGCTACCATTGTCTTTGGTGTGATTTATGGGTGGATAATATACATTATGATGGTTATCTTTCTTTTCTTTTATCCCTTAGCATGACAATAAATAGTTGGAATGGTCAATTCTTATTTCTAGTTTGTGGAGTGGATGGTCTATTAGATCTTTCTCATTATCTTCTTAATTGGAAAGTGAACCACCATTGAATATTTCCTGATGTTGGATGTGTTTGTCTCCTTACGTCTTTGGTGGTAGATCATATTTAGTATGTCATATTGTACTTGTGAGAATTTATGATGAGGTTGAAGATCGTTATGATATGTTTATTCTGTGCATTCATATTGGAAGGTGAAATAGGGTACTTAAATTAGTCTCATGTTTACTTGATCTATGTGCTATGGATTGATATTGTATATAATTTTTGATTGATATCATGTGTATTTAGATTATTTTTAACTCATTACTTAGTAGGTGCATGAGGTAAATATTAAATATATTTTATTCATGTTAATTACTAATCATGATTTCTTCATGTCTAATGTTATGAATAGGCCATGTTTATTAATTGTTACATGAATTTAAGCTATCTCTTTTCATTTTTCCCTATTATTTGATATGTAATTACAAGGATGCTTCCTAGTGATGAAAATATTAGATGTATGGTAAAATTTGATACATTGTATGATTGGTACTTATGTTTCTTTCTGCTATTGTAAGTAGAAATTTTAAATTTTGAAAATTGATAAATTTACTATCTTTCCCTTGGTTAGGACATGTAAATGTGTGCTCAATTTATGAGTGTTGATATGATATGTTGTTACTAATGCACCTTTTCATATTCTATTGAAATCACATTTTTAATAAAATGTTATTTCTTTATGTTTGTAAATTGATAAATATTAACAAGTATGTGTCATGAAATGAGATTTTGCCACTTCAAGTGGAGACATTATAAAATTGGTAATTGGATTTGTGTTATATTGAATCAAGTGAATTGTGAAGGAATGAAATGAGAAAATATGAATGTTGAGTAATGTTACTCAGTAATAAAATTTTGATGGGTAGTACCCGGAGTACTTAAATTTTATATATGATGTTTATGTTGCTTAGTTTTTAGAATCAATGGAATCTATATTATATTGATTTATTATTAGGTTGGGAAAGTACTCCTTTTACATGTGAACATCCAGTACCAGTGCTATGTTGTGTGTTGTGTATAACCATTACTTGTTTTGTGTGCCTATGAGGTGGTGAGTATATGTGTACCCACCCATGGAGGCTGTGTTTACATTTTAATATGGAAGAACCATTCCATCATTTTGTTACATAGGTTGACCCTATTGAGTGCCAACCTATAGGTTGTTGATAAGTTAGTACATGTAGGGGTAGTAGCATATCTTATTTTCCTTGAGTGGACATCATAGCGTATGAATAATGACGGTGTGAAGCGATCTTAGCTTTAACTTTTTAAGGAAATGATAATTAATGCTTCCCTTATGATGACCCTAAGTACAAGGTTCATATGTGTTATCCCTAATCCCCATAGTTCTTGAGGATAGTATCAGTATTTGATACAAGATTTTATGGATTTAATAGTTATCATTGATATATTATGTATTTTACATGTTCCGACATGATGCATGAGATACAATGCCACACCTACTGGTGTTTTGAAATAATTTTAGTGATGATGCCATGTTGTCGATGGTAGCGAGGTATGCTTGGGACATGATGCCATGTACCTAGATACATGTAGGCACATAGTATGTATATGTATTTTATTCCTACTTGATGTAGAGTGATAGGTAGGCACTTACATACTTGTAGAGGGGGCCCCATAGTTTCTCAGTTGTTGAGGACTGGTAGGCATATGAGAGTATTCTACCTAGGTATACCTCTGGCTATGACAATCACCTATTAAGAGGTATTTCTATGTAGGGTGTCACCTACATGTGTTTTCTCCATGAGGTACACTGCCATGTGACATACAACCATTGTGTGCCTTTTGTACTTTGTGTATTGATGTAGGAATATCTCAGGTCCTTAGCAATCACGTGTCACCAAAAACATGTTTGTGTTTTCCTATATTGCTTGATTCCTTCTTTGAGTGAGTTGGTTTGGTGTTACTCAATTTCCTCTATTAACCAAGTTGGTTGATCATCTCTCTAGCACTCAATGAATTTCCCTAGTGCTCGATGATGCTTGTCTGGCACTCAGTTATCCTTTCTTACCGAGTTCTTTATTTTAGTTTCTTATTGAGGTTGACTCTTGCAATTAATTTTGGTCACAGATTTAATGATGGTATCTATCATTAGGAAGTGTGTGGACCTAGATCTAGTCTTTCCTTCCATTAATGGTGGCTCTAAAGGATGACTTGTTTGGTAGCCTCTTGTATGTAATGTAATCTTTGTTTGTAGTTTTGGAGATCAATTAGGACATCAGAGATAGGAGATAGGAGTTTGTTTCATATCCTCACATGTTGGAGGACTTCTGTAATTGATTGTAATCTCTGGCCCAAACTGGGAATGCCTTATAGCCTAACATGTCTAAATCAATTAAAGTTAATATATGATTGATATCTGTATTCTCTCTCACTTGTGTGTTTTTTGCTTTTGTGTGTGATCTCTGCAAGGTGGATCTAGTTAGGATGTGCCTTTGGCCCCTCTCCTCCTCCTCCCTTGCGTCAACTGGTATCAGAGCGAGGTGAGAACTAGATCTAGGTTTGAGGGTTCCTTCTTGTCAAACCCTAGTTGATTTTTTTTTGGATAGAAGATTGTGATCTAGCCTACAATTGCAAAGGGTTTCAAGATGGTTCATGGGAGGTGAGATGCCGATCCATGATTGCAAGACATGTTGAGACAAATTGCTGCTAGATTAGAAGTTGTTGAAATAGTCCATAGAAGTGGAAGACATCTTGAAGATGTTAGTGAAGATGAAATTGAGGAAGAACAAGGTGATGTAGAACATGCACCAGAGATGGATCAAGGTGAGGAAATATTGTTGAAGGCTTTGATAAATTTGAAGTCTACACCACACTTTAATCCTCTCGAGTATAGTGAAAAATTGGATTCTAATGAATTGGTGGATTGGATCACAGAGATGGAAAAGTACTTTGAGTATGAGAATGTACCTAAGGAAAACAAGGTGAAAATTGCAAGCACAAAGTTGAAAAGTTATGCATCCTTGTGGTGGGAACATCTGTAGTTAGATAGAAAGAGGAAAGGCAAAGACAACATTAAGGTATGGAATAAGATGGTGAATAAATTGAAAGGAAAGTTCTTACCTTTTGATTATTAGATTAACCTAGTTAGGTGAATGAAAAGTTTGACGTAGAAAGATAGCTCGGTAAAAGAATATACTGAGGAATTCTATAGATTAGATATCAGATCTAGACATGATGAAGATGATGTGGAAATAATTGCTAGGTACCTGAATGGCTTGAGATTTTCCATGCAAGAAGAAATCAATTTGGTCAAACTGGAGAACATTGAAGAGGCTTATCAATTTGCATTGAAGGCTGATGAGAAATTGAACAAGAAACATGAGCAAAGACAAAGAGGTAGAGGTGGTAGATTCCATAGAGGAAGAGGTAGATCTTATGGTGAAAATAGTAGATCTAAACCTGAGAAGACAAATGTGGATAAAGGCAAGAACGAGTGGAAAGGTGAAAGTTCATCTAGAGGCAGAGCTAGTAACTATCAAGGTGGTTATAACAGAGTTGGTTTTCGAGGAACTTGTTACAATTGTGGAGAAGAAGGACATAGATCATTTGAGTGTACACATGTAATTAAGAAGGTCAATAGTAGTAGAAATGTTTTGGTGCAAGAAGAGTCACCAAATGAACCTGAGTAGGAAAAGAACTTGATATAAGGAGAGCACTTTAGAGTGAAAGTAATAAGGAAGATCCTATAAGGAAAATTTTGTTCAACAATAGATGTAGATTTTTTGATGAAGTTTGGAAGGTAATAATTGACAGTGATAGCTCAGAGAACTTGGCATCTGAGAAAATGGTTGCAAATTTGTAGTTGAAAAGGTTGGAATATCTGAAGCCCTATAAGATTTCATGGATCAAAGAAGAGCATACACTCTTGGCAAGTGAACAATGTTACATGAATTTGAAAATTGGAAAGTACTATGATAAGGTGTTATGTGATATCATGCCTATGGATTTCTATCATATTTTGTTGGGTAGACCTTGGCAATATGATAGACCTACTATATATGATGGGAGATTCCATAAATATACTATTTAGGTTTTCTTGATGGAAGGAAGAAAGTATGTTAAGGATTTGAAGAAGAATGATGTATGTTTTTCTATGATTCCTAACAAACTGAGTAAGAAAATAGAGGATAGTGTCCCTGAGGAGATTGATAAGTTACTCGCTAAGTACAGTAAAATATTTTTTGATAATGTACCTAATAGTTTTCCACCAAATAGAAGCATTGATCATTGCATGGATCTAATTCCTAGAGCTAGTTTACCTAATAAGGCACCGCATTGGTTAACACCTACAAGGAATTAGGAATTGAACCGACAAATTCAAGAATTGTTGTAGAAAGGCTTCATCTAGGAAAGTTTGAGTCCTTATGTAGTACCTCTTGTATTGGCACCTAAGAAGAATGCAGAATGGAAAATGTGTACTGATTCCAAAGAAATCAACAAGATAATAATGAAATATAGGTTTCCTATACTGAGAATGGATAACAGAATGGACAATTTGACTGGAGCAAAGTATTTTACCAAAATTGATCTAAAAAGTGGGTATCACTAGATCAGAATCAGAGAAGGTGATGAGTGGAAGACTTCTTTCAAGACAAAAGGGGGTTTTTATGAATGGTTGGTTATGCCTTTTGGTTTAACTAATGCACCAAGTACTTTTTTGAGGTTGATGAATGAATTTTTGAATAAATTCTTGGGTAAATTTGTGATTGTATACCTAGATGATATTATGATATTCAGTAAGACCAGAGAAGAACATTTTTTTCATGTTAAAAAAGTATTGAGAGTTTGAAAGAAGAAAAGTTGCAGATAAATCTAAAAAAGTATTCATTCATGAAAGAGGAGATTATGTATTTGAGATTTTTTATTTTAGCTAATGGTTTGAAGATGGATCCTAAAAAGGTTGAAACTATTTTGAATTGGCCTACACCTGAGAATGCTAGTGAGGTAAGATAATTTCATGGTTTGGCAAGTTTTTACTGAAAGTTGATTAGGAATCTCAGTTCAATTTGTAAAGTTATGATTGAGACTATGAGAGGAGATAAAAGAGAATTCAAGGTGACACATGGAGCTGATAAAATTTTTGAGACTCTGAATTTCTTATTTCTTATTTTGGCATTGCCTAATTTCAATAAGGTATTTCAAGTGGAATGTGATGCAAGTGGAAGTGCAATTGGAGCTATATTGAGTCAAGAAGGTAAACCTGTTGCTTTCTTTAATGAAAAGTTGAATGATGTAAAAAGGAAATACTCTGTGTATGATCAAGAATTCTATGCTATTATTCAAGCACAGAAGAAATAGAGACATTATTTGATACCGAGGGAATTTGTGCTATATACTAATCATAAGGATTTACAATATTTTGGTAGTTAGAATAAGTTGAATCAGAGACATATTGAATGGGTTGAGTATTTGTAGAGTTATACATTTGTGATAAATCATAAGAGTGGAGTTACTAACCCAGTTGTTGATGCATTGAGTAGAAGGATATCTTTGATGACCAAGATGAAAATTGAAGTTCTTGGCTATGATGACATGAGAGATTCTTATGAATTTGATCCTAATTTTTCTGAGCCGTGGAGAAAGTGCAGAGCACCTATTCAAGATCAACCAAGTACTAAATGGGAAGAATATTCCATTGAAGAAGGTATGTTGTTTAAAGGTATTTAGTTGTGTATACTAGGAGGACCAATGAGAACTAATTTGATAAAAGAGAAACACAGTAGTGGTTTGGCTAGATATTTTGGTGTGGATAAAATATTGAATTTGCTTAAGGAGAAATACTATTGGCCATAGTTGTATAAAGATGTTCAAAAATTTGTGAGAAGTTGTGGAATTTGTCAAGTTACAAAAGGAGTAAGTTAGAATACTAGATTGTATACACTGATTTTTGTTCCTAAGAAACCTTGGGTTGATATCAGTATGGATTTTGTTCTTGGCTTACTGAAGATAGTAAGAGTTAATGATTCTATATTTTTTGTTGTGGATAGATTTTATAAAATGACATATTTTATATGTTGTAGAAAGACATCAGATGTAGTACATATAATAGATCTTTTATTTAAAGAAATTGTCAGATTGTATGGATTACCAAGGACTATTATCATTGACCAAAATAGTAAATTTTTTGTATACTTTTGGAAGACCCTTCGGAGAAAGTTTGGTACCAAGTTGAAATATAGTTCTACATTTCACCCACAGACCAATGGACAAACATAAGTTGTGAATAGAAGCTTCAGAAATATTTTGAGATGTTTAGTTGGAGACACATTGAGTAATTGGGATTCTGTGTTGACACAAGCAGAGTTTGCATACAATAATTTAGTGAATTGGAGTAAAACACCTTTTGAGATTGTAAATGACATACAACCAAGAGGTATATCATATTTGAGGGAGATTGCTAATGAAAGAAGAAGTGTTGAAGGAGTAAAGTTTGTTGAGTGCAAGAAGACATTGCATGAAGATGTGAAATACAAGCTGGAGAAAAGTAATTAGAAATAAAAAGATAATGTCGATAGATAATGGAGACATAAGACTTTGGATGTTGCTAATTAAGTAATGGTTCATTTGAAGAAAGACAGATTTCCTGTTGGAACATATGAGAAGCTAAAAATAAAGAAGTTTGGACCTTGTAAGATTTTGAAGAGATTTGAGAGTGGTAATGCTTATGAGATTGAGTTACCTGATGACATGGATATATCACCTATTTTCAACATTTCTGATTTATATGAGTACCATGAGTCAGATGAAGAAATGACAATACCGAATGACTATCCTAAGAAATAGATAGAAGAAGTTGAGAAGATTTTGGAGTAAAGAATTGGTAGAAGTACAAGAGGAAAACAATATATGGAATATCTGGTAAAGTGGAAGAATAGAACGATTGAATACAGTTCATGGATTTCACAATCTGAGTTGCATTCAGCTTGGATCGTACCTATTTCATGATTTGAAGAATAATTTTAAAATAACCCCAAGTGTCTGATGTAGGAGCATCTCTGGTCCTTAGCAATCCTGTTTCACCAAAAACATGTATGTGTTTTCCTATGTTTCTCAGTTCCTTCTTTGACCGAGTTGGTTCGGTGTTGCTTGGTTTCCTATGTTGACCAAGTTGGTTGATTGTCTCTCTAGCGCTTGATGAATTTCCCTGGCACTCGATAATGCTTGTCTGGTGCTTGATTATCCTTGCTTACCAAGTTGTTTGTTTTAGTTTCCTATTGAGGCCGGCTCTTGCAATTAATTTTTCTCATGAATTTAATAATGGTATCTATCATTGAGAAGAGTGTGGACCTAGATTTGGTCTTTCCTTCCATTGATGAGGGATCTAAAGGCTGACAGGTTCATTAGCCTCTTGTATATAATGTAATCTTTGTTAGTATTTTTGGACATCAATTAGGACAACAGAGATAGGAGATAGGAGATAGAAGTTTGTTTTAGATCCTCACATGTTGGAGGACTTCTGTACTTGATTGTAATATATGGCCTAAAATGGGAAGGCCTTACAGCTTGACATATATGAATCAATTGAAGTTAATATATGAATGATATATGCATTCTCTCTCTCACTTATGTGTTTGTTGTTTCCACGTGTGATCTCTGCAAGGTAGATCTAGTTAGGGTGTGTCTTTGGCCCCTCTCCCCATCCTTCCTTGCATCATGTATGGTCATGCTGGGTGATATGACATGTTTTTTCTATCTACCTGATGTAGGGGAGAGTGCAAAGGTTTCCACCCCATCCCATCTGATCTATGGAGTCTTTCCGGGATACATGAAGGGCTATCATGACAACCAGATGATTGTTCCCTCATTACTCATTGGGTGACTAGATGTAGTCACATAGTGATGCAATGTGAACTTTATGATATTTTTTATATTTTTTCTCATGTGGGAAAATGATTTATTTATGTGATTTGTGATGCTTTAGCCACAATTTGTGAGATTTTATTGCATGTAGCTCTTGGGGTTATATTTGATTTATTATTGCAATTCTATGGATTTTCTTACCTTATTGTTGGAATTGAAGATTTAATTTCTTTTATTTGTGGACTTTTTTGGCTAAGCTATTTATACTTATTGTTTTCAAGAGTTGTTCTTGTGTTGTAATTTGATTCCTTTCCAAGAATGGAGAAGACAATCTTGGAGAGTGTATACGAGGAAGTAGATGTAGGGAACCCCCATAATATGGAGGTATGTGAGGCTATTATGTAGTCATGACAACTACCTACCTTAGAGTGATGACTCTCCCTTGGAGGATAAACACCTTACTTCAAACAAGGGATACTAGCCACGTGGTCTTGTATGGAAGGTTTCACCGTATAGTGAGTAGTCCTTCCCCATCAAGCCACTGAGTGAGATATGGATTCAAATGAGATCATACCCAGAGCATAGGTACATGCCTGATTTAAGTCTTGTGTTGTTGTAAATGCATGTGTATTGTTGCATATTATGGTAGAAGTGGATCTTCATGTTGTTATGTTCATATATCACTATGTTTTAGGAGTTGTGATGCTAAATGTGTTATGAATTTTGTGAAATTGAAAATGTATCATGAAAGAGTGTCTTTTGAAATGATTAATGATCTTAAAATGATTAGTTTAAATATGTATTTCTCTCAAAAATATGATAAATGTAGCAATTGGATTGGTATTATATGATTTGGCATGCTTTCTAAAAGATAAATGGTGGAGAATAATGTATTTCATTGATTGTTGTAAACTATGTATAAATTCTATATGAAAATTGTATGGAAAAATTAAATATATTTCTATGATGGGCCTTAAATGTGTATAGTAATGATAAACTTACAAAATAAAATAATTTTTTTTGGCATTGATAGCTAAACTCTTCATGGTTACTTGATCTACATTGATGTTGATATATATATATATATATATATATATATATATATATATATATATATATATATATATATATATATATATATATATATATATATATATATATATATATATATATATATATATATATATATATATATATATATATATATATATATATATATATATATATATATATATATATATATATATATATATATATATATATATATATATATATATATGCATTGTACGTAACTATATTAATAAGGATTATTTTAAATGTCTTTACTTGGATCTAACGAACATCTATATTATTAGTATTGGGTAAAATATATTTCAGGACAAATGTGTGGTATGTTTCTATCTTAGCCTTTATGACTTCCATAAGTAAGTCAAATTTTAGGGGAAGAGAATGTAGTGCCTCTCCAACCCTGTCATTGCAAGGAGGTAATAGAGCCTCAAACTTTGGATTGCAAGCTCAATGAGGTGAGTATACTTGATGTTAAATACTATTTCATCTAATAAATAACATGATGCAATAAATGAAATACTATGATGTTGTATCATGTTGTTATTTTATTGATTAAATATATTAGTTGTTTACATTCAAAAGATTGGATTAGTAGATTAGGATGATTGCTATTAATTCTTAGACATTGTGTCTTATATGCCATTGAAAATTTTAAGAAGATTTCAATAGATATATTCCCATATTGGTAGAAATAATTTATTTAAATGTTTCAAGTTAATGCAATATTGTAAGGTTATATTTTGTGTATGATGTATCTCATCTTGCTATGCATTTTGCCTATTGGTGCTACTACAAAGTGAGATAGAGTCATAGTCACTTATTTGTGAGATCTACACCGTGTCCTATTATCCTTTACTATGATTGTTTGTGTTTATGTGCTAACTTGAATAGGTACCAGACACATTCCACCTAAGCTACATGATTTGAGTGTGTCTATTTATCCAATGATGATTATTCAGAGATGACACATTGACCAACTTCCTTAAGCCTATTTTCGTTGTGTTAAATTGAACATGATTTTTCTTGGAAATAATATTATTTCATCTAACTACTACTATATGGTAAATGTCAATAGCCCTAATCTTATGTGGATACCATGTGATAAGTGTCTTTGTGTTTAAATGCATTTTGTAGAAGTTTTATTATAAATTATGAATTTTGTTGAGTTAATAAGTTTATTTAATAGTTAATTTTGATTAAATAAGTTTAAATAGATTACTATATGATTTTAGATGATGAAATAATGATTGAATAATACTTGGGGCACTTGGGAATAATTGGAGATTAGAAGAAAGTGAATATTTATTAAATCTATGAGTTAGTGTTATATTGAATTTTATAGTGTAAATATTTATTAAATATTTGAAATAGATTATTTGATATTTTAAAATATATAAATATAACATATATGTGCTTATTTTGATAGGCATTGCATTATCATGATAAATTAGGTATTTGAGAATAAATAATGTATTTTAATTATTTGTTATTTTAAATATTTCAAAAAAAGTGAAGTGAAAGACTTTTTTTTTAAAAGAAAGAAAGAAAAAAAAAAGGGGGAGTTTTTTTTTTTATCTTGGTGAAATTTTGTTAGCTCTCAAACCCTTATACATGAAGGAATTTGATATTTTTCTTGGGGAAAATCAATTAGAAAGATATTTTTCGGTAGGAGGTCAATGAATTAGTCTCTTCAAATTCATCTTGCTGCCCAAAAGATTAAAGTTATGATTGGGTATGTGAAGAGTTCTTCAATTTTGAAATTTTGTTCAAAATTGAGGTAGAGTTTTGTTGATTTCTCTCTTTATACTCAATCTTTTCAATCCAAATCAGTTTTCTTTATTTAACAATAAGATTTAAAATGTTTTATATTATTACACCTTTTGATTTTATGCATTGTATCATTTGTTTTGTAAAAAAATGGAAAAAAAATGTGTCATAAGTAATGTTATGTTGCCGAAATTTTTACAAATAGTGAAAATGTAAATTTTATGTTAAAAGAGGGGTGTTCTAGGAACTTTTAGAACCAAAGGGTATATTTAAAATTTTGATTTTTGAAAGATGAAAATTGAAGCTGTTTTAATGGAGTTTAATGAGAAAATTATATAATAGAATTTCTTACTTGACTCAATTTGAGTCAATTCTCATATAGTTATGGTAATTTAAAGATTGCATGTGAATAGTGATATAAAAATGCAAATGTGATAATTTATGTGAATAACAGAACTTCATTGTGAAACCAAAATTGAAATTTTATTTGAAAAGTGTGGTGTTGGGTAGATTTAACCCAATGAATTTTAATTTTGTACCCTAAATTCAAATTTGATTTTTTGACTTTTCATTCATCGCATCATTTTGCGTGTTGTGTAGAACCCATCATTCATCATATTGGGCATGAACTAGATTTTGATATAGGTTGTGTTTGCTACAAGGATTAAGAAGAAAAAATTGAAATGGTCATAAAACATTCCGAATATTTTTATCTTTTGGCTTGAAAGTGGTCTTTCAAGTTAAAATGCTGATTTTAGAACCCTCATCAAATTTTGCCAAAAATTGATATTTTTGTGTTTTCAAGCCATTTGCTCAATTTTTGGATGATAGATATGTCATGGAACATGTGGGGATGTTTATATCCTATGTTTATTTATCGAATCACCTTGGGATCCCTGCCCTTGGCATTGTGTCCAATTGAGCATGTGTTATATAATCTACTTGCCTCGAGTGCTTTTTTTGTGTTAATATAATTTTGCATTTGTTATTGTTCTTGCTTTGAACTTTTCATACTGAGCTAATATCGTCTATTTTTAAATAATGTATATGTAATTGATTATTAAATTACTCCCTCTCATATAAGTTGGTAATTCTAGAATTCATATTGCATATTGTGAAAGTGGTTGATGTGTGTTTTACATTTATGTTCTCCTCATGTCTTAGAACATGTTGAGCTTGGGATGAGATGTGCAGATGAAACCACCTATAAGAGGCAAGATATTTATTTTGGAATCATTATTTTTATGAGAGGATTATTCATTCTATGTGAGCTACTTGTGTAACATGATGACACTTTCTCATTTATTTTACCCTATCACCTAGCCTCATTATAGGAGTAGAACCCTATATGCATTACTTTGTAAATAGTAGATAATGGATCTTTCTTATTCATGTGTTGAAGTGAGTTTCTTATGTTTGGCATGTGTGTAAGCCTACTCTGTAGTGTTTCATTATTGTTGTGTTTGGAAAATGTGTTCATCTCCTAGCATGGTGTGGTGGGCCTAAGGGTTTCACATGCTCGGGTGGTGTTGCCAATCACCATTGGTGACCAGAGTTCCTCGTCAGTAGTGACTTCAACTTCAGCTTTGGCTTCATCTTCTTCCTCTCGCCATTACTCACCTCTTAATGTATTTGGTTCATGCTATGTCATTCACATGTATGTTATTAAGGATTCATATCCTCTGCAATTTAATCTGATATAATGGATCCTGAGTATGAATGAAATGTAAATATAAGTAATAATAAGATGCTTAGTAGTAGTTTTCATGTTTCAGTGTTGGTACTGAACATGCTTGTTATATCTCCTCTCTTGGTATTTGCATTGTTAAGGTTATCATAGGAACACTTCAATTGGTGCTCTAAAATGAATATCAATATAATCTTGTTATTATGTTTCTGGTGCAATCAAGTGCTTTCCTCCTTGATGTACCTATTTATGGTACTCCATGTGGTAGAGGTTATTCTTCCTTCTTCTTTTACTAGGTTTTTCTTCTAAGAAATTCAATAAGATTATCATACGATACAGTATTCTATCATACAAACTTGTATTTCATCATATGACAAAATATTTCTTTGTACGATTTCAGAACTTCATTGTATATCATTTAGAGTTTCATCATTTATGGTAAAAGCTTTTATCATATCATAAAATAAATGAGTTTATCATTTATCAAAGAGTGGGCACTTACGCCCTTGACCACAAGATGCAAGTTGACATTTTAGATACCTTTTTTAGGAAACACACCCATCCAAATTCAAAATAGATCAATTTTTTTATCATCCTAGTAGTAATTATATCTGCATTTATATTTTTCTATGTGATTAATCGGTAAATGAACTTGTATGATTAACCATGGTAGGAATGGTCCCTTGGACTTAAAAAGAACATCATTATGGAAATGTATATCATAGTAACTAGATAAACTATTGTATGTTAATCACTTAAACAATAGCAAACAAGTGGATGGATGTAACCATCCCATAAACCTTAGTAGCATGCTTGGGAATATTTGATGATATTTTAAGACTTCCGCTTGCATATGCAGATATTTAGTTGTGTCATATTTCTTGCACTTCTTATATTAATTAATGCTTATTATTGTAGTTGGTTTCATTGTTGTAATGTTATTAGTCTATCTTTATATATATATATATATATATATGCATGTGTGTGTGTGTGTGTGTGTGTGTGTGTGTGTGTATAATTTTGATCCTTGTTTCCAAGGATTCTCAGTTGGGGCATGACATCAGAGCCCTAGTTGTTCATTACAAGGATCCTATAGAATTAAAGTAATATAAGTAATATTAAGAATTCAATATATAATATTACTTTAATTCTAGTTGCATGACATCATAGCCCTACTCCTCATTACATAAAGGTCAACTAGATACCTATAGTTATGTTGTATCACTCTTCTAGGATGCCTCCCATTACCCATAGAAGAGCTAAGGAAATAGTTCAAGATTCCTCCTCTAGATCTCAACAAGAAAGTTCCCATGGGGATTATGAGGGAGAAAAAAATCAAGTTAACCATAGGAATGAGAGTCAAAGTAAAGAATCTGAGGGGACTCAAGTGAGACAAATCATGCAATAAATTTTCAAAAGGCTAGACACCATTAAAAACAAAGTGAATCATGAGGAGGAAAACCATTCTCACCATTACGATAGGGAAAGAGATAGAAGCCCTAGATTTCCACAGTGGGAACTCTGGGTGTTGTAGTTGGCCTATTCATAACACTTAATGTCTTTTTCTTTTTCTTTTGATATTTTCAGGTTATGTTAATAAACTTGAATAATAGACATGAAAGCTATGTTTTATGTATTCCTACTATATTTTTTTACACGAGTACACTTTTTCTACTAGAATTGATTTGTCTAAATCAAATTGCCTATGTTTTTGCATTTTAGGATCCATGTGGTTCAAATAGTTATCTTTATAAAATGGTAATGAATTCTTGATACTTGGGTGTTGTCTTGTTATTGAAATTATATTCCTAGAAAATCACAAAAGTAGTAGGACAAGTTGTTTTGTAGTTAATCCTATCTCTTGATCCTATCATGTTATCATAAATTCTTTCCTAAATGGTTTCCAAGTTGATTTGAAAAGTTGCATACCCTACTTTCCTATAAATGCTTCATGATTTGTTATGTTTGACTATTTATACTAGTTAATGTGAATTTACAAGTTAATAATTGAAGTGTTTTGTACTTCTAAAAGGAAGAAAGACGTGATTATAGTGGTACTCACTTTCCTAGGGTTGAAAGGATGATAGTGTTGCATGGTTAAAAATATGTTTAGGAGGTTCATATAAGAGTTGAAATATTTTATTTTGTCCCTAAGAAATTAGGAACTTATGTAAATATATTTTCTTTGAAAATGGTATAACATGTTTGAAATTAGGTAATTTATGATATTTTGTAGATATGGTAAGAGTAAGAAGCATTTCCCTCTCAAATACCTTCTTAAAGTAAGAAATTGAAAATAAAATAACAAATCTATTGTTGAGAATCAAATGACATGTCTCTCCCTTCCATTTTTTTTAGGAATATGTTTAAAGGACTAAACTTCATCGGAAAATCAACGTGTTATTGAGATGAATATGCTTAATTAGAGAAAACCCTTGGGTAAAGGGACCTATGTCCCCAAGGTTTTTTAATAAATAGGATTTTAGTACACATTTTGTTAAAGGGAGAAGTGTTTTATTTATATGCTAATAATTTTGAATTATATGTGATCCATGTTATTTGTATAAGTTAACCTAATGTAAATAACAAAGTATAAGGGAAGAGTATGATGTTAAATAAATGTGTTATTGTATATGTATAAAAGAAAGGAAAATAGACTACCTTTCCTATATAATTAAAGTAATATTTTATTTAAAATAATTCTTAGTAAGTGTACCTTTTTGCTAGATGCCTAGTAAGGGGATTAAGATCCTAGATGAGTATTGTAAAAATAAATTCATGTAGTAATTAGATACTAAATTGGAATTTTGTATGTGAATTGCAAGTCAATAAATAAAAATCTTATTACTAGTATAAAGGAATGATGTGTCATTATAAATAGAATAGTTTTATGTATATCAGAATAGATTTAAGTTAAACATTAGATTTTTCTCAAAAGGGGAATGTTAGAAGAATATGTATACTTATGTGATGCTATATGAGTCATATTGATAATGTGTATAAGGATAATAATACATGTGGTTACTCCTCAATGTGCTCCAACTAAGTTAGCTATAAAATATATCTACATAAGACTAATTGGTTGAAAGTGTTAATGAAATATTTGATTAAATAAAAAGGGGAGTTGTAGGACTCATATCTCTCTCTCTCTCTCTCTCTCTCTCTCTCTCTCTCTCTCTCTCTCTCTCTCTCTCTCTCTCTCTCTCTCTTAATGAATATATGACCATTTCTAAAAAATAGTAAATTTGAACAAACTTTTCATATTAATGTTATAATTAGGTATATTCATACAAAAGTGTATGACATATTATAAATTTCAAGGTTATAGAAGTAGCAATGTAGCTAGTTAATAAGTAAATCTTGAGATAAAACTCTAACTTAAAGATTCATTGTTAGATTTATTATAATTCTCTCTGAGTATGGATATTTTTTTCATAAAAGAATACTAATAATTGTTATAGTAGAATTATAAAAGATGCCTTAGATTACATTCCTTGAAGAAAGTGTGTATTAAGTCTTGCATGTAATTTTTATGTTGGATATTCTCCTATGATATACAATAGACCTTTAAGGGTAAGAAGTAATGTTGTTTCATAAAATAGATCTTTTTTGCATCATCTGAAAGATTACTCATAGAGCTATGTGTTGATGAAAGTGCTAAGTTTTGAATATTTGTAAAGTTATAGTTTTAAATGATTAAAAAAGTAGATGTGGAATAGTAGTGTTTTATATACTCACATTGTGAGAGAAATAACCCCATATCAATTTTGTATTGGCCTAATATAGAGCATAAATTTTGGACACCAATTTACAATTGCATGTTATATTTAGGAATCTTAAAATATATCTTGTTATTAGAATAAATCCTAACTCATGAGGTGTAAATTAGATCTAATATCTTGATGTTAGACTTCTAGGAGTAAGTTGAATCTTAGTGGGGGAGGATATAATGCTTCTCCAACCATAATATATCCTTGATATGCATCTTGGAAGTTAGGAAGTGTTATAGGGACTTGTTGTTGGAAATTTGGCTGAGTTAGATACATAGATGTTTTCATTATGGCAACATATTATCTACATGAAGATTGCACAGGACAGAGAGCAAGTATGATAGAGCGTAATGCAAAATTCTCTAAGTATGAGACTATTTTTGCCAGTGTACTCGAAGATAGTTTTGATTAGCAATGTTGATTGGAGCAAGTTCAGTGCTTGTGCACTTGAACATAGATACTATAGTGACTATAGAAGACTCACCTAAGAGCCCAAGTTATTACAACATGTAGAGAAGAAGTTATGATATTTTTACTGAAGACAGTGTTAAGTCGACATGACGTAATATGAAGATAGAATTGGTAAAGAGTTAAGGGATTATTTTGTTTATCAAAATAATGTCTTAACAATATAAAGGGATGAAATCCTTGATGTTAGCTCTTGGGTAAAGATATATTTTGTATAATTCTTATAAAAAGCTAACTGTAAGAGTTATTAATCTTAATAACTTGTATAAAGAAATGTAATGATGTAATTGTAAGAAGATGAAAAAGTTGTAATAGCGATAGTGAAAAAGCAAGTGAAGAGTTATTGATGCGAAGTTACAAGAAGTATAATGTTATGTACCTTGACCTATTTTGTAATTAATAAATATTTTATATTACTTGTTTGGGCAGTGGGCTCATCTGGTAATCATATTTTGTACTACCAACTCCTAGCAAGGTTGAGGCTTCTAAAAGGCCTATAGTCCCTTAATCAGGAATGAGACACTATATGCATGTAATAGGCTCCTAAAAGGGTCAACATACTTAACAGGACACTTTTGATTAGTGTATCTTTGTAGGTACCATCCCCACCAGGGTTTTCCCTTGGCCAGGCTTTCCTCAAGAATAAATAATGTGTTATGAGTTCATTTGTTTTATTGATATGCATGTTGTTTAGTTTTCTATGTTATGCATGCATTAAGATAATCTGTTATATCCATAATTGGGAAAAAGCAAACATTTGTAGAATACTGATTCACCCCCCCCCCCCCTCTCAGTATTCCCTATTTATAACAATTGGTATCAGAGCTTATGATAAAGGGTGCTCCCCTTAATACCACAAACACATAATAGAAACAAAGAAACAACAACAATATGCAAGAACATAAAATGGGCTTCTTATTATCTCCACAAATGTGGAATTACAAACTTTCAGAATTACAATATGCAAAGCCACATGGGCATTCCCTTACAATATTCTGTAGGACAAAGCCTTGAATTATTACCTAGATCTACTACCCAGAATTGTCCCAAACTACCTAAGACAACACTACAACCTTCCTTATATAGGCAATTTTCCACCACCTGGGAAGGTTCTAGAATTTTAGCCAACAAGGCCAACCAAACTTAGAATTATTTTATTTTACAATTTATTACATCAAAGTTGGCTCAAAATAAATTTTGAAACCCAAACATAAATTTTGAAGGAAAATCATTTTCCGCTATTTTAGGTGACCAACTTCCGAAGACCCTAAGTCATTGCTAGTTGACTCGATTGACTATTATAACCCCATTCTAGAAAGGCCACGAAGTGCTCTACAGGCTTGACTCACACAAGTGCTTGTCACCCAAATCTAGGGCCTCTAAAGCCTTCAAAATTGAGTTCAAAGTTTCTGTACCCTTTTGCCAATACTGAAAATCTTCAATATGTACAAAGCTAGACGTGATTTGTCAATGAAACTTTACTGGTAGGCTGATATGACCAAAATGAACCTCCAAGGAAGAAATCAAAACATTCCAAGATCAGATGACCAACTTACTGAAAATAGCAAGTTTCCATAAATAGCAGCTCTACACAAGATAGCCCTTATTGAAAACAAAACCAGAAATATTTTTGGGTGATGCAAGATTGCTCTTACACCCAGGATGCTCCTACATCAGACACCCAGGGTAATTTGAGAAGTGACCTTGTCACGACTTAGTTGTGTAGAGGAAAACCAAGATGATTAACCTCCTCCTTTGTTAGCCATGATGAATCTTCAATAGGTCATCCTTTCCATTTGACCAAATACTCTTCATAAGTCCTATTCCTTGTGCTTCTACCAACATGACTATCCAGTATGTCTTCAATCTCCTTGTTATCTAAACTAGTTGCTAGAATACTCCACTGTGCTACTGTAATCTCATCTTCAACACCTCTTTCACGATACTCTGTCAAATCTAAAATGTTAAACACTGGTGAAATATTTATCTCAGTAGGAAATTCTACCTCATATGCATTTCCTAAATCATGCTTCTTCAGTATCTTACATGGCCCAAACTTCTTCATTTTCAACCTGTTATATGTACCAACTGGAAATCACTCCTTTCGTAAATGAACCATGACTTCATCTCCAACCTAAAATTCCTTATGCCTCCTTTTCTCATCTTCCTTAGCCTTATA
Organism: Chamaecyparis obtusa; assembly: GCA_027943335.1. NCBI lineage: Eukaryota > Viridiplantae > Streptophyta > Pinopsida > Cupressales > Cupressaceae > Chamaecyparis > Chamaecyparis obtusa. Next base: position 348,860 of record BSBK01002088.1, on the reverse strand, counting down.
CTACACATTCATCTTGGTAATATGCTTTCTCACCTCCTCATAGATATTTTTCAAGTATTCTACAAAATCCTTAGCTTCAGCACTATTGATTTCTCCTTTATCGATCTTTCTTAACTTAGATGCATTTCTTGGACTACTCCCATATACAATCTGGAATGGTGATTTACCAGTGCTCCTATTGATAGAATTATTGTATTCAAATTCTACTTGTGTGAAATCAAATCCCATCCTGTTGGCTTATCTCCAACCAAACATCTTAGCAAATTTTCCAAACTCCTATTCACCACCTCTGCCTACCCATCAGTCTATGGATGATGTAATGATCTGAACTTCAAATCTATCTTCAACTTCTTCCACAGTGTACACTAGAAATATCTAATGAACTTAGTGTCCCTATCTATAACTATACTCTTTGGCAAACCATGTAGTCTCACTACTTCTCTGAAAAACAATTTTGCTACATGAACAACATCATTAGTCTTCTTTAAGGGAATAAAATGTGCCATCTTTGAAAATATGTCAACTACCACAAAAATTGAATCATGTCCCTACTGTGTCCTTGGTAAACCAAGAACAAAGTCCATACTAATATCCTCCCAAGGCTTCTCTGGTATAGGTAATGGCTGATACAACCTAGTATTCTACTTCACATTTTTTTCCATCTAACATACTTTGCAACTCTGTACAAACTTCTTGACATCTTGCTGAAATTGTGGCCAATAATAATGTCCACTAACCAAAGAAAGGGTTTTATCTTGACCAAAATGTCTAGCCAATCCTCTGCTATGCTTCTCCTTGATGAGATTCTCCCTCATAGAACTTCTTGGAATGCACAACTGACTCCCTCTAAATAGCATATCATCCTAAATGATGAAATCTAGCCACTTTGTTCTATCTAGAGTAACAGGTTCTTTACAAGCTTTCCAAGCTTCACCAAAATCAAGATCCTCTAGATACAAATTCTCGAGTTCCTTAAACCCAACCACCTCAATCTGCATCTTTGTCAGCAATAGTTGCCTTCTGCTAACTGCGTCTACAACCCTGTTAGACTTTCCACTTCTGTGTTTCAAAACAAATGTATAACTCTACAAAAACTCAACCCATTTCAAATGCCTTTGATTCAACTTTCCTTGACTATTCAAATATTGCAAAGCTTGATGATCAATATACAAAAAAAAACTCCTTAGGAAGTAGATAGTGTCTCCACTTCTTCAATTCCTGAACTATAGCATAAAACTCCTGATCATAAACATAATATTTTCTCTTGGCATCATTCAACTTCTCACTTAAATAAGCAATAGGTTTACCTTCTTGGCTCATAACAGATCCTATTGCAATACCACTAGCATCACAGTCTACTTGAAACACCTTATTAAAATTTGGAAGTGCTAAAATAGGTTGTTTTGTAACTTTCTATTTCAACAGTTCAAAACTCTTATTTTCCCCATTAGTCCACTTGAACTCTTTTCTATCCCCTCTCATTGTTTCAGTCAAGGGTCCACAAATACTGCTAAAATTTCTGATAAAATTTTGGTAAAAACTAGCTAAACCATGAAAAGATCTTACCTTAGTAGCACTCGTTGGAGTAGGCCATTCAAGGATAGCATGTACTTTCTATGGGTCCATTTTCAGACCTTTTGCTAAAACTAGAAATCCCAAATACACTAATTCCTTCTTCACAAAACTGCACTTCTTCAAATTAATCAATAATTTCTCATCTCTCAGCTTCTCAAACACCATACAAATATGTATCATATGTTCCTCCAATTTCTTGCTAAAGATCAAACTATCATCTAGGTAAACAATGACAAACTTACCTAGAAATTCTTTTATAACCTCATTCATGAGCTGCATGAAAGTGCTCGGTGCATTGGTTAGCCCAAAAGGAATGACTAACCACTCATATAGTCCTTCCTTTGTCTTGAAGGTAGTCTTCCATTTATCTCCTTCTCTAATCTGAATCTAGTGATATCCACTCTTCAGATCTATCTTTGATAAATACACAACCCCACTCAAACAGTCCATAATATCATCCATTCGGGGCAATGGAAATCGATACTTGATTGTGATTTTGTTTATTGCTCTAGAATCTATACACATCCTCCATTCTCCATTCTTCATTGGTTCTAATACCACTGGTACAGCATAGGGACTCAGACTCTCTCGAATCAACCCCTTTGGCAATAACTCATGTACTTGTCTGTTCAACTCTTCACTTTTTGCTGGTGTCATTCTATGTGCTGCCTTGTTTGGAAAACTGGCTCCTAGAATCAAATCCATCTGATGACTGATCTTCCTTATTGGTGGTAATCCATCAGGTACATTATCAGATACAATATCTTGAAACTCACTCAACAAATTTGCAACCTCTATAGGTACATCCTCTATTTCCTCTTTACCAGCCTTTGGAATTAAAGAAAAACACACATGCTCATGCCTCATACCATCTTGGAATTTTCTTTCATCAACAAAATTTATTCTTTCATTACCACATACCTTTTCTTCGGTCTTCTTCAATGGCTTTAGCTTATGTCGCACTCCATCCTTTGTTAGGGAATGGGTATTTGCACAACCATTGTGTAAAGCACATCTGTCAAACTGCCACAACCTACCCAACAACATGTGACATGCATCCATAGGTATGATATCACATAGTACCTCATCATGGTACCTACCAATATTGAACTTTACTAGGCATTGTTCACTGACCATGACCTTGTGGTCATCCTGCATCTAGGTAATCTGATATGGATGTGGATGTTTCTGTCTCTTGAGCTTCAACTTTGTCACCATCTCTTCTAACACCAAATTTTTAGTGCTTCCACTATCAATAATCACATCATAGCATTTACCCTCACACTTGCATCTAGTGTAAAATAGGCTCCTCCTTTGTTCAGGTTCATTCTCACCACTCAACATGACTTTTCTATTAATCAACATTTCTCCTCTTTTAGCATCTTTAGAATTTGAGGATCTAGCATCTTCATCTAAATGTGCCACTTTGGCCTAGCCTTCATTCCTCTTATCTATCCTTTCTTTGCATTGAGGACATTCAAATGCCCTATGACCTTCTTCTCCATAGTGAAAACATGTTCCACGGAAACCTCCTCTTCCTGAACCTTGTCCTCTTCCTCTTCCTCTCTGATCTCTATTGTTTTGATCTTGGAAATGATTGGAGTTGTTTCCTCTCTAATTTTGGCTGCTACTAGCCTCATCCTTCTTTTTCGGATCTTAATTCCAGCCTCCATATGACCATCCACCAGATCATCCACCACGACCTCTTCCATTTTGTCTTCTCTCAAACTTCTTGTTTAGCTTTTCCTCTACTTTTAGGGAAAACTGGTATGCCTCTTTAATACTATTCATTCAAACCAAATTCAGGTCCTCCTAAATGCTTGGCCTCAATCCATTAAGGTAATGGGAAAATTTCTCCTTATCATCTTTTGCTTGGCCTATTCTGATGAGGATTCGAGAGAACTCCTCTGTATACTCTTGAACAAATCATCCCGCTTGCTTCAAACTTTGCATTTTCTTCAGTAGGTCAAGCTCATAATCAACAGGCATGAACTGTCACTTCAATTTATCCACCATCCAATCCCATCTTGTGCTTTTATCTTTCCCTCTTCTATTTCACTCCAATTGAATCCCTTGCCACTAGATCTTCGCATGACCTTTCAGTCCGGCCTTCCTAAATTTGACCCTATCAGGATCCTCGATATCTTCATACTCAAAATATTCTTCACATTCATTGATCTAGTCAATCAACTCCTCTAGGTTAAGATTTCCTAAAAATGTAGGAAGCTCAATCTTAGGTCTTTTTTCAATCTTGGAAATGGCCTGAAAAAGTCCTTTTTCCTCCTGGTTCACAACTTCAACTTCTCCTTCTTGATCTTCTTCTTCAGCTTCATCCTTGCTTTCATCTCTGACATTAAGATTCATTCCTTTGTGAATCTCTTCTTTCAATGCTCGCACTTATCTCTGAAATGCTCTAACCTCAGGTGTTACAACACTAGCTCTTCCACCACATTCCCTTCCTGGAGGCATTTTTGTGATGCGCACTGAAACCCTAACCATGGTCCTGGTGTAAACTGCCTCACAGTCGGTGATTTGTTTACACAAAAACCCTAACCCACGGTCCTAGTGCAAACTGCCTCACAATTAGCGATCTATTTACACACTCAAGAAAACCTAGCTTTGATACCACTTGATGAAGGGTGCTCCCCTTAATACCACAAACACATAATAGAAATAGAGAAACAACAATAATATGCAAGAACAAAAAATGGGCTTCTTATTATCTCCACAAATGTGGAATTACAAACTTTTAGAATTACAATATGCAAAGCCACATGGGCATTCCCTTACAATATTTTGTAGGACAAAGCCTCAAATTATTACCCAGAACTATCCCAAACTACCTAAGACAACACTATAACCTTCCTTATATAGGCAATTTTCCACCGCCTGGGAAGGTTCCAGAATTTTAGCCAACAAGGGAAACCAAACTTAGAATTGTTTTATTTTACAATTTATTACATCAAAGTTGGTTCAAAATAACTTTTGAAACCCAAATAGAAATTTTGAAAGAAAATCATTTTCTACTATTTTAGGTGAACCAACTTCCGAAGACCCTAAGTCATCGCCAGTTGACCCGATTGACTATTATAACCCCATTCTGGAAAGACCACAGAGTGCTCTTCAGGATTAACTCATGCAAGCTCCTGTCACCCAAATTTTTGACCTCCTTTGGGGCCTCTAAAGCCTTCAAAACTGATTTCAAAGTTTCTGTACCCTTTTGCCAATACCGAAAATCTTCAATATGTACAAAGCTAGATGTGATTTGTCAATGAAACTTTACTGCCAGGCTAATATGACCAAAATGAACCTCCAAGAAAGAAATCATAAAATTTCAAGATTAGATGACCAACTTACTGAAAATAGAAAGTTTCCATAAATAGTAGCTCTACACAAGACAACCCTTATTGAAAACAAAACCAGAAATATTTTTGGGTGATGCAAGATTGCTCTTACACACAGGATGCTCCTGTATCAACTTAGTTATTTAGAAAAGAATCATTCAAGGAAAGCCTAGTAGCTTGAGTAAGATCTCTATGGATATGGTTTAGCTACAGAAGAATCTTGAAGAAGCTCTTGAATAGATTGATATGCTTACTAAAGAAATTGACACTCTAAAAGGAAAATATGATGATGCAAAGAACCTCATTGAGAAACTGAAAAACAAGTTTGAAGATCTGAAATTCAAATTGAAGATTATGATGACAACCTAGAAAAAGAAAATGAGATCCTTAAACATGAATTGAAGATAGAAAATTTGAAGCTAAGTCTAAAAGATGGAAATGGAAAGAATGAAGTAAATTTGAGATCTGAGAATGAAAATTTGAAGCTTGAAAATGAAGGGCTAAAATCTAAACTTGGTAAAGTAACATCTGAACTTAAGAAAGCCAATTTGCAATATGCCAAACTTGAGAAATACAATACAATTGTGAAAGGTGAACTAACTCAATCTAAGTAGCAACTTGAAAGACTATATTCAACTAGTGAGAAGATTGATGAACAATTGTCTTATCAAAAACCATTCTCTGATAAAACTAGTCTTGGATTCAACACATCTAAAGAAAATGAAGAAAGCAAGGAACCAGATCTAAAAATGTCTGTAAGCATAGATGAAAAGAAATCTAATGAAATTGACAAATCTGAAGATACACCTAAAGAAGAAGAACCACCTAAGCAAGAGGAGTCACCTAAAGGTATGCAGAGAGAATTTAAAAGTAGATACTTCACTTGTAATACTTTTGTTCATATGAAGAAAGATTGCATAGGTAAGCAATTTAAACCTCTTAATGGTTATTGTTATAATTGTCATGGCTTTGGACATAGAGCTATTGAATGTAGAAAACCTAAATTTGTTGAGAATAATAATAGTAGTAGAATGTTTAGGAATACTAACCATGGAGATAAGAGACCTACTGAAGATATGAACAGGAGAAATGGAGTAGTATGTTATAGATGCAACAAAGTTGAACACATTGCTAGAAACTATAGATCATAGATCAATCCGCCTGGATAAAGATATGGAAACAATGGAATAATTTGTCAAATATGTAACAAGATTGGACATACAACAAGGTTTTGTAGAATGAACAATAGAGTTTTTCATCCTAATCCTAACCCTTGAAGTCATGCAAGGAGAAATGAAGATGCAAGTAACAGTCAGAAAGGATGTTGTAGTAATTTAGAAGAAGTGAAGTTTTTTAAAACCACAAATCAAGGAGACACATTCAGCACTGATGTTAACCAAAAGGGTGCAATATCAACTGGTAAGAATGAATCTCTACCTAACCCATCTCAAAGTACTTAATTCATAAAAATTATAATATAATAGGAGCTTAGATTAGTGTAGAAGTTGATATATGATGAATTGAGTCTTGCACAATCAATGCATGGTAGTATATGATGCATTGATGCTATGGTTAAGAGCTCATAAAAAAATATTATGTTTGCAAGATCGCAAGAAGTTTTAAGTTTTGCAGGTAAGTAGAAACAAATTTTTGGAAAGAAGTGGTAAAGGAATTGAATGTGATGTCAGATCTATGTGAGATTGAAATGATAAAAGGTTATGATTGGTAATATTTGAGCATCAAAGTGAATAAAAGTGATAAGGAGATCAAAGAGTAGTGATTGAAAGCATTTTGCAAGGATTTGGTGAAGGATTTTCATGTCAAATCTATGCAAGCCCTAAACCATGGAATCAAGGTATTTTACTTGGCAGATCTCTAAATCGGTTAAGGAATTTGTAGAAGTCATGGATGTTTCATTGATTCATAATGTAAGGGATAAGTATAGACCTAAATTCAAAAGGGAACTAGTAGAACACTTGGAGGAAGACCCTAAGTTAGCTTTATCATCCGTACCAGACGAAGTTTTACACCTAGAAAATGTTAGAAGCTATTTGGGATGCAAGCTTGAGACTCTTAGTGATAGTGATTTTACTAAAGAATATAAAAATATTTACAATTAGGATATGTCATGGAAAGTAGGGTTTGAACATTTGAAAGATAATGAGATTATTAAGTATTCTCCCCAATATGAGTTTGACAATGAAGAATGTACCAAGATAATTTTAAGCAGAATTCACAATGGAATGTTTTGGTTAGATGATAGAGTGATAGATATCATAGCTGACCTAATTCATGAGGTAATTGGTCTATCTAAAACTGGAGCCATTCCTTTGAATGAGAAGAACATAAGGAAAATAGTTATAGACAACACAAATTCATCTTACAATGGTAGGGGAATAGTAATTAGCAAGATACAACAAGATGATGCTAGATATTTGTGCAAGATCCTTACAACTAAGTTTTGTGCTAACTCAAGAGAAGATGACATGGTAGTAGGAATGATACATGTAGCCTATTTGTTGTGTGTTGATAAAGTACAAGTTGACATGTGTGAGATTTTAAGAATTCAGTTGTTTGAGAATTTGGAAAAGATAAAGAAGACTAAGTACTCTCAGTTTAGATTCTCATCATTGATCACTTATATGTTTTTCCATTTGTTAAGAAGATTTCCTTACACCATTGTTAATGATTGGAATGATGGTAATACTACAATGGAAAGGATTAACAAACTATACAGGAGACATCTTATTGACAAGGTCAATGAGAGTGCAGTGTTGGTGATTAAAACATTTTAAAATTTGATGTCAAGGAAATCAAGGATCCCTCAGTCTTTAGTAGAAAAGTATAAGAATGAGATATGCTTTATGGTTGATACTAAATTTACATACATTGAAGCAGTAGAACCTAGAGTGGAATTCATAGACCCTCTTGGCTATGAAATATTTGAGATTGAAATAGAAGAATATGTGAGCGGATTGCTTAAATGCAAGATGGATATTCATAGCAACAGGTTTGGAACCTTTGAGGACAACTTCAACTCCATGAAGACTATCTTAGAAGAGAAAAAATCAAAGAAAAGAGTTGAAAGTACAATCAAGAAGATATTAAAGGACACAGGAATGTCTGAATAGGAATTTTTGATAGCTAAATAGATAGCAACAACAATTAGAGACATAGGATAAAAGGAAGTTTTTTCTGTTCCACCTTTATCATCAGTTGTAGTACCAAAAGTAGACATACAAGTGAAAGTGGAAGAAATAGAGAAAGATCAAGAAGTTAGAAAGTCCACTAGATCATCCTCTTCTACACCTAGTAAAAGAGTGAAAGAGATTGCTACTAGACTAGGTAAAAGGTAGAAGACTTTAGTACCACTAGTTCAAAGAAAGATTGCAGAAATTAAAGATGATGAAGAGACCCCTATTAAGAAGAAAATTTAGAAACCTAGAATTGAAAAAGTTAATGAATAGGTCATACAAGATGGAGACTTTTCAAAGATGAACAAATACTATGACCTCTATGATTATGCAGAAAGATTGAACCTTGAAAATATAGTTGTGAAATACATGATATTGACTGACAGAAAGTTTGATACAATTTAGGGTAAGATATCTAATGATTTGTATGAAAAGTTAGTAAAAAGGAAGAAAAGAGCATCAGATGAAGATATCAGAATTAGAGAAAATCTTGTCAGGAAGCTATGTGATGTGAGAGATGAAGATCACTTCAAACAGATCATGAAGGATCTAAACACCCATTTGAGAACCAAGAAAAGAACAATTCAGATTATGGGAGGTAAATATGAATAAATCAACAAGGAAACAAAACTAGCAATAATTAAAGTGATGACAAAAAGTGTTGAGAAACAATTAGATGCAACAGAACCAACAGAGAAAGTAAAGGAAGCAGAATAGTAGGATATTCTCTCTCCACCAACCATCAACATTGAAGATGAAACTATGAATGTGGAAGGAACCAAGATCACTCTAGATAGTGATGATAATCTTTTTAAGAACCTTGAGAACACTATTGAAAATTTGGCTTTTTAAGAGAAAGACAATGCTAGAGGAGAAGAATAGAGAGACACAAGGATTGGAGAGCCTAAAGAGATAGAAAAGCTAGAAGTAGTCCCTAGCCAAGAAGAAATCAATCTTACTGGTAAGAAAATTCAAATTGGATCTATATTTGAAAGTTTGGGTAAAGAAGTAGATGATGATGATCAGATGGAATTGATAACATCATTGAATAAGATTATTGGGAAGAACAAGAAAGTGAAAAGCCTTGAAGGCTGCCTAAAAGAATTAATAGAGAAGTTACAAAGTATTGTGACCAAACAAATTGCAGAGATAAACCCACTTGAAAGAGCAAAGAAAGTGATGAACACATTTGATGATGATTTTACCAACTTATCTGATATAGCTAAGGTGAAGGCACAAGCAGCCTATGATGCCAAACTACTTCTGGACATAAGCCAGAATATCATGAATGATATCAACAGTCTTGATATATCTATATAAAAGATTTGAGAAGGAATCTAGATAGAGTTAAAACTTTGTACATTTAGTGTACAAAATATGAGATCCTTATAGCAGAAGAAATGCAGAAGATTAATATCAAAGAAGTAGAAATTCAAGCAGAGGTATATCTCCTTTCAAGCCCCAATGTGAAGATACTTGATATTGAAAAGAAAATTTGCTAGAGTTATGATGAGATAAGGATTTTACAAGATGACAAGGATAGGAAGCAAAAAATATTTTCTCTTCTAAGAGAGCATGTTTCTATCAAATTGAGCACTTTTGAAGGACAACTGGAAGAATGTCTTTCATCCAAGACATCTTTCCAGAAGTTCAGTTTTGCGAATTTCCAAGCCTGTGAAATTACATCTCATGGATTGTGTGCACTACTCAGTGTTGCAGATTTGATTAAGAAGGCATGGGAGAAAGAGTTAGAGGCAATGAAGATTAACTTTGCAGATTTTTTTTGCAAGCCTACCGGCTTTGCAATATTGAATCAAGGTATAACTTTTGTCTGAATACAATTTTGTCACCCTCCTTACCTTTTTTTTGTCATTGTTGTCAAAGGGGGAGAGATATATAGCAAAAAATTGTTATGAGTAATTTTTAAATATGATAAGTATGTATACTCCTAGGGGGAGTATAGTATATAGATAAGATTTATGGATTTATAAGGACAGTATATAGATATTTTTGTTATGGCCACAATTTTGGGATTTTTGAAATTTTTGACTTAGCCAATTTTCTCATATGTTGCCACCAATAACAAAGGGGGAGATTGTTGGAAATTTGGCTAAGTTAGATACATAGATGTTTTCATTATGGAAACATATGATCTACATGAAGATCACACAGGACAGAGAGCAAGTATGACAGAGCGCAATGCAAAATTGTCTAAGTATGAGACAATGTTTTTGCTAGTGTACCTGAAGATAGTTTTGATTAACGATGTTGATTGGAGTAAGTTCAGTGCTTGCACACTTGAACATAGATACTATGGTGACTATATAAGACTCACCTAAGAGCACAAGTCAATAAGGCATGTACATAAGAAGTTATGAAATTTTTTCTGAAGATAATGTTAAGTCGACAGAACAAAATATGAAGATAGAATTGGTAAAGAGTTAAGGGATTATTTTGTTTATCAAAATAATGTCTTAAAAATATAAAGGGATGACATCCTAGATGTTAACCCTTGGGTAAAGATATATTTTGTATAATGCTTATGACAAGCCAACTGTAAGAGTTATTAATCTTAATAACTTGTATAAAGAGATGTAATGATGTAATTGTAAGAAGATGAAAAATTTGTAATAGCGATAGTGAAAAAGAAACCAAAGAGACATTGATGTGAAGTTACAAGAAGTATAAGGTTATGTACCTTGACCTATTTTGTAATCAGTAAATATTTTATATTACTTTTTTGGGCAGTGGGCTTATTTGGTAATCATATTTTTTACTACCAACTCCTAGCAAGGTTGAGGCTTCTAAAAGGCCTATAGTCCCTTAATCAGGACTGAGACACTATATGCATGTAATAGGCTCCTAACAGGGTCAAAATCCTTAACAGGATACTTTTGATTAGTGGATCTTTGTGGGTACCATCCCCACTAGGGTTTTCCCTTGGCCAGGCTTTCCTCCAGAACAAATAATGTGTTATGAGTTAATTTGTTTTATTGATATGCATGTTGTTTAGTTTTCTATGTTATGCATGCATTAAGATAATCCATTATATCCATAATTGGCAAAAGTAAAAATTTGTAGAATACTGATTCACCCCCCCCTCTCAGTATTCCCTATTTCTAAATCTTGTATGGTTGTTTTGATAAGAGTATGATCTTTCTTGATGTTTTTGCATAACCCATTATATTCCAACTACAATAACTTCACATTCTAATTTTGGAAATGATAAATCTTTATAGGTATGCTCCTTCATGTCTTCTATATGTCAATGATATTTTAGGATCTTGATGATATGGCATCACCTGATAGATCTTTATGTTTCTATGTGAGATACTCTTTATCGATGATAGTTATTACCTTAGGTTAATTAGTTATAATCACTTAAGGGTTTATTGTGATACCCACCCTGATGATATTACTTGTTATACTCTAGACTAGATAGGATTGTGATATTTCATCATTTTTGGACTGTGTGTCTCCTCATTACTAGACTTAGGTGATTAGACCTCAGCTACATGGGAGGATGCTAGAAGACTTAGAGCTTCATATCCATATTTATTTGTAGGTTTTCAAGAGGAAGCCTAATTCTAGGGGGAGAGGATATAATGCCCACCCTAGTACCCTGATATTTTGGACTAGCAAAATTATTACATTGAGTATTATGTATTTAATTTTTTGTTTATTTTGATTAGATGATGAGACATTATGAGTATATGTTTAGATAATACAATTGTTTTATGAAATTTAGTAAATGATTAGCATGAAATTTTGTTTATATACATTATTATATTGTTCATAAGGATCACCCATATCTTGTTTTAAATAATGGAGTTAGGATTATTTTGGAGCTAACCATACTAATCCAATTATTCTTTGATATCGATACTATCTAATGTTCTTGTGGGATGAGGGGAGGTAGTCATAGTCACTTATATGGGAGATCCACATGATGTCACACTCTCCCTCCTTGTCTTCCACTATTTGTATATATAAATATCAATGTGTATGTTGTTCTTGTCCTAATAATGTAGGATGTAGGTACCAAGCATCATCTTCACATGGCTATACAGGTTTGAGCATGCCTTAAAATCCTCAAACATTGTTGTGTGGAGATATTACAAAGATTCTATCAAGGAACCCTTGTTAACTTAGGTTCCCATGTAGGAAGACACCTTAATTGGGGGTTTTGGCAGCATCTTTATTTTTTTGATTTTAAGATTTATATTTTTTTAGAAGAGTATGTTCTCATTGTTCCAATAGGTATGTATGTATTATGTTTTTCAGTCTTTTTTTCTCTTACATACATATAAATTTGGATGTATTATATTTTGTGGTGTAATTTATTATATTTGTATGTATGTATGGGTGCACACATATATACCTACGTGTATATAAATCTATATAGATATGTGTATTTGTATGTGTGAATGTGTTTATATGTGAATAAATTATTATAAATCTAATAATGTATTTTTAGAATAAAATAAAACAATAAAGGAAATAAATGTAAATTACTTAATTAATAAAAGTAAATTGCCTAGAAGTTTTGAACCTGAGACCTCCTAGAAGTTGGGCTAGTTAGTTTACCATTAGGATACATGAGTTATTTGGTAATATTTTTACACTTACCATATTTACTATATTGGAAAATAAAAATAAGTTAATTAAAAATTAATCTTTTAATTAAAGGTTCAGGAATGTACGAGAGTTGTTTTATTTGGTTGAACCAACTATAGTAGATAGAGAAGTTGCTTCCCATAAAGAAACCCTACCAACAATATGGTTGAATAGTTCATTTGGGAGAAAATGGTGAAAGAGACACAACATTTTTGGGTGCTAGAAGGAGGAATGAAATGTTACAGATTTTTTCAGAAGATGAGGATTTTTGTGAAACTAGAAGTGATTTGATCTAAGAGGGATGAGATATTGAATGCATTGAGAGAATATTTGATTTGAGAGGGTTAGGTTTTGAATTATTATAAGAAGGGGTTTGATCTCAAGGATTTTCTAGACTATTGTAGATTGAGGAAGGTTGGAAGCTACTTTCTACATCAAGAGTTTCTCTACAAGAGTCAAGACAGGATTTGGAACTAGGAAGAAACCTTAATATTTTTAAATGTGTGTGTGTGTGTGTGTGTGTTATTTTTAAAATATTATATTCAATTTTATGCATTATAGATTTTGTTTAAATAAGTTGATTGATTAGCAAATGGATGTTAGAAATGCGCTTGAGATATTTTGGAAGAATGGGGAATAGTTGCTAGAATCACTCTTTCAAATTCCTATTTGGTGTTGGTTGTCTTTTCTTTCTACTTGCAGGTTTACACTATGATTGACAAACTAATGTCACTGACTCTATCACCACTCCAAAGTCTACAAGGAAAAGGGCCAATTAACAAGGATAAAAAAGGATCCTCCTACACTTTGAGCCTAGATGCTCATGCGGGTGTACCCTTGATTCAGTTCTTGAAAGGAATCACTAAATATTATGCATTTATACCATTTACAAACTAATTTTAAAGATTTTATCATTTAAATGTGTGATTGATGATGATGAACTGCTTCTAGAGAATGGTTCAGTGCCTTAACCTAGGGCATAGAGTCACTCAATAACATATATGAACTGAAAATCCTAACTCAAACACTCTTGAACTCAGAATAAGTACTTTGCCTATTATCCCTCTCACTCCCAAAACCTGATCATCAAATTCCTATCCAACCATGAACTCACTGAAACTACCTTAAAGACTTTAATCCTAACTTTGTTAGTAACTCAAAGATAATTCCAAAATACTCTTTGTTTACCATATGCTAACTCACTTTGTGACATTAACATATATGACTCCATGATCATAATAAGAAGACAAACCAAAATCTAAGATTGGAATTCAAGTGTATTCTCATTAAAATCTGCAGAATCTATGCATTACCAAAACAACAAAATGCTAGGAAACAAACCCAAAATCCAGGCTCTCCTTGTTCAATCCGTTACATTGATTTTCAACATAACATCAACAACAACCTTTGGGACCAAAAGACTTGGAACCACTACAAAATCAAAACTACAACATTATATACCACTAGTCATCTTGGAATCCCCAAAAGGTCAGGATGCAACAAGCTACAAATGATTGAGGCAAGGGCTAGGGATTTCACCCACCAAACCAACCAAATACAATCAAAATTTACTACATGGGAGGAAAACCAAGTAGCCTGGAGAAAATAGATCCCAGAATGATCTTCATCAATGAGAAATCTCCTGATTTGTACTGAAGATCATGAATCTACTATGCCAAACAATTTGATCAACTACCTACAACATGCCTCGAGCAACTTTTTGTTCATTCTTTCATGATACATTACCTCTACAATCAATCATCAAACTCTGCAACTATTGACAAAATCATTTCTACCAGATCTAGCTGCTTCAGCATTAAAAACTAGTCCTCTGGTGGTTGAAAAACCCTTAAAATATTCAAATCTAGAAGAAAATGGCTACATCATGGTGTGAGACAACAAATCAATGGTCAGCATTCAAATCTGGGCTATCTTTATATCATGACTATCAAATCTATTCATTTTACCCAGGTTCAAAGCTTAACTCTATAGGAATCTTGGTTTACATTTTGCCATTTAGTCATGGGATCACCAGACATTCTTCTTTAACCTTAGTTACCTTAGCGATTACAGGACTGTAGGAAACCCCTTAACTTTCTATCATCTAGCAACTACACGACTAAGACCAAATTCTCATAGTCGCCAGACACCATGGAATATTCAGACTTCATTGGGAGATCACTTGACCAAATCAAAATCATAGTCGCTTAATAGAAAAGAATAGTCAGTTTGGGGTACATGACTTAGAGACTTAGCTCATAAACCTGGGCCTACCTAGAGTCATGGCACCTTATGATTTGCTTGCCCATACACATCATCAGTATCTCAACCAATGGGAAACATGCACGTCAGCACCTCCTGGCAGAAAGTCCCACAACCCTTCACACTGGCCAATCAAAACACAACAAATTTGCAACACCTAGCACGCAATATGACTTGGCAATTTGAACCCACCTGTCAGTAGCCACTACCTCATGGAAGATTGGATGGTCATTGCTATACCACAAGGCTAAACTTTCTACATCTTATATCAATGATATAATGACAACCACGAGATGAGTCAAAGCTTTAACCTCACCTCACAGGCCGAAGGCCTTTGGCCCATTGACAATTGCCAACTCACTGCCGCATGTTTTAACCTAACCAATAGAAAACTGACACCTCAGCTGTGTCTGACTATATATCCAACTATAATCTCTCTTTATTTGACTCGCTGCAATTTTTAACTCTAAGCATTCAATGAACATGCGACTGAAGGCATCCTCCAGGTCATGAAATACTTTTCCTAACCATGATTACATCTAGAGAACATGCGATAGCCTTCATCCACCAAGTCACCAGATAAATTAGAACCCTGCCATCAAATTGTGAGAATGGGTGAACAAAGAGAAAAAGCATTTTGTCAATCCCATCATGCCCAAAATATTAGAGCCGCTAAACTTAGAGAACCACAAACATAAAACACAGTCACTGGTTCACTGGATGACATGAGACTTGACTGTTTTATTTTGAGAACAAAAGAAAATTGCCATGCTAGGTCGCTAGATGTTAATAGGGAACCACCAGGAAAATAAGAGACCATGTGACCAATGTAATCGCCCAATCACCGAATAAAAGTGCTAACCATTGGAGGACCTAGAGAACGAGCAACTGACTATATTCAATAAATCATTGAATGATAAAGAGACATGAAACATTATTAAGAGATTCAATGAACACCAATAAGGAAATAGTCACATGCTCACAGGGAAACTTAAGTGGCCCAAAAAAAGTAATGAGGAATTAGAACAGGGCATGGGCAATTTAGGGTTTCTCTTCAATGGCTATAAATTTGAAAATTTGAACTAGGGTTTAAGGCTAGAGATAGAGAGAAACATGCAAGGGCTAGGGAAAAATCAATACAGCCATGAAAAATATTTTAGATGCTAAAAGTGGCTCTATTTGGGGATGATGGGTAACCTATGCCCATGCAAGAATTTAGAAACTCTGGGTGAAGCAAACCACCTATAGGAAAACTTGAACAACAGAGAGAAATAGGACAAATCCCTACAAACTAACCAAAAGAAATCTAGATAGAAAGAAACACACCAGTATATATAGAATGTAAAACATATACAGACCTAACTACTATTCATGGAAAGATAAATACCTTCAATTTAAGTATTTTTTCAAGAACTATCCATGAACTGGCAATTCTTGAATACCACCATTTAGTTCTTTCACAATGTAAGAATCATGGCCCCATTTTTCATGAATTTGATATGGCCCCAACCAGATTGGATCAAATTTTCCATGTTTCCCTTTATCTTCCAATCTAGCACTCCAGATCAATACCAAATCACCAGGTTCAAGCTTCCTTTCAACAACCTTCTTGTCATACAAATCCTTAACTTGTAACTACAACTTGGCATTTCTTGAAACTAACTCTCTTTTGATTTCATCTAGCCTGATGAGGTCTTCAATTCTCAATTGCATTTCATCATCTATATCATCATCATACAATTGAACAAACTTATACATCTCCAATAATTTGTTTTGAGGTATCCTTGCATGTATCCCATACACTAAATCAAATGGTGCACAACCAATTTCCTTCTTCATAGTTACCCTGTCAGCCCATATAGCTAAGGGTAACTTTGAATTCCATTCTCTTTTATTCTTATCAAGGATCCTCTTGAGGATTTTCATCAAAATTTTGTTAGATGATTCTGCCTATCCATTTCCCTATGGATGATATGGTGAGGAGTATGACATCTGGATTCCAAAACCTTGACAAAATTCTTTATACTCGGTAGACCTGAAGCACATTGCATTATCACTGACTATCCTTTCAGGGAAACCAAACCTTGTAACAATATTATTTAAGAGAAAATCAATCACCACCTTATTGGTTGCATTTCTTGTAGGGATAGCCTCTACCCACTTAGTGAAATAATCAGTAGCAACTAAGATCCAAGAGTGTCCTCCACTGGACTTGTTTGGTATTTCTCCTATAAAATCTATTCCCCATTGTTGGAAAGGAGCTTGCACTTCTACTAGCCTCAAGGGCACATTGCCTAAAAATTTAAGCTTACCAGAGAATCTTTGACAAGCATCACACCTCCTTACCAATTTCTCTACATCCTTGAAGATTGTGGGCCACTAGAATCCTACTCTCAAGATTTTTTGATCAGTGGTTTTACCCATGTAATGTCCTCCACAAACTCCCTCATGCATTTCTTTTAACAACTTACCGGCCTAATTTTCATCTACACATTTTAAAAGTATCCAATCCAAATTTTTCCTATATAATTTGCATTTTACAATCACATACTTGATGGCCTATAACTTCAATGTCCTTTTCTTGTTGTCATCCATTCCTGCTGGACACTTCATATTCCTTAAGTAAAATATAACATCTTGATACCGGATATAATCATCGATATCACAAGTGTAATCAATATCAGTTTGGTTTATCTAGTTTGCATCAAGATTGGATTGAGCCATTAGTTTTTCTAATCCTTGTCCTCTAACCAATTTGGTAATCTAGATGTCAATATTGAATTCTTGAATTCTATTTATCCATCTGCATCTCCTTCCAGACACCTCCTATTGTGAAAAGATATCTTTTACTATAGCACTAGGCACAAAAGCAATCACAATTTCTCCCATCAGATAGCATCTAAAAGACTTAACAACCTTCACCAGTGCATATGCTTGTTTCTCATTGATATTGTATTTCAGTTCAGCAACATGCAAAGATTTACTAAAAAATGTAATAGGCTTCTCATAACCCTCATTATTTTTCTGCAGCAAAACTGTAGCAACAATATGAAAAGATGCAAAGGAAAAGATATGCATAGGGACATTGTAATCAGGTGCCTTGAGCATAGGTGCATCTTTAATAGCCTACTTGATATTCTTGAAATCTTCATCAGGCTCACCTTCCCACTTGATCTTTGATCCTTTCTTCAACATCTTGGATATTGGCCTAGTAACTTCAGCAAAATTTGTAACAAATCTTCTCAGGAAATTCACCTAGCCAAAGAAAGATTGAATTCCTTTAACATTTTTTGGCTTAGGGATTTTTTCAATTGCTGCCACTCTTTCTGGATCAATTCTTACTCCTTTCTTCCCAACTAGGTGGCCAAGTAACTTACCCTCAGTGACACCAAATGCACATTTCCTTGGATTTAATGAAATGCCATATTCCAAAGCCCTCACAAATATTTTTTCTAGATGAGTACAATGGTCTTCTTCCTTCTTGGAATAGGCAATTAAATCATCTTGATAAACAACAAGGAAATCATTTATAAAATCTGAAAAGGTGACATCCATTGCCCTCTAAAAAGTTGCATCAGCATTTGTGAGACCAAATGGCATTCTCACATAAACATAAGTCCCCCAAGGTGTAGTAAAAGTCATCTTAAATTTATTTGATTCTTTTACAATTACTTGATTATAACTAGAGAAACCATCCATCATAGACATTAATTCAGATCTGGTCACTCTTTGCAGCATAGCTTCCATATTGGGCAGACAATAGTTATCCTTCAATGAGATGATGTTTAAATTTTTGAAATCAACACAAAGTCTGATGTCACCATTCTTCTTCCTAACAGGGACCAAATTTGAAACCCAAGAAGAACTCCTAATGGGCTTGATAATTCTAGCATCTCTTAACTTCATTAATTCTTCTTGCATTTTAGGTGCCAAAGTAGGATTTATAGGCCTCTATTTTTTCCTAAAGAGTTTAGCATCTTCTTTTAAAGGAATAATATGTTGGAACAAGTCTTCTCTATAAACCTTTAGGTCATCATATGACCATGCAAAGACATGCCTAAATTTTCTTAGCTGTTCAATTAATGACTTCCTTACCTTGTAAGACATTTCTTTACCAATGTAAACCTTCTTAGGTGCCTCTTGTGTACCAAGATTTATCTCCTCCAAATTCATGTGAACTTCCTTTTTTATACCCCTTTGAACTCTGTCCTGGCTATCAAATACAATTTCTAGAACAACAAGTCCCTTAGGAACCTTGTTAGTTTTAAGTTGCAGGACTTCATTACCAAGGACAACTTCTTTTCCTTTTGTAGTCTCAACCAAGGTTGAACAATCTAACTCCTGACCATGATATTGGTCTTCACAATTCATAAATCTCAAGATATCTTGGTCATCTTCAAAAGCTTGCCAGTTCTCAACATTATCTGGTATACTAGGCCTAGTCTGAATTTCAACTTTAGAGAGGCCAACAAAAGTAATATTACCAAGATTAATTGCTATATTGGCTAACAAATCAGCCATCTTTTTATTACTTCTATCCTTCCACTCAATATTGAAGGCATCAAAATGCTCAATCAAATCCCACACAACATTTTTGTACTATTTTATCCTTTTTTTCTTTGAAGCATACATTGATCTTACTTAGGATACCACTAATTCAGAATCCCCAACAACCTTTATACATCTAATTCCATGCTTTTGTGCCAATCTCAATCCTAGCAATAATGCTTCATACTCTGCTATATTATTGGTAAAAAAGAAATTCAATGTGAAAGAGAACTTGTAAGTGCTCCCATTAGGAGATATGGGTAGAATACCTACTCCTACTCCATCTTTGCAGCTAGCACCATCAAAGTACATCATCCACAAATCACCTTTCACAGACCTAGGACCAATCTCTTTAGCAATACATGGCAATAGAGGCTCTTTCTCAAGTACAGTGACCTCAACTTTGAAAGCATTGACATCAGTATCTACAAATCAAGTAACCTCATTATCAATATTCTTTTCAATCATATAAGTTACCCTTGGTTCTCTTTCAATCCTAATAAACCGATCATCAATCTTGAAAGTTGTAGAAGAAAGATCACACTGCAAACACCCACCCATGGAAGCACTCCATTTCCTAGATAATAGCATACCATAATGGGGTGGAGTGTCTACTACTAGGACACTCATAGTCAGTTCTTTCTCTGGATAGGCTACCAATCTGTATGGCATTGCATTTATAGTCCCAATGACTGATACTTCCCTCTGATCCATTGCACAACATTTGCCTTAATTTGTATCAACTTTGAGGCCTAAATTTTCCATAATTTTGAAAGCCATGATAGTATTGGCAGCAGCTAAATCAATCATACAATTTCTTAATTTCATCCCATTCACAATGATACTCAGAAAGAATGGGTCTATGTTTTCAATGCTAGCATTAACAGAACTAACCAAATATATAGGTGGTATGTGAGATACCAATCCTTGGACCTCCACTTCTTTCAAAACTTTATCCTGAGGCTCATTGCATTCAACATCATTATTATGGAAATTATCTACCCATGCAAGAGCCCTATCCTTATGTTTGGGGATCCTCAACAATTCTAACAATGGAACCTTGATAGTTATCTGAGACAACACAACCAACATGTCAACAGGGACAGAGGGAGGAAACTCAATTTGTTCTACCTTATTGTCTTTTTGTTTATCTGATATATTGGTTGTAGCTATGACCTTTACCTTTTCAACTCTAGCCATTGTGCCAACTAGCTTTCCCACTTCACTTTGATGATTTTTGTCTTGAACAACAGAAATCTTGTCAGCTTCAACTCCCTTAGGCTCCCACTTCTTACCTTTCACATTTTTGAACCTCACTAAATGATCATCCTTTGATCTATTTTCACTGGGTTCCCTGGAGTTGGTGTTCTTTATAAACATTCCTATAGCTTTTCCACTAGTACCATTTGCTATCATACTCCTAGTTTTCACTTGGGCTACCATTCTTGCAGTGATCTTAGCAATTTATTCCTTTGAAGGTCTTCTCAAAATCACTGGCTCTGAGGAAGAAATCATGTTACATGTCTGTTCATCAATATCATCATTATCAAAGAAGACCTCTTGATGGAACAAAGCCTTGTTATGTCTTCTCAAGCATACATTTGCTTCTTCATCAATATCAGAATCATCTTCATATCCTAAATATGAAGTTGCCATGTTGCATCCAATGTCATCATGATTTTCTTCTTGATCTAACTCCTCATTGTTATCATCTTGATATGCTGACATGGATTGTGCAACCACACAATGATCTGAGGAATGAGGGGATTGGCATGCTATGCACCATGGTGCATCCTCTATGACATTTATAGAGGACTTTTGCAAAGGATCAGGGACAACTTTATCATTATTTCCTCTTGCAGCAAGGACAATAGGCTTGCCATCCTTCCATTGGGTGTTGTAGGGATAATTTTGCAGTCTATTCTGCTTATTAAAATGGTTGTTTAATTGAGTCTTTTCATTAGCAGGAGCATTATTAATTCTATTAGTAGGTTCTTTTAAATCCTTCAATGAAATTAGCACCTTATCCAATTTATCTTCCTCTTGTTTCTTGTTTCCAACATTTCTTTCATTATCCCTTTTGTATTTTTTATCTCCAAACAGCTTTGGATCATCTCTTTTCCCACCCAGTTTTCCTAATATTTTCATATTGTTTTCAATATTGACAACAATCCTAAAAGCATCTCTAAGAGTTCTTGGTTCCTTTTCCCTCAACAAGTATCCCATTTTTCCATCAAAGGCATTGAAGTATGTGGTCAAACAAACATTGTCATCTAACTTGATGACTTGAAATAGCTTATGCATACCCTTCTAAAATCTCATATTGAACTTAACTATAGACTCATTCTAGTTTTTTCTTATAGTGTTCAACTCATTCAACATGAAACTAGCATTAGGCCTATCACCATACTACTCTTTGAGACACTTTTCAAAATAATCCTAGGTATCAATACATTGGTCAAGGAGTCTCTTAAACAAATCTCTAGCATCCTCCACCAAAGATTGAATAAATAATTTCATGACTACATCCTCATGCTCTATCTCATAATCATTTAGCATATCGACAAATAATCTAAGATGTTCCTCACAACTAATGGGATTGTTACTGGAAAACTTAGGAACCTTATCTCTTATATCAGTTGGAAGAGCATTTGGGTATCCAGATATTCCATCAAAACTAATTTTCCTATAGCCTTCTAATTGCATAGGTCTTCTTTGAAAACTTGAGCTAGTGTTCCCCTTAGGATCAATGTTTTTATCTACATTCCCACCCATTTGTGTATTTGACTATTTATTAGGGTCAATAATTGATTTGGTAGATGTGGTAGGAATTAGATTACTAGTAGTAGAATTACTAAGTGGAATAGTAGTAGTTGTAGATGGCATACCTAGTTCATTAGTAGTGGATGGGCCAAGAGCATTTGTAGATGAAGCCTTCAAGAACTGGATCTTTCTTCATTTTTCTACAATGGAGGCTTCAATTTCAGCCTTCTCTAACTCTCTTGCTAGGTCCTCATCTTCTTTCCTTTTCTTTTCCATCTTTATATCCTTATTTGAAATATGTGTTGGGACCCTTGGTATTGTCAATGATTTTCTTGTTCGATGTCCCACCATCTTTTTCTTTCCTTTTTCACCAATAGCAATAGAAAGCTTAGTGATCTCATGCCCATATTTATCTTTAGGGAGGGAAGCATAACTTTGAACCTGTCAAACCACAGGGCCCTCTTTATCAAACTCATGGTCTTGTAGCAAGCACTCCTACTCACTTCTTAGATCATCAAGATCACCAAAGACATCATGCTACAAAGTTTTAGGAGTAGAAGCAAGCATCTTGTTTCTTTCCTTCAACTCATTAATTTTTCTAAGAAGAGATTCTCTTTCTATCAGAGCATTCACTTTCTCAGCTTCTCTCTCCTTTTGTAGCCTCTTTTGTATGGCATCCTACTCTGCCAACTGTAACCTTAGTGCACTTAGGTCATCTGGGTCTATCATAATATCCTCAAAACTCGATAACACATCCATATCAGTGAGATTTTGATATGGGAAATGGACCTATCTTGGTCTCATGGGTTAGATTCTGAACATATCCTCATCAGGATCTAAATTTGGTCCAAAACCCCTTTCTCTAGCTTGTTCATCCTAACCTGCAGGTAATGAACCCTTATCTTGAAATACTACCTCTAGGGTATCATAAAATTTATCTTCAAAGTAGCCACTATCTAATTTAGAACTTTTGAATTGTGAATCTTCCTCATTAGAGGATGCATGTGGTGCTCCATTTCTAGTATTTATTTGTTCTCTCATGGGAGCACTAGTAGACTCTCCATCTCTTCTGATCCAACTCTTCTTTTCCTGTCTAGGTAACTGTTCTAGAGTAACCTCTAGATTTTTCTTGACAAAGGACCTAGTATTCCTTCTTTTGTCCATCATCTATAGTCTATAGCACTGGTTCTAATCCTTTTGAGTTACCACCGACCAAAGTGGGAAATATTTTAAATTCTTAAATAAAACAACTAAATACAACAGGAAAAACAAGAGTCCACTTAGTAACTTTATTCTCTAAACTCTCCCCAGTAGATTCACCATTTTTTTGGTTGTCTTTTCTTTCTACTTGCAGGTTTACACTATGATTGAGAAACTAATGTCATTGAATCTATCACCACTCCAAAGTCTGCAAGGAAAAGGGCCAATTAACAAGGATCCTCCTACACTTTGAGCCTAGATGCTTAGGCGGGTGTACCCTTGATTTAGTTCTTGAAAGAAATCACTAAATATTATGCATTTATACCATTTACAAACTAATTTTAAAGATGTTATCATTTAAATGTGTGATTGATGATGATGAACTACTTCTACAGAATGAATCAGTTGCCTTAACCTAGGGCATAGAGTGACTCAATAACATATATCAACTAAAAATCCTAACTCAAACACTCTTGAACTTAGAATTAGTGCTTTTCCTATTATCCCTCTCACTCCCAAACCTAATCATCAAATTCCTATCCAACCATGAAATCACTGAAACTACCTTAAAGACTTTAATCCTAACTTTGTTAGGAACTCAAAGCTAATTCCAAAATACTCTTTGTTTACCATATGCTAACTCACTTTCTGACATTAACATATATGAGCCCAAGATCAAAATAAGAAGACAAACAAGAATCTAAGATTGGAATTCAAGTGTATTCTCATTAAAATCTATAGAATCTATGCATTACCGGAACAACCAAATGCTAGGAAACAAACCCAAAATCTAGGCTCTCCTTGTTCAGTCTTTTACATTGATTTTGAACATAACATCAACAACAACCTTTGGGACCAAAAGACTTGGAACCACTACAAAATCAAAACTACAACATTATATACCACCAGTCATCTTGGAATCCCCAAAAGGTTAGGATACGACAAGCTACAGATGACTGAGGCAAGGGCTAGGGCTTTCACCCACCAAACCAACAAAATACAATCAAAATTTACTACATGGGAGGAAAACCAAGTAGCCTGGAGAAAACAGATCCTAGAATGATCTTCATCAATGAGAAATCTCCTGATTTGTACTGAAGATCATGAATCTACTATGGCAAACAATCTGATCAACTACTTGCAACATGCCCTGAGAAATGTTTTTTTCATTCTTTTATGGTACATTACCTCTACAATTAGTCATCAAACTCTACAACTATTGAAAAAATCATTTCTACCAGATTCAGCTACTCCAGCATTAAAAACTAGTCCTCTGGTGGTTGAAAACCCTTAAAATATTCAAATCTAGAAGAAAATGACTACATCATGGCACGAGATAGCAAATCAATGGTCAGCATTCAAATCTGGACTATCTTTATATCACGATCATCAGATCTATTCATTTTACATGAGCTCAGAGCTTAACTCTATAGGAATCCTAGTTTACATTTTTCCCTTTAGTCACAGGATCGCCTTACATTCTTCTTTAACCTTAGTTACCTAAGTGATTACATGACTGCAAGAAACCCCTTAACTTTCTATCATCTAGCGACTATGTGACTAAGACAAAATTATCATAGTCACTAGACACCATGGAATATTTGGACTTCATTGGGAGATCAGCTAACCAAAGAAAAATCATAGTCGCTTAATAGAAAAGAATATTCAATTCGAGTTATGCAACTTAGAGACTTACCTCATAAACTTGGGCCTACCTAGACTCATGGAACCTTATGATTTTCCTACCCATACACATCATTAGTATCTCAACCAATGGGAAACATGCATGTCAGCACCTCCTGGCAGAAAGTCCTACAACCCTTCACACTGGCCAATCAAAACACAACAAATCTACAACACCTGGCACCCAATATGACTTGGCAATTTGGATCCACCTATCAGTAGCCACTACCTCATGAAAGATCAAATAGCCATCACTATACCACAAGGCTAAACTTCATGCATCTTATATCAATGGTATAATGACAACCGTGAGATGAGTCTGAGCTTTAACCTCACCTCATAGGCTGAAGGCCTTGGGCCCACTAACAACTACCAACTCATTGCCCCATGTTTTAACCTGACCAATAGAAAATCAACACCTCAGCTCCATTTGACTATATATCCAACTATAATCTCTCTTTATTTGACTCACTGCAAGTTTTAACTCTAAGCATTCAGAAAACATGCGACTGAAGGCATCCTCCAGGTTGTGAAATACTTTGCCTAACCACAGTTACATTTGGAGAACATGCAATAGCCTTCATCCACCAAGTTGCCAGATAAATTAGAACCCTACCATCAAATTGTGAGAATGGGAAAACAAAGGGAAAAAGAATTTTTTCAATCCTATCAAGCCCAAAATATCAGAGCCACTAAAGTTAGAGAACCACAAACATAAAACATAGTCACTAGTTCACTAGATGACATGAGACTTGACTGTCCGATTTTGAGAACAAAAGAAAACCACCATGCCAAGTCACTAGATGTTAATAAGGAACCTCCAATAAAATAAGAGACCACATGACTGATGCAATCACCCAATCACTGAATAAAAGTGCTAACTGCCAGAGGACCTAGAGAACAAGCGACTGACGGTATTCACTAAATCGCTGAATGATAAAGAGACATGAAACATTATTAAGAGATTCAACAAACACCAAGAAGTAAATATTCACATGCTCATAGGGAAACTTAAGTGGCCCAAAAAAAGTAATGAAGAATTAGAATAGGGCATGGGCAATTTAGGGTTTCTCTTCAATGACTATAAATTTGAAAATTTGAACCAGGGTTTAAGGCCAGAGACAGAGAAACATTTCGGGGCTAGGGAAAAATCAATACAGCCATGAAAAATATTTCAGATGCTAACATTTGAGATGGTTTTTTATTGAAATTATGGTTTTTATGGGGTCCATTCCTCTATCTATTCATGGTTTAGGAAGGTTTAGGAAGGTATAGGAAGGTTTAGGAAGTCCTGCAAGTACTATCCTTTTTGTAAACCTTTATGTAGTTTTATGTCAATGTTTCTATAATTTTTGTACATAGCTTTAGTTTTTGATTGGAAGGTGGGTTGATCTAAGTTGGATGATTCATATGGATTTTGAATGGGGAGACCTCAACCGGGTCTATCTCAAAAAACCTTCCAAGAACCCTCATTTTGCTCAATTTTGGTTGTAAAATCAATTTGGAAGTGATTCTGGGAGTTTTTATGAAGGATCTTGTACAAGTAAAAATACCTAGTCATGAATATTGTACTATCCTATTGGAATACTCATCCTAGGCTTTGATAATAATCATACAAGATTCAAGGGTCATGAGGTTCAATTTTTGACGCTTTATGGTATGGGTTTTGTTCTACTTCTCTTAGTTTTATGTCTTGGTGCTTGTTTGCATCTTTTTAACTCTCTGATTCTTATTTATACTCCATGAGGTCACCATAATATACTAATTAATGTATCTTGTGTTTTATATATATGTTTCCTTGTCTTATTATTCTTTTGGTTAATGTTTGGACTCATCCACAGGGTCTGAGTACATAGGAGAGTTCCCTAAACCTATGGAATTGATTACATAAGGTGTTTTCTATTCGTTGATAGAATTTTTTGGGTAGGGAAACTAGGTACCCTAGGTGAGTGGCTCACTTTGGGACCCAAAGTGGTTTCCAGAGGATCCTATGGGTGAATTATTAATCAAGTGATAACCATCAAATGAACTTGGGAGGGGGGTTTCATAAAGATAATAAAAGATAAACAATGCTAAAGTCCGCATAGAGTTGTTGAAGTACCGAGACCATGAGTAACTGCTAGGGTGGATCCTTAACATAAAAAGATGACCAAGGTTACATTTTTTCTAAGGTGGATCCCAATATAGAGCCTGGGTGATGACACTCACCTACATGGTATTCTGGAACCCTTACCTTTGTGTTGTAGCATGGTGGTATTTTGTTATGTTTTTACCTTTTTTCTTTCGGTGAATGGATTCATTAGAATTATATTTCATTAGACCTTGTGAGTATCTTGGTTCTATCGCCTGGCATGAGGGATGGGACTTCACATGTTCTACATGGATGGGTGCCAAAAAAATTTAGAGATGTTATTCATGATTTTTCTTTTGGCTTGGTTTCAAGATTTTGATGGTGATGAAGATTTCTACTTTTGTATCATGTACTTCCATCTATTGTAATTCAAAATGTAAATATCTATCATAAGACTTTTGGAAAATTTGATGTAATTGTAATGGAAATTGAAGAAAATAAGAAATGTAAGTGGGAAGGGTAGTTTTAGGAATATAAAAAAGTGAATGTTTATTGGTAATTTGGAATATTGTAGTAAATGTTTATAATTGTGTAATTTCTACCATATTTCTCTTATTAAACTTGAAATTTAATTTGAGAAGTAAAGTTTTCTAAAATGCAAGTTTATCTATGTTATGTAGAGAACAAATGAATTATGTGTAGGACATGGTTATTTAACAAATAAACTAAAAGATGAAGGGATAAATATACTTAAGCTTATGAAGGAAGTAATATGTTCTTCATTCTTATCTCTTTTCTAAAAGCTAAATGTTATGTAAGGTAGGTAAGGATATGAATTTATAAGTTGATTGATTGAATAAGTGGTTTTAAACTTAGTAATAAATGTTAAGAGAACCTTTAAGGACATGTTCATATGTAGGATTATCAAATTAGTTCTTAGTAATGATATAAATAAAAATTAGTTTCTTTTCTTTATAATTTAGACCTTTTCCTTATGGGTTCCTTGGCAAAGATGTTACATATGGAGCTAAGTGTCTCCACTATGTTGACTCTCGCTATAAGGATTTGTTGGAATCTATTAGTTTCCACTTTCCTTGAATGCATCAATATGTATCAATATCAATGCCAAACTAATCAAAGCCAAAACCAATCTGACCAATATCAATACCAATGTCAAATCCAACCAAATGTATCATTGTATACCATTTCCAATCAAGAATACATGTTCATACTATATCAAATATCTTCAACTATGATCATATATCTTGCAACTAATGAATGTATCTATAGATGTAGTGAAACTAACCTATCGGGAGCATGTGTAGACAAGAAAATGTTATTCCCAATCTAGCATGCAATCATAGAAAAATAAATTCACACACACCACCTCCAATTGAGAAAAAACATGAGCACCCAAGCCCTATTTGATTTTCTCATTTTTTACAATGTGGATGTGCTCTCCAAACACAATGAGAGGATCTCCAATTCAATGCTAAGATGAGTAAATCCTAAAATGAAAGCCAAGGATATCCTAAAATGGCACAAAAACCTAGCATGAGGAACTAGTCTTGCCCCTAGGATTCCAAGAGATGCAAAGGATGAAGATGAAGATTTAAGCTACAAATGATATGAAAATTTGAGATTAATTTACCCATTAAGCATGATATTTTGATATAGATTAAAAGGAAAGAGAAATGCATAAAGGAAACTAAAATTCATTAACCATTAAGATTATGCTATGTGATCTAAGAATTGAAAGCAAGAGAGGAAACTAACATGCTAAAATACGATAGAATTCTAGAGCTAAACTAACATGATAACAATGCATGAAAGGAATTAGTGAATTTCTCATCGAGAGGCATTTATTTATAGATTTTTTGAGGGAGAGAGAGGGATTGGATGAGGTGGCACCTACGTGGCATCCACATAGGAGCCACATAGGAGACATGTAGGCTGGAGGGGATGACAATTTTGAAAGGTCAATTTGAGACAAGATGGACATTTAAGGTTTGAGTGGATCAAGTTTTCTCACACATGTGTGAGTAACTTTGGTGAAGAGTATGGGGGAAAAATTTGTAAGAGAGAGTTGGAGCATTTAAGGAAGTTGGGTGGCTTCCTTGGGAAGAATTTCTCACATGTGTGAGAAACCCATTAGCTCTAATGAGGTTATGAATCACTTTTTAAGTGAGATTAGAGGAGTGATTAGGTGGGAGAGTAGGTTTAGCAAGTGAGGTGATGGGTGTAGGCTAGGTTTTTTTAGGTAGGGATTTAGATTAATTTAAATTGGTTTTAGAAGGATCACAGAGCTGTGGACTACAAGGTCTTCATTAAACAAGCCAAAGTTTGGGTACAGAAAGGTAGAGATCATAAAATGGTTCCTACAACTGTTTCCCAACCAAGAGAGAAAATTAAGAAGATAGCCTTGATTCAATCCATGAGAGGGAATAAGAAGGAAGGGGAACATTTGGCCTCTCAATATTTAAAGGCTCAAGAAGAGATTGTTTCTAAGGCAATCATCCCTGCTCAATTTCAAGCATGATCGGATTCTGATATAGACTAAGACAAGGATTCATTAGGTGATTTCCCTTTGGTAGATGAATTGGAAAACATTGAGCCTAGGTGTGTTAGTCAATCTACTAATATCCTATTAGGAAAAGCCAAAGGTGAAAGGGGCAGGTGATTAAATAGACAAATGAGGGAAGATAGGGCCAAAGAAAAATGAATTATTAGTGTTTTCAATTTCATGAGGAAATCCAAGGGAGTAGGGATCTCCCTTGGTGAAAAATGAAGATCACATCTTGGAATGTCAGGGGTCTATTGAATCTTGACAAGAAATGCTTGGTCAAGCGAGTGATGCAAAGGATCGAGAGGGACATTGTTTTATTTTAGGAGATGAAACTTTGTTTGGACAAAGCTCTCAGCTTTCTTTTTTCTTGTAAAAAATGGGAAGGCTTTTTTCAAGAAGAAAGAGGCTCATTAGGGGGTATTGGTTTTCTATGGAATCCCTTTAATATAAAGATGATGGCACTATAAAAACATGAACACTAGTTATTTGGCTCAACGGTTTTTATTAAAGACAACTTCTCCTTTCCTTTAATTAATGTTTATGGGCTGATCAAAATAGAGGATAAGATGAAATTATGGATCAAGGTGTCCTCCAAAATATCATCTATAGATAGCAATAATGTCATTGTAGTAAGTGACTTCAATGCCATTTTGGACTTGGATGAAAATTCAGGGGGTATTAAAAGGATGAACAAAGTCATGGATGACTTTAGGGAGTTCATGATGAGAAGCAATTTGATCAATGTGGTTCCTAAAAATGGACTATATACATTGACCAATAGACAGGCTAATTTTACAAGGATTTCAAAAAGACTACATCAGTTTCTGGTTGGTTCTTTTTGGCTCGATTCTTCCTTCAACTTGGATTCTAGTATTCTCCCTTTGGCCCTATCAGACCACTTTCTTTAAGAACATCTTCTTTGTAAAGATCAAGGTGGAGAAAGAACTAGAGGATCTAACAAAATTTGTGATTGCTTCAAGGATGACCAATGCTAACTTTGAAAAAGAAAAGCTTCTTAAAAGTGAATTATCTAAAATCCTGCTCAGAGAGGAAGTGTATTGGAGAGACAAGCCTAGGGAGCAATGGATCAATGATGGAGACTGGAACACCAATTTCTTCCATGCTTCAGTCAAGGTAAAAAGATCACATAACAGGATCAATCATATCCGATATGAACATGGTAGGTGCTAGGAAAAGATGGAAGACATTGAGGAGATTATGACTTCTCACTTTAAATCCCTTTTAGGAGTTTCCAATGACTCTCTATCACCATCTGCATCAACATTCCTTGATCTTATCTCAAAAGTAGTCTTAGACATGGACAACCTGCAGTTGATGCACCTTTTTTCCTTGCAAGAAATAAAAAAAGCTACCTTCGATAATCACCCTTTCAAGGCATCAAGTCCGGATGGCTTCCTCACTGAATTTTTTCAAAAATGTTGGTCATTTATGGGAGAGGACATACTCAAAGTGATGGAATCCTTTTGAGCTAAAGGTCAATTTTTGAAAGAGATGAACAACACTATCATTGCATTGATTCCTAAAAATAAAGAAACCTTGTCTATGGACAAGTACCAGCCAATCACACTTTGCAACTCACTATACAAAATCATGGCTAAGGCAATGGTCAAAAGACTAAAACTGATGCTTAATAGGATCATATCGGTAGAGCAGCATGGTTTCATGAGATAGTGGAAAACATTATCTTGGTAGGTGAATCCATTCACAACTTGTATAAGGACAAAAATCCATGTATGATTATAAAACTAGATGTCAAGAAGGTGTATGATAGAGTTCATTGGCCTTTTCTTCAAAAAATCATCTCTCATTTTGGTTTTGGTAAAGCATGGATTAAATGTATTTTTTATGTATATCATCTATGCATTTTCCCATCTTTTTCAATGGATCAATATCTATTTTTTTCAAGATACTAATGGATTAAGACAAGGTGATCCCCTGTCTCCATTTCTATTTGTGTTGATGGCAGAAGCTCTGGGCAGATTCATTAAGTAGTATACAAGGATTGGAAGTTCACATGGGATTTCCATCTATGAAAACTTGGATCCCATATCTCACTCTCAATTTTCGGATGACACCATCCTTTTTGGGGAGGCCACGGTTAGAGAGGCTATGGTGATCAAGTCAATACTAGATACCTATAAAAGGGAATCAATCCAAATCATGAACAAGGAAAAATTGAGGGTCTTTTTCCTCAACACTAGCAAAAGACTTCAATCAACCATCACTGCCATCTTAGAATTCGAATAATGAGAGTTCTCAATTACATATCTAGGAGTCCCTCTCTATGCTCATCATGTGGATAATAAGTTTTGGGAGGGGGTGGTAAAAAAATGTTGGTCGAAAGCATCTACATGGAAGAACATGTGGCTTACTCAGGCGATTAAGATTCTCATGATCAAATCAGTTCTCTTAGCTATTCCAACATACTATTTGTCTATATACAGGGTATGTAATAGAGCTTCCTTAGCTCTAGATGGTTTTTTAAAAAAAATTCTTTGGGAAGGCTCAAAAATAGATAAGAAGATTCATCTCATTAATTGGGACACATCTTGTCTAGCCAAGGATGAAGGTGGCACAGGCGTGAGGAAAATTGACACTCAGAATCTAGCATTGGGTGCTAAATTGTCATGGAAAATGTATAAATCTCTAAATAAACCTTGGTGTAGAATTATGAATGCAAAATATCTAGACTCTTGGGACCTAGATAGAATATTCACTATGGAAAATACTCAAGATGGTTCCCCTTTTTGGAGATTCATTTAGGAAAGCTAGAAGATCCTCATAGAGCATCTCACATGGAAGATTGGCAATGGGAAGAGAACATTGTTTTGGAGTGACTCATGACATGGTGAGATGCCCTTAGAAAGATTCTTTTCAGATAAAGAGTTGGTGAATCAGATGGAAGATTCAAAAGGTAATAAGGTGATAGACTATCTATTTGTCCGCTCCCCTTCCTCCATGAGGGAAGGTGGAAAATAATTAGAGACCCTTCTTCAGCCAATACGTCTATCCTATAGGAACTCCTTAACCATAGAATTGTGATCTGTTCGAATGTGGAAGATTTATTGATATGGAATACAACCAAATCAGGTAACTACAAGGTAAACCTTGGGTATGAAATTTTAAGGCACATGAAGACTTGTGACAACTGGCATTCCAAATTGTGTTGGGGAAAATGGCCACTACCGAAAGTAGGGGCTTTCATTTGGGCTGCTCTACATGGTAGGATATTGATAGGTAACAGATTAAAGTTGATTGGGATATCTAGTCCCAATTGGTGCATCATGTGTAGACAAGAAGAGGAGTCTATAGATCATTTTCTTTTATAGTGTCTAGTTGCTAGAGACTATTGGGATTAGTTTCTTGGGAGGTTGCAATGATACACAGTTAGGAATGCTTCACTCAAGGATTTTCTATCTTCATGGTCTATTGAAATATCTCACTCTAAAAGGGGTCTTTTCTAGATCATGAGCCCCTCACTATTGGTTTGGCATGTGTGGAAGGAACGTAATCAAAGGATCTTCAAGGAGGAAGCTCTAGAGGTTAATCAGCTAAAGGAAAATATCCAAGTTACCATAGAAGAAGTGGTGAACAACAAAAGTTTGGGGCTGAATTACAATTTTATGTCAAAATGGGACTCGGATATAGAGAAGGTGTGGTTGATCAACCATCTTGGGGATCAAAAAATTAAGAATAAGAAGGTGGAGAGAAAGCAAACATGTTGGCAGGATCCACCGAGAAGATGGGCTAAGTTGAACTTTGACGAAGCAAGCAGAGGCAATCTAGGTAGAAGCAGATTGGCCACCATCATCAGGAACAATAAGGGAGATATTATAAGAGGCATGGCTAGGAATATGGGCATCACCACCAACAACATGGCTAAAATATCAGCCATGGAGGTAGGGCTTAATTGGTGTGTTAGTAACAACATAGATAATATTATTATCAAAGGAGACTCCCAAATTATTCTTAACAATGTCTCAAAGTCTGAGTTTCACAGTTGGAGGCTGGCCAACTAGCTCCCTAGACTAAATGATATTTTGATGAACTTGGTCAATTTTCAAATTCAACATGTTTATCGAGAAGGTAATAAGGCAGTTGAGCATCTAGCAAACTTGGGGATTGATGGAGTGTCAGACTTAGATTTTGGATAGGATGATCTGATGTCAAGTGATTTACAACATATCTTATCCGCAGATCTAGATTCTTTCACAAGGACTAGAATAAGATAGAGGTAGATGTTTAGACAATGTCAGCAATGGGGGATGAGATGTTTTTCCATCACACGTGATAGT
Source organism: Chamaecyparis obtusa (assembly GCA_027943335.1). Classification (NCBI taxonomy): domain Eukaryota; kingdom Viridiplantae; phylum Streptophyta; class Pinopsida; order Cupressales; family Cupressaceae; genus Chamaecyparis; species Chamaecyparis obtusa. The sequence continues at coordinate 314,721 of BSBK01002088.1, read as the reverse complement.
TGTAGAGTCCCCTTTTAAGGTTTTATTGATGGTCTCCAATAGATGGCTCTCATGACTCATTCCTTTGTTGTGGCTAGACACATTCGTAATGCTACTTTTTTGTGCAAGGTCCCATCATAGGTGAGACAAAATTCTCTACTAAAGGCCTCCCTAAATTAGTTTGTAACATAGAATATGGAGAATTACTTGGGTATCAACTACCGATGTGGCAAGGTGGAAATGCTAGTGGAAACTCTAGAAGAGAAGATTCAAAGAATCTTCAATCAGGCCAATGAGCAAGAGCAGGTGACTATGGTGGTGATTCTAGGAGGAGATTAATGGGCTGAAAACAATGTCCATGACAGAAGGTTGATTGTAGATCTCTTTCAACCTCTCATCCAAATTCTTGGTCACCCCCTACCCATTGTTGGCATGGCCCATAGGATTGTGGCAGATGACCTATACATAGAAGTGGTAGTAGCTCTGGATAACAGTCATACGTAGATTAAAAGAGGTTGCCTCCTAGGTCATTTCACATTAGAGGTAGAAGGAAAGAAGACCTTGATGACTAAGACCTGGACAATCTTCAAAGCAAGTGTGAAGGAGTATGACATGACAAAGTTTAAAGCTTTTGTTCAGGAAAACAAGAACCTTTTCCCAGAAGAAATAGTTTCTAGGCTGTCAGGGATAGGTTAGGGGATGATGTATTTATACCTTTGATCCCTGCTAGTTGTTCAAATCTGGAGTTTCTACTCCCTTTTTTATTTTCATTTTTATGCAATATAATGGGTACTTCCCCCTAGGGACAGCTTGCGAAAAAAAAAAATCTAGGCTTAGAAGAATATTAGGATATGGGGGGGTTCTAGTAAATAGAAATTTATTCAAAAGGGGTTTATGAGGCACATGTATTAAAATAACTTTAATACATTAGAGAGGGAGGTATTCAAATTAGATTTAAATACTCTAGGTATTGAACCTAACTTATTTAAATTAATTCTTATTAAATGGGTAGAGGAATATGATAATAGTTATTAATACAATATCACTTGGATTATTAATTAAATAAATTTAATTAATAGGATTGATTTTTAGGTGTCTAAATGTTTTCACTCTTTGATGTGGTTTTGTAAGTGGTGTTGCATCAAAGAAAAGAAAATAAGCTACCACAAGATAAATTGGATGTCGTGGTGAAGCAATGATGGTAAGAGGGTGTGCCCCCTTGATAAAATAATGCAAAGAGAAGATTTGTGGATTTTTCTCAAAAATGACACCAAGAGGAGAGGGATGGGAAGAAAAGAGTAATAAAGAAAAGACGGGGGGGGGGGGGAGGGTTAAATAAATGTAGATCCATAAGAAAATATGCATAATGCAATGGGTGAACCCACAATAGTGGGTTACACATTTTTCTCTAAACAGACACTAAACTCTACATTTTGAAAAAAAAAGAAAGATTTAGATGCATATTGTCGTTAAATCATTTGAAATCAAAAGATGAAGTAAATTAGATTCTTTTAGGATTTTCTATCTAGATTCTAAATATATTTTTTATTTTTATTTTTTAATTGATTTGAATAATTTTGTCTATCTCCCATGAAAACTAGTATGTTGCTGAAAATGTCATTTTCAAAGAGTTACATTATTTTCACAGAGAATAATTTTTTTTTCTAAAATAGATATCAATGTGATTCTTTCTAATTTAGTTTTCTAACATTCATATGGAGGGAATGAAATTTTTTTAACAACATTATCATGATTACTGTATATTTAATTAACATTTTAAGTTGACTAAACCATAATTTTGACATACCTTGACTACATAGCTTATAACTTGTCGTGTATTTGTCTAATTTCATTTTATTTTTTTGATAGAAAAATAACTTCAATACCTAGGGAATAGATATTTTTTAGAAATTTTTTTCTCTCATTTACTATTTTTCCATAGGCTTCAAACATAGAGGTAGACATACAGTGAAATATCTATGTTTAGTAAAATTAAAAATACAAAGTCATAATAAACTTAATATATATTAACATTATAATCATTGGAAAGATTTTTCTTAGTAGTACCTTACTACATATATAGGTTTGTCAAATGGATTCATTTGATCTTCCAAAAGATAAAGTTGAGGTGATTTTTTGTCAGCATTTTAACTGGTATGAAGGAGATTCCATTGTAGGTATGAATGAGGAGTATAGATGTTATATTAATGTTTTTTTTTTTAATCTAAGAGGCTTTGAAATAACCATTTATAATTAATTCCTTCAAATGGAACCTCTCAAGGCTTAAATCATCATATTTTATTAAAAATGTGTTATTTCAACAAAAATTGGCATGTCAAAAATAGTGTAACCCACTATTGTGGGGTCACCCCAATATGATTCTAAATCCAGCTAACGTGACTTTGGGATTTCATTATATTAATGTTGGAGAGAAAACCCCAGTTTAATATAGAAACATTAGAGACCTTCTAGGGTTACTAGGAACTCAAGCCCTACACCAGTGTTGCAAAGGAGTGATACAAAAAAACAAAAGGGTTTCCCCAACATCACACATGAACCTAGGAGGAGGCATGGTAGAAATGATGCTAAGTAACCCACAGACAAATGATATTTCCAAAGAGCACCATGCAACCACTGGGGATCACATGTTAGAACATACATGGATCACATCTGACTAAGTCGCAAGGAGAAGACAAAATGATCAAAAGAGACTTACCCCCAATTACCCCTCATTTGTAGCACACCATGATATAAATGATAATGGTGACCTTGAGGAGAGAAACAATGAGAAGCCTTCAAAAAGATAACCAAAAACCAAAGAAACAATTCAAAATTGAAGTGATAAATCCAACAGACATCCTTTTGCAAAGAGATGGATTTACGAAGTGATGGGTGGATTAGGTTAGATAAGAGGAATGATGCATCCTACAAGGACCTATAGGTGGAGTTCATGTTGAAAAATTGTGGCATCATAAAAGATGAAGTTGGGACCATCATTGGATCAAGGATAGCGACTAAGGAACTTGTTGAAGTACAAGGTATGGTGAGACAAGCTATCTGATCATAGTTCTATATGATAGGTACAATGAGACTTGATGATATAGTACAAATGACATAATTGATATATACAGTATAAATTATACAAAATCATAGGGATTAGGATAGGTAAAAAATGGTAGAGATATATGCAAAGCTCAGGATACTGGGAGAAGATCTCTCTATACAAGTATTATACATAGGACACTCAGGATGTGGGATAGTAAGTCATCTATTTGTTGCATATTATACATAATAGAACACCTTGGGAAGGTAGGTTGGTGAGTGGGATAGGAGGTGGGGAAGTGGTGATGAGTGGGTGAATGGGATAAGGGTGATGGGAGTTTAATAGATAATGATCTAGCCCACTATGTATAGTGCTTGTTTCCAGGTCTTCACCAACATACTTGTGCAAGGCAGTAGATTGCAAATTTTTCATTGTTGGACGATTGTTTTTCTTTACTATTTCAATTTTATTTTATTTTTGTATTTTTTTACATTTTTTTATTTTTTTGGTATCATTGAGGTGTCTATTTACTAGGTTTTCACCAAGACAATGATTTTTTCAGGACTTTTTGCAATTTTTATGGATTGTTTCAAATACATAGGGGGATGGTTCAAGCATAGAACTACTTTAGATGGATGATGTTGATGGGATCATTCAGGGGCTCCCCTTTAGGTGTAGATAACTAATAGGCTCTTGAGCTGAAACATGTTGTGACTATATAAAGACCCAACTAGGTAGGTTCAAACTTTCCCTTCTTTTCTCAATTTTTTTGTACTTTATAATTCTCTTTAAGGACCATGTTGCCCACCTAGAACTTGATGGAGGAGCATCCTAGGTGTAAGAGCAATCTTGCATCACCCAAAAATATTTCTGGTTTCTTTCTCAATAAGGGCTATCTTATGTAGAGCTTCTATTTATGGAAACTTACTATTTTTAGTGAGTTGGTTATACGATCTTAGAATGTTCTGATTTCGCAGTTGGAGGTTCATCTCAATCATTTCAGCCTATCAGTTGAGTTTCATTACCACATCATCAATATTGGTGAAGTTATTGAGGTTTTTGGGTATAAAATCTTTCGGGTCAATTTTAAAGGCCTTGGAGGCTCTGGATCGTGATCGACCCCCAACTGATTGGTGCTAGTGCATGTCAAGCACCGTAGATCTCATCGTCGCATTTCTGAAAAGTGGTTACAATAGAAAAATAGAGTTATGGTTAAAAAGTTATGGCCTCTGGGAGTTGTGTTACCTAAAATCATATTTTGTATTTCTTTTGAGCCGACCCTATTGTAATAATTGTGAAAAATAAATAATTCTATGTTTAGTCGGCCTAAAGGGCTAAATTTCTGGAACCTTCCCAAGCGGTAGAAATTGCCTATATAAGAAAGGTTTGTAGTGTTGTCTTAGGCAGTTCAGGTCAGTTCAGAGTAGTTTTGGGTAACCATTTGAGGCTTTGTCCTACAAAATATTGTAAGAAAGATGCCCATGTGAACCTGCATATTGTAATTCTGAAAGTTTGTAATTCCACATGTGTGGAGATAATAAGAAGCCCATTTTCTATTCTTGCAAATTGTTGTTGTTTCTCTATTTCTGTTATGTGTTTGTGGTATTAAGGGGAGCACCCTTCATCAAGAACTTTCTTGGGTGAACCCATTTGTTGTAGCTTCTTTTAAGGTAGTTGTGGTATACTATTAGTAGACATATGAGGACTACCTTGTCTTGTCTAATAGGTCAAACTGGGTGAAGCATGTCATTTGATAATTTTCATCAATGGTATAGTAGTTTTTCATAGACAAATGCTATGAAGGAAGTTCAACCACAATTGGTAAGATGGATTCAACACCATATACATAGGAGTATGGGGTGGTGCATGTGGGAGTGTAGAATGAAGCTTGGGAGGTACAGAGGGTGGGATTGATTTGGAGGTGCTAGGCATGACTAGAATCATTGACAACTTATTGGAGGTGCTAAGCATGACTAGAATCATTGACAACTTATTGGAGGATATTTACAATGGTTTTTTTGGCTGCCTTAGATTGGTCATTTCCTTGAGGGAAGTATGGTCTTGAAAAATGATGATAAATGCAGAATTCAACACATAGATCTTCCATATGCTGATTTTCAAAGGATGTACTCTGATCTGTGAAAATGGTGGAAGGGATGTCAAAGAGATAGATGATATGGTAGAGGAGGAACTTAGATATTTGAATGCCAATGCTAAGGGTGAGTGGGATTGCTTCAACCCATTTTGTGAAATATTCAGTGGTAGTTATGATATACTTGTTTCCATCTAGGGAGAGGAGGGTGATCTTAAAACCAAGGTTAGAGCCCCAACATGAGAAGGGCTAAGGTGGTACAATGGGATGTAAGTCTTGTGTTGGAGCATGAATTAGATTGGCATGTTGTTGACATGGTAGGCACTTCTTTATGAACTCATATGCATCATGTTCCATTGTTGGCCAATAATACCCAGCTTTGAGTAGCTCCTTTGCTAGGACCATGCCACTCATGTGGGAACCATATATTCTATCATGAACCTCTTGTAAACCTAGGATTTCCTCATTAAAATATAAACACCAAGAGAGGATTTTATGATATCCATGATGATATAATGTATTAGCTACAAGAGTGTACTAGGAAGCTCTATAGATAAGGCTCTGGTGCTAGGTGTTGGTGAGGTTGGGGGATATGATATCATTCTTTAGATAAGCATGGATGTCATGGTATCATGGGGACTAAGGACCAATAAAAATGCACACCATTTCAAAATCAACATTCTCATAAGTGGGTGTGTATAGATTCTCGACTAAGAATTTTTTCTACATTGAATCCAGATGGATTTCTACTAAAGACCCGATAGTTTCCATGCCATCTGCAAATTTCTTAGGTATCATGTGTATCTTTGTGAATTGTAGAATTAAGAATTATTCTTTCTTTTTTTCCACCAATTCCTTGTAGGGTAATAACTTCTCATCCTTGGTTTGAAACTCATCCAAGACTTACTTGATGATTAGTTACAAATCTCCAAACACTTGTAGTTTTGTGATATTCCATTGGATAGCTATTTTGAGGCCTAGGATGAGGGCCACATATTTTGTAATGTTATTTGTGTAGGGAAATCCCAACTTGAATGATTTGGGGATGTAGTCACCTTGGAGAGTGACAAATAGGAATCCCGCTCTTGATCCATGAGATGTGTAGGAGCCATCAATGTTGTTCCTCTTTATTTAATTTCATTTGAAGTACTAAAGGTCAGATCCACTAGGGATCATAACCCATTTTAACATTCGGCATGTAATTGTTGTTTGTGACAATAGGTACTTGAGTGAGAATACCTTGGAAATGAGCTTTACAATGTGGATGTACATGTAATGCCTGATATTTTGAGTGGAAAAAATGACTACAAGACATGTCATCTCCATGGGTGAATATTTTAGCTCATAGCTCACAAGTGTGTGATTAATATAATAGATGGATCTTTCATTTCCATTATAATCAAGTTGGACTAGGAGTTCCCCCAATGATATTGTGATTTCTAAAATGTATAGGATGAGAGGACATCTTGGTGTTGGTAGTAAAAGGATGGGTGACTTGTCTAGGTATTCCTTGAGATTCTCAAAACTCTATTGATAGATTGGATCCCACTTGAAGTTGATATCCTTGAAAATCAGATGTGTGAATGGTTAACATTTGTTAGCCAATTGTGATATGAATCTATGGACTAATTTTAGTTTTCCTTAGAGGATCCTTAGCTACTTGAGTGTGTGGGGTGGAGGAATTTATATTATGGCTTTGAATTTCTTGGGATGAACCTTGATATCTCATCATGATATAATGAACCCCAGTAGTTTTCCTAATGTGATGCCAAAGACACACTTCTTAGGGTTTAACTTTAAACCATAGTGATGTAGATGATCAAACACACACTCATGGATGTCAAGGTGTTCCAACTGCATCTTTAATTTAGCTAGGATTTCATCCACATAATCTTCAAGGATTTTGTGAGTAATATCATAGAAGATGGTTTTGATTGCTCTCTAATAGATAGCTCTTGCATTCTTTAACCTTAATGGCATCATATTCTAATATAAGGTGCCCCATGGTGTTGTAATTTTTTTCTTCTATTGGTATTGTTCTACTATATGGATTTTATTATATCTTGAGAATTCATCCATGGATGACAACATGTCATGACTAGCTATGAGATCAACGATCATATCGATGTTTGGTAGGGGGGAATCATCCTTGGGGCATGCTTTGATTAGGACTCTAAAGTTTGTGTAGATCCTGATTTCCCCTATTGACTTGGTCACTAGTACCATTTTGGAGATCCATTCTGAGTAATCAATAGCTCTAATGATTTTTTATTGTAGGATCTTTTTGAGTTATACTTTAACTAACAAGGCTACCTTTGGATGCATCTTACAAAGCTTCTACTTGACTAGTTTTGCATTTGGATCTACTACAAGGTGATGAACAAATAAATTTGGATCCATCCTAGGAATATGAGCATATGACCATGTAAAATTAATGGTTTCTTCTTGGAGGAGTCTTGTGAAAGCTTCTTCTTCACCTTTAGTTAGGGATGCTTCTATGTATGTAATCCTTGGGCATTCCTCAATTCCCAAGTTGACTATCTTGTTGTCCTTGATGAGGATGAATGACTGATTTGGTTTGTAGTCATGGATGGGAGGAAGAGGAAATTATTCATCATATAGCACCTCCGAGAGGTTTTCAATAGAAGATACACCATTTGTTTTTATTTATTTTTATTCAAAATGTGCCCCAAAGGGATTTTAACAAAAAGACTCGATCCTTTCTATTTTACTTTTTAGTTTGTGGCTAAATACTTCCTCTTCCCTTAAGTATCCCTTGGGGTCAAGCTTGTAGACATATGTTGATTCATTCTCCCAACCTATTTATTGATTTGATGCTCCCATGAATCTTAAGAGTTCTTCCTTTCTTTGAAACTCATCGATGTGTATGAAACTTCATTGGTCCTCATCTATGAGTTTGGGGTGGATGAGGGGGAGGTCGATAATGTTAATGGCAAGTTGGAAGAGGATGGAATTTCCCATGTAGGTTTCTTCATTGAATATATCATCATAGGATTTATTTTCTTCCTCTTCAAGGATGTCTTTGATTTCCATAACTTCATCCCAGATGTTCAAGAGGGTCATGTTAGGCACATTGGTGCCCCTAGTTGTGGTATTGGGTCCTTGTATATGTAGGTGAGGGGTATTGAATCCAAGGCATCAATGTCTTTGGTTTTTGGATGCTTCCATTGGATCTTTTGTGCCAACTTCTTTGGGTCCTAGACCACCACCTTGATAGTCACATTTCTCTATGGACCATTTATGTGATGCAGGGTGTTTATTTTTAAAATACTCGAGGATTTTAGTGTCAGGAGGTGGGGGATCCTTTTACAACTATCTGTTAATGTTAGGGTCCATCTCTTTATTATTCAGGATGCCATGTGAGATGAATTTTGATTGCCCCATTTTCTTTACTTCTAGGTCTTCTTCAGAGAGTTTCTTTTAGTGGCATGGGCACCCTTGAGTGCGCAGATCAAGTGGTAGGGCTCCAACCATGAAGAAATTAGTCAAATTGTACTCTCCACAACCCCTGATGTTAATATTGATAATAAAAAGTGTGGAGGCTATGATCCTCTCTGGATCATAGTGGGATCGGGATGATTTGGTAATAGAAGTTCCAATATTGATTCTAGAATAGTACATGTAGTGGAGAAATGATGTTTCCAATAGATGATAGTCTACGAAGGGTTGAGGATTAGTGTGGATGGTTATTTCAGTACCTGAATGAAGAAATTTGATGCACTAATGATAGGTGGATGGGACAACCTTAATGAAATGAATCTATGGTTGGCTGAGGAGGATGTTGTATGGGATGTAAATTAGATCAAAAGAATGGCAGATGGTATCTTAAATTTTTAGGCCCATCTTGATGGGAAAAAAAATGGTACCTTGTGAGGTATGTTGCAAGTTATCATATAAGGTTTTAATAGTGATAAATTCATGTCAAATATCAGCCTCTATATATCCCACCTCCTAGATGAACTTTAATGTGCATAAATTAAGGGCCGAATGATTATTTATAATGACCCTTTTGATGGAGAAGTTGTTTACCATGATGGAGATATAGAGAGGAAGATTGTCATCAGGTTCTATGGATGGAATGTCAGAAGGCTTGAAGGAAAGGTTACAAGATGCAGACAAATTCCCCAAGAGGTTCTTGAATTGGATGGTGTTAATGTTTGTGGGGACACGTGCTTCTTAGAGGTCATTATTAATGATCTCTTGATAGATGGGTGAAGTGTGGAAAAGGTTGAGGATGGATATTTAGATAGGTGTATTCCTAAGGTGTTCTAGGAGGTTGTATTGTGCATTGGGCATGGGCATTGGATTAGAGGTGACAACACATATCCTGCCTCTATGTTTGGTGACTATACATTGATTTTAAATGCCTTTGACATAGATGAAATTGACTGTTGGCTCAACCTAGGATATGCATCTGAAAAAAATTTCATAGTTGATATAGGGAGAAGTGTAGTCTTTTCCATTAGCATCGTCACCTTGTTTTCCTTTTCCTTGCTTCTGTGGTGGCAGATTGGCATTGGCTGAGTTCTTTCCTATTTTGTGTTGTGGAAACACATTTTGATAGATTTGTAGGTTGGAATTGGGTGAAGGATAGGTAGGTGTGTCCACTGTGATCTCTTTCTCATCAATGAGATCTTGAATGTAGTGCTTTAGTTTCATCCACTTTATGGTGGCATGTCCCTTAACATAGTGGTAATCAAAATACTCATTTTTCATGTACCACATTGGTTTGGGGGTCAACCCATCAAATGTATGGGTTTTGGGATACACAATCAAGTTGGAATTGGTCATACAGTGGAAGAAAATGTCCAAAGGCTCACTGAGAGTGGTGAATGTGCATTTGTGATTATTTTGGATGCAAGGCTTGTTTTGACCTTGGGTGACTAGTATGGCATTTGTCTGATTAGATTACTTATCAAAATTTTGTATGGGCTACTGGTTGGCTAGTGCTAGTTGTTGATATGCAGGATTGGGTAGTGTAGGAATGGCCACAAAAATTTGGACATATTTTGTATCGGTGACTCCATCTGCAACAATATTTTTATTCTTATTCTAGTAATGAGACCAATCATTACTGGGTTTGTCTTGTGATCTTTCTTTGTAATTATTGTTTGCACCATCATTAAAGAGGTGTCACTCAATATCCATGCCATTTACCTTATTATCATGATAGGTTTTTATGCAATTCATTCACATGAAGTGGGACAACTTTGGATGAAGATTGTCAATGAATATTTTGGTAAGATGATTTTATGGCAGTTGATATGATAGCATCGTAGTGAGGTTCTACCATCTTTGTAGGTAGTCATCTAGGCTCTCACCTCCCTTTTGTTTTGTCTTGCATATCTCAAAGAGGGATAGCTCTTTTTTGATATTGTGTGTTTAATATGCCATAAACTTCTCAAAAATTTCTACAAATGTTTTTATTGATCCATATAGTATCTTATAGAACCACTCAATAATGATTCCTCCCAAGCTTTTGGGAAAGAGGTGCATAAGGAAATCGTCATTGTATGAAACCTCTTGAAAAGCCATGTAGAATTGTTTAACATGACTAACTGGATCTCCCTTTCCTCTATACTTGTCAAATTTTGATGTCTCAAAATTCTTCGGGATGGGAACCACTATAATAGATCTATCAAAAGGATAAGGATATAACTCCTCAAATTTGAAGTTTTTTCTTTCAGTCCTGACATGGATCTCCTTGAGAGCATTCTTCATGTCTTCCCATTTTGAATTGGAACACATTGGAGTGGGTACTTCCATTGGGAATGGGTCTAATGGTGTACCTAAATAGGGATGGTTCTGTGGGGAATATTGTGGGATTTGATGAGGGAATTACCCAACAAAGTTGGTGGATAGGAATGGGTTCTAAGGTGGTGGTTGGGAAATGTATTGTTACTTGAATGAATAGGCATACTCCTATGTTGATTATGGCATTGACTATTATTCTTAGGGGATGAGGGGATGTTTCTGATGTTTTAGGATATATTTTTGTTGTGGGGGAAATTGGTAGAATGGTGTGGATTGCTAATGGGATTGGTCTTGTGTTCGACCGATGTAAGTAGGGTACATTCATGCATTATTGAGAAGTGGAATGGTCATTTGGAAGGTAGTGGTAGGAGGTGGTTGTGCGAGATAGGTAGCGAGATGAGATGCACTCTATAGTTGCGGTGGTGGCATAGTTTGAGAGATGGTTTCGAGCATGGATAGATAGTTGGTGAATATGGGAAGAGACATAACTAGATTATAGATGTTGTGAAATGGAAAATGTGTCATATGCTTGGATGATTATAGATGTGGGACTACATTTTTATTCATAAGGCATTCATTTGTGCTAGATTAAAACCCCAAGAAGATCCCATCATTGTAGTGGGTTGTGACATGGAGGTAGTTGGGAATGAGGCTATGCTGGTGGGGATTTTTGATGTGGATATTTGGTTTGAGGTTTCCATAAATGGAATTCCTATTGTGAAAGTAGATTGTTGGGCTTGCATATTAGCAATGAATGGTGTGAGGGATACTTGTGTAGAAGTTAGCTGGGTGATGGGTGGGAGAGGTGCTTGAGTGAAGGCTTGTTGAACGATGGAGGGAGGTGCTTACACTACCCTATGGAAGAATGGTGTTGATGTGAAAGCTTGGCTCATGTAAGGTGGAGGTATCACTGGTGTGGAGATTTTTATTGGAGGTGGAGGTTTTGTTTTTGGGAATCTCTATGCTTGAGTGCAAACTTGAGATGTGGTAGGTGGGGATGGTGCTCCCATGATGGAGATGGGAGTGGATTGTGTTGTTGTTTGCACTCTGGGGTTTGTGGAGCTAGATTGCAAGAAATGGGGGATAGGTAAGGCCACCTAGGATAATTGCAAGTTGGGGTTGATGATTTTTTAGGATAATGGTGGGGTAGTCATTAGTGGGGATGTGTATGGGTCTTTTGGGATTGAAGGGATAAAGGTGTGGTAGAATGTGAGTACCCTCCTATGCATATCTTTCCAAGATGGAAAGATGATTTTAAACTATGATTGCACTAACCATTTTTGTATGTCCAATGTGGTTGATAAACACTTCCATGGAATTTTTCACAGGTGCTTGAGTTGGATCTTCCCACATGTTCTCAATTTGTGGTGGTTGTGGATTGTATGTTACCATTGCACTATTAGGATTTTTAGGATCAAATGAACTAGTGGCAAGAATGGGCTCCATGTTCTCTCTTCTTGGATCATGTCTCAACATGCATGAAAAATGAAATTCCTATGATGGGGAAATGAAGATGTGGATAATGGATGAGTGCAAGGAACTTCTAAGGAGACCTAAGGATAGGGAATATGATAGTCTTGAGGATGAGCTAGGGATAAATGAAAGATTCTAGATGAACTTGGATAGACTAAAGGATACTTGCATTTTGATTTGATTTGGGATGATGGGGATGTCCTAAGAGCTAAGGATTACCTAGTGCCAAATGAGAAGTGAGTTTCCTTTCTCCTGATATTGGATCAAGATGGAGGGATTTTCGACCTCAAATACACTTATGATCTTTGGAAGATGAGATCCTTTTCTATGTAAGCCAATCTTTGTATCAAGATTATGAGGCCTAAAAAGACAAGTATGTGCTACCCTAGACAATGCTTAGCCAAAGGGTGGAGCTATAAGATGGGTTTGATTTAGGATAAGGATGTGAGAAACTTAAAAGGGATAAGGCACTAGGTGGAGATTTAGATGATTGATTGATTTTGGATTTTGGATTCTCTCTGTTTTTTTTTCTTTTTTCTTGGATTTTTAGATTAAGGATGATGGATTTGATTTAAATGAGGGTATTTAAAGGAGTGATGAAAATTATTAAAAAGGATGATCTATGATTCAAGGATGCCAAAATACTTTCATGGGATTTGAAAGGATATGATACTAGATAAGCCAACTAGTCTTCACTTTCAAGGGTAACAAAATGATGATTAATCTAGAAGTGTGCTCTAAAATACATGATATTTGCATTGTAGGTTACTCTATCAAGTTTTTATTGATACTTGGTTTCTTCCTTGACTGTAGTTAGGATAGTTTGGTGATACTTGAGTTTACATTCGGTAAATTGTTTCTCTTGATAAGCATGGGAGATTAGTAGTTTTTCTTTCTTATGTTTCACGAAATCAGTCATATCTTGAAAGGATGGTGATTGGCACAAATGGTCTTAATAGATTTAGGGAAATAATTTTTGGATGTTCTTGTTGAGTTGATCTCAAATCAAAAGACAACATGCACATGTCTAAAAACACCCTAGAAAGGGACAAAGAAACCTTGTGGGAGATAAGAAATTATGGTAATGACATTGACAATGTTGTTCAAGTGCATATGTTTTTGGGAAATATTTTGATGTTGCAAATAGGCAAGCACACTTTCTACCCTAAGGAGTTGGTTGAGTATGAAAATCATCATTTGATGACTTAGGTACACTTCAAGAGCTAATCAGAATATGGTAATCACCAAGGATACAATGGCTCTAGTCATGATCTTGTATTTTCTAAATCCAAATGCTCAGGAAGGCACAATATGGTGAGTGCCTTGGGGATTTTACTATCCTCCTTGCACTTGGATTATCAAACTTTTGGGGGTGAACTAGGTAGCTTCTATTTAGTTAATTCTAGTACGGGTCTCCATTCAAACACACTATTTGTGTCTACATAAGTGTTATTTAGGCATATAGCCTCACAAAGATCCTTGGGAGAGGTAGTCACATAAATGTGATTTTGACTGTGAGGCCCTATTGATGTTTTAGGTGAGAGCTGAGTATAAGCTTAAATTTTATCCAACTTTCAACGCTTTAACCCCAAAAATAAAAATTGGTTAACATGAGTTGGAGTGGTGGGCTAATAGCTCATTCTCATGTGGGTCATTCCCAAGAGCTTTTTACCTTAACTAGCAGGCCTATCTAAAGGATAAAATTTAAAATCATGGACTGGAAACAAGAGGAGTCTATATTTCTTATTTTCCCTTAAGGGGAAAAGGGCATACACTCCTATACAATGTTTTTTTCTCCCAAACACATCAAACAGGCTTGTTCATTCCCAAAGTCCTAGTGAAAAATGAGTCTAGGTTTCTAATTGTCTCAAAGAGACAAGAGAATAATCCCCTATCGGTTGAAAAAATACTACAAGTGAACTTTTATTAAGATTCATAGAAAAATATTAATGAAGAAACAAATTTTGTTGGTATCTCCTAGGCAACCTGCAAGATAGATAGATTTAGTAGTCTTTCAAATGATTCTTTGGAAAGAAACCTAAAACAAAAGCATTAGTAGTTTGAGGTGTCAATGAATTTGGCAAGTGTTTTTTGTGAACTAACCTAAAATAATATGTTATAATCTTCAAAGAAGATGGTCAAGGACAATATGCAACTAAAACAATAACCAAAATTTAAAAAACATCAAGATTTAAAGCCCCAAAATTGCTCTCTATTTCCAATATGAGAAAATAGAATAGGTGATTTTGTGTGTAGAATCATACAAGAATACACAGATGCCAATATGATAAAAACCTAATACAGAGTTCCAGTATAAGAATATACCATGTTTAGTATGATAATACAAGGGTTGCAGTACAAGAAACCAAAGCTAGAAATGATGCAGTCAGAAAGTAGACAGAATGCAGAAGAGGCCAATACAATTATTCTCCACATGTATTACAAATAAACAAGGCCAGAATGATTTTACTCATACTAGGATTCTCACAGGCTAGTATGAGCATTTCTAGAGTTTCAGAAAGGGTGATAAAAACCCTCAAATAGAGAGGAAAATTATGTGGTGGGGTCTCACTAGGTGTGCCAAAATGTAGATGTGGTGAACCTAACCTATTAGGATCATGCATATACCATAAAAAATTATTCTTAATCTAGCATGCAATGATACAATAAGAAATTCACACACACCACCTTCAATTAACCCAAAACAGGAGCACCCAAGCCTCGTTTGATTTTTTCAATTTGGAAAATGTGGATGTGATGTCCAAACACAATGAGAGGATCCCCAATGCAATGCTAAGATGATTAAATCCTAAAATACAAGCCAAGGAGATCCCAAAATGGCACCAAAAGCTTAGTATGAGGAACTAGTCTTTCCCCTAGGATTCCAAGATATCCAATGGATGAAGATGAAGATTTAAGCTAAAAATGATATGCAAACTTGAGATTTAATTACCCATTATGCATGATATTGTGATTTAGATTAAAATTAAAGAGAAATGAATAAAGAAAACTAACCTCCATTAACCATTAATATTATACTATGTGATGTAAGAGTTGAAAGAAATAAAGGACACTAACATGATAACAATGCATG
This sequence comes from Chamaecyparis obtusa, assembly GCA_027943335.1. NCBI lineage: Eukaryota > Viridiplantae > Streptophyta > Pinopsida > Cupressales > Cupressaceae > Chamaecyparis > Chamaecyparis obtusa. Next base: position 299,265 of record BSBK01002088.1, on the reverse strand, counting down.
AAATGAATTAGTGAATTTCTCATGGAGAGGCCTCTATTTATAGATTTTTGAAGGGAGAGATAGGGCTTGCATGAGTTGGCACCTATGTGGCATCCACATAGGAGACACATAGGAGACACATAGGCTTGAGGTGATGGCCATTTTGAAAGGTCAATTTGAGATAAGATGGGCATTTAAGGTTTGAGTGGCTCAAGGTTTCTTACATATCTATGAGAAACTTTGGGGAAGACTGTGGGGGACAAAGTTTTAAGAGAGATTTGAAGAATTTAAGGAAGTTGGGTGGCTTCCTTGGGAAGAGTTTCTCACACATGTGTGAGAAACCCATTAGCTCTAATGAGGCTAGGAGTCACTTTTTAAGTGATATTAGAGGAGTGATTAGGTGGGAGTGTAGGTTTAGCAAGTTAGATGATGGGTGTAATCATTGTTTTAGGTAGGTATGGATTTAGATTAATTTAAATTGGTTTTAGATTAATCTAGGCATAGAATAATATTAGGATATTGGGGGATTTAAATAAATATAAATTTATTCAAAAGCGGTTTATGACAGACATGTATTAAAATAAGTTTAATACATTAGAGAGAGAGGTATCCAAATTAGATTTAAATACTTTAGGTAGTGGACCCAAGTTAAATAAAATAATTATAATTAAATGGGTAGAGGAATATGACAATAGTCATTCATTAATTACAATTCATTAAAATATTAGAGGGATTATTAATTAAATAAATTTAATTAATAGGAATGATTTTTAGGTGTCTACAGTATCATATCATTACATTGGTGACCAGGTATCTTGTATGAAATTAATGAATCATACTAATGTACCAAATGAACAATATCATCAACTTGTATTCCTTTGAGTAACCAATGTCTAATGTATCAAAATATCAAACAATAGCATTCATTAATCTATATACCATAGTGTCTTTTGGCATCGAGGATAACAAACAAGGGAAATAAAAAGAAAAAAAATTACCCTTTGTCCTTGGTGACAAAAACACAAAATATGTCTCCCAATTTTTGGTAGAAATGACAAAGGAAAAGTGATCTCATAAGATCATTAAATATACCAAGTAACAATTTGCAACATTATTCACCAAGAACCAAAGAACATAAATCAGATATTTAGAAGAGCATGTTATGAAAGATATGCATAAAATGTATAGAATTATCAGTATCTAAAGACATCAACCTGAAATAATTTTTAGTATAGGAAGTAAAAATTGTTGTCCATTCATATGAAGACTAAAGAATATTAGGATAAAAAGAAGAATAAAGAACATTTAGGGAAGGGATAAAAGATAAGCATTAATAGCTCCCCCTAAACCACTGTGGGAACTAAATTAGTGAAGGGAAGAAAGGGAGGGAACACCAAGTCTATCCCTTAAAGATTCAAAAATTTCCTTGGTCAATGGCTTTGTAAAAATATTAGCCACTTGTCTAGTTGATGGCACATAGTCCAAAATGACTTCATCGGACAATTTTTTTTCCCTAAAATGATACTTTATAGAAATCTATTTAGCTTTAGAATATAGGACATGATTTTTTGAAATATTTATAGTACTTGTTTTATCACACAAAATGTACATAGGTTGAGAGACTTTCACTTTAACATTTTTTAAAGTTTGAATCATCCATAAGACCTTAGTCTAGCATGTGGAAGAAGTACTATATTCTAGATGAGGAATTGATAGAGATGGAGAAACTTTTTCTTGGTCTTCCATGCTATTAACCTACCACGCAAAAAAATGAACCTCCATAAGTTCTCCTTATATCATTTGTAATACCCTCTCCTATGGTGATACATCGACTTTCTGATTTGGAGATTCTATTATGATGGATAGAACTATACATTTACATTTATGTTTTGTGGATTATGATATGTTTATTAGATGATTGATATGCTCATTTATGGTTATCATTTATATGTTTATGAAATTAGAAAACCATCTATCTTTATATGTTTTATGGAGCTAACCCAAGGATTTGAATCTAACCATTATCATGATGTTTTATATTTCATGGATATGTGTCTTATGTGTTTTCATGACTTAGGATGAATTCATAGTTACTCACTTAGTTGATGTCCACATGATGTATCAATCCTAGTCATCTGTTTGCATATATCTAATTTGTATGTGTATCCATATGTATACATGTATCTCTTCTTGGTGATGTAGGATTATAGGTACCAGGTATCATCTCCACCTAGCTTCACAGGTCTAAGCATTCCCTCAAAATCCTTGATCATTGTTGTTGTTACGGAGATATCATCAAGGTTCTGTTAGTGCTCAAATCTGCAGATTATCAAATACTCCTATAATCCCAATGGATATAATCTAGCAAGATGCAAACACTAAGGTAATAAGGTTAGATAACCTTCTTCACTTCGAGTATGAATACTCAGGTGGGTGTACTGATTTCAATTCATGGTTTTGACTTAGATCTGAATTGTGAACTAGCTCCTTCACTATTCTGTCCTCACTTCCAAACTCAACTCAATAAGATGAGAGAACTCTAAGTATGCCCCATATTATCCTGATACACAATATTATGATGGAAATCATGAAAGCAACAACATGAAACAATGGCTTAAGGATATTCATCCTTCTTCTTTTTAGAGTTGAAATCAAGGAAGGTTAACCTCATTTAGTGCTTCTACAAAGCATTACAAAGCATATCTATGAACTTGTCATAGAATGATTCAGGTTTGCGATTGTACAAATAAAGTAAAATGAAACAGTTATTTAGATTTAGGGTGGCAAATCAGTGTAAATAGATCTAAAACCAGTGCCTTATCCACTTGGGTGATAGAGTCAAACCCTACCTCTGCATATAACTATCAAAACTAATTTCCTGAAACTCAAATGACATGCCTAACATACCACCCTTTTAATTCCTACTACTGTCATCAAATTCATACATGGATTAGTCATTCCCAGAGATCTCCCCTAAGATTTTACTCTTTCCTTCAAAGAAACTTAAGCTTAACCCCTATATTCACCTTGTGAATAATGCATTTAAGAAAGCCTTGCAATTTAAACACATAAGAAAACTAACACATTCCATACACAAAGATAGCAAAATAGTAGTAACAGAGCTTCAATGTTTTGTATTAATGGTCAAAATGCACAGATACAATATCCTCTCACTTTTAGAAAATAAGGTTTTGTATTCAGAACCTTTCTTACAAAGTATTTTCAACCGCCTCTCAAAAGAGTAAAAACTTACTATATATAACATAGCCATCTTGGAATCCTTGAAAGGATGCAACAAGCTTGGGATGGCTAGAAAAGATCCTACACAAGAGACAAGATTACAAATTGACAAACGGATTGTAACAACACATTACAAAAATCTTTTCTCAACAATTCCGCAGGTGGTATCTTTGTCTAAAGATATTTCAAAGCAGTTGCTAAATTTGCTGCATGAATGATGACCGCCATTCCGGCTAACTTACATCATCCTTTGTTTGAAACTTGCTCTCCCTCAATTTTTGGATCAGGTGCCATCTGCAACTCTATTCTTCCTCTTCCTCTATAAGTTGGACAATTGGCCTCTTTTTCTTCTTTATTGTTAGCTTCTCCCAAGCCACTACTTCATCATCTGATGGCCAGCTGTAAGTTTGCAATTCTTGTAACAAGCTGACTTGCTTATCCCACATGGAGTCAGTTATATTTTTGGCTTCTGCCACAAAGTGTATGCAATCATTTTCAATTTTAAAAAGACTGTCAATTATGCTATTACACCTCTTAAAATCCAAAGTATTGTCATTATTAAGGAAAGCATCTTGTGTAATCACCAACTGATCCATTGATAGTTTCCATTCCTCCAACTTGATTAGGTTTCCATTGTCATCACATACCACAGGTAGATACTTGCTATAATATTTATCAAACATAAACAACTTAACCCTCACCTGGTTGGACTTACCTTTAAAAAACTTTGAAACAGCATTGATTAAGCCAATCTTCTCAAAAAAATTTGTAACTATACCAGGGATCTTAGGCTTATGCTCCTGTAGGCTATCAAATTTATCAAACAACAAACTCCTTCCAGACCAAACACTATGAAGTGGCTCCAAAGTAGCCAATGATTCATTTATCTTTCTGTTGGTCTGGTGCAATTGGCTGACTGATTGATAAACTGTATCCATTTTCTCTATTATCTTATCTCACATGTATTGCACAATCTTTGACATGGTGTCCAAAGATGCCTCTATCCTTATCTTATCCAAATATTTAGTAGGTCCCTCAGGTACTTCTTCATCAATTTGAATTGGGACCTCAATCTGCACAGGGGGGACAATAACTACCTTCGAAGCTTCTTCAAGCTTGACTTTTATCTCTGTCAATTCATCTTCTAGCTACTTGATCTTCATCAATTTTAAGTCTCTATCCTTGGCCACCAGGTTTGCACTTTCAAACAACTTCGAGTATCTTTCAGATAATTGAACTATTTTTGCCGCATTTAGGTTAGCCCAATGAGTTACTGCCTTAGAAACTTCAAGGTCAGTTGTATTCTGCACAGTCCAAATAATCTAATTCCCTTCCATTTTATCCTCTATACTCAATAGGGATGGCTTTTGAGTCCTAGGGGCCATGGACCACATTGCAACAGCTTGAGACTTAGGGTCATAGCCACTTCCTCTTATCATATCACCAAAGTGAACCTCATATGACAGGTTGCCCTGCGGTTGCTTTCTTATTTGATCTATGATGAAGGTAGAATTCAGATCCCATCTTGGAGTCAATAGCATTCCACTTGACTTGACTAGTTGTCTAGCTTCATCTGCAGTTATGGGATCAAGGCTAGGAGCATAAGAATTTAATGCTCTCAATGTTTCTTCACTTGGCTCCATACATTCAGGTAGAAGTTTCCTCACTTCTTGTTGCTTATTCCAAACAAGGAAACTCTTGAATTCATCAGTTTTAATAAACTGGTCATCACTCAAAAATTCCTCTTAATAGACCTCTTTGATATCCTTTTCTGACCACAGGGACTGTTCCTTATCTATTTCATCAATGGCCACCTTCTTTCCTTCTCTTATTGCTTTTCTCAATTTGTGATGGTAAACCCTATCACCTAGCACTAGAGAAGATGCTCTATGAATTGTTCTCTTTTGTTTTTCCTACCATGAAGGCTCTCCTACCTCAAGCCTCTATTTCTTCATAGGTGGCTCTGGAGTATCCCCTATTTTTGGTTGGTCTTCAACAGGCCTAACACTTTGTACATCTTCCATTTGTGGCAGGTTGTTCCCTTCCCGTGACTCATCAGAAAACTCCTCTTGATCAAAATATTTATAGTCTTTCATTTTGTTTGGTTGACTCTGATCAATCAACTTCTCCAACTGATTTGATAGAGTGTCATGCATCTCTATCATCTTGTCAATTATTTCTAAATAGAGAAGGTCAGGGAAGAAACCCTCAAAAAGAGGCTGGGCTGCCATCACTTGTTTTGACAAGTCTATCAAATCAAAGTACCTATTCCATCTCCTTTTGACCTCATCATCATCAATGATGTTTCTGACAACATCTTCCTCATCCAAGCCTTCATGTTCTTTGTTCACACCAATGTTTGGGATGTATAGCATCTTGGCAATTTTGATAAAGCCCTTAGGATCTACATGTCTACAAGCACTAGTAGCCATTTTAAACTGATTTAACCATGCAGTAATTTGAGGAAATTCCCTCTTTCCTACCAGGAATTCACCTATCTTGAATTGCCTACGTGTGAATGTACCCTTCCTGTAAGGGGCTAGAAGTTCTCTGTCTGTCCACATCAACTGCCACACAAATTCCAAACAAGCAACCCTTGGAGGCACAAATTTTGGTAACAGATGTTGGGGTTGGGGGCAACCGTAGACTCTCAAAATTGTAGCATTCTCCCCCAAGTGAAAATCACCCCAATTAACTGCACTGGTCGTAGGAGCCTAAGGACCCTTGGGGATATCCTTATAGTATTGACACCTAACATCCTTATAAGAGGATAAACAATGAAATTCTGAAAGATACAAAAATTCCCCTCATTGGAAGTAGAATTCCACTTCCTCAATCATAATTGCACCGGATTATAATGGCCTTCAAAGTTGAACCTTGGCTTCAGCATGTTCGAGTCAAAATTATTAATATTGAAGAACAAAATTAAGTGCATTAGCAAAGAGTAATGCATGAACTTAATTGGGCTCTTACTATCCTTGACAGAAATCAAACACTCATGCATTCTATCAATGATATACTAGATGTAATCATAGTTAGTATTAACCAAAGAATTTTGGATGTCCAGGATAATCATCAAAAGATCAGCTGGTAAAAACTTTGCATCCCCATCAATTCCCAAAACCCTACACAACCCATAACAAGTTTGCTTCATGTAATGCTGAAGGGATTTAAATTGGTAAGGGGCATTCATGTGAGCAGGGAGTTGAGCTATATACTTATCCTATTTTGAGATATGCTTTGTTATTTGGTCCTTCACTATCCCTATGTTCTTCTTGTATCTCTCCTTTTCTTTGCTCAGGTTGATTTCAATAGAAGTGGATGTATAGAAATTAAAAGCCTTCATGAATGAACCCCTATCAAGAGCAACCAAAGCTGACTGGTCCTCTTTCCTAATAGTCTTAGAAATAGGGTCATAATGCCTAGCTAGAGAAAAAATTAAATCCACATCCAGGAATACATTAGGCACTACTAATTTCCCTAACCCCAAAGCCCAACCATTACATACAGGGATATGACTATCTCTATTTTTATAAAAGAAGTTGAAATTAGTATAACCTATGGTATTCAGTGTGATAGGATCTCTACAAAACCCTAGAACATCTTCAAAAACATTATCAGCAGCTCTTTTGTTCTGACTGGAACTAGGTAGCAATTTCAAAAACTCCTCTGAATAATTAGGCTTTCCCTTGTCTTCACCACCTTTAGATTTTGCTTCACTGCTTGAAGATGATGTGCTTCTCTCAGGTTGACTCATCTTTGCTACAAAATTATCTTCAATCTCTGCAAAATGGATTCACTTGGTTCTCAAAAATCACTTCAGAATGACACAATTCTCTTCAAATGATTTTGGACATAGGAAACAAGGAGCTTAAATTATTTATCAATGCAGATCAAGTGTTTACAACTACCACAATCATTGTAAATCTCCTTAATTGCTCCCGCATTCAATTTCACCTGTCACCAGTTTTCAAAATGGAGCTAGTTGATGCTCATTAGTTTACTTTCTAGCTTGATACTATACTTTGTCCATGCACACAACGGTCCCTTTTCTTTTATTTTATTACCTTTTCCAACTAGGCCGATTCAGGGAATCCACGACTGAAAACTTCTCATGATCACTGAATGCAATGTTAACCCTAGCATATATTTAGAGAACTAGCGACCAAAGCCTTCATGGGTTCTCGAAATGCAATCCTTAACTCATGATACTTTTCATGAATTAGTGAACACAGTGACACCCTTCAAGCACTTGACTGCAGTTATCATTTGGCAAACCAACGACCAAAGCCATCTCACATTCTCTTAATGTCCCGGCTAATTGTTAAATCTTTTGGAGGTTCAGTGAACAAAGGGTTCACACATTTTCTTAACGGATCACTTAACCACTAAATTACTTGGAGAACTAGCGAAGCCTTTACTCTCTAAATCACTGAATCTTTACCTTACCATCATCTTTACTCTAAGATTCTGAATGAACTATTGATCTTGTTGATGATCTATGGTTGTCACCAATTTGCTGAAATATTTGATCCTTGGTCATTTGATTACGAGATTCAGTGAACAAAGGGTTTGTTGAATCACCAGATCATATTAAACACTGAGTATTTCAATCCGTGATTAAGTGACTGAAGACTCAAAACTTTGGTGACCCTTTTATTCATGCATTTTCCAAATGATTATGCCCTTTACCTTTTCCTTTTAGAGAACCCATGACCACATGACTCGTTGAATCACTAAATCATTTAGCTTCTTACTAATTTATTCTGAGAACAAGCAAACACTTGAAACAACCCGTTCCACCAAATTCTTCATACCAAACTGTCGGGGCTGCCAAACTTAGAAGTCTTTACACAGTCGCTCATTCGCCAAATGAAACATGTAGGACCCAATAATATATGAGATTAAACCACAACCATTGATTCTGACAATGATCTATGGTATTCACCAAGTTGCTAGGTTATTTTTCTCTTAACCGCTAGATTTAGAGAATGAGCGATAACCATTGTTGCCAAGTCACTGAGTGTAAGCAAAGAACTGCCAAGGAATACCCAAACTAGAGATAATGCATTCACCAAATCACCAGATGTTTTTTGATAACTACCAGATATTTGGAGACTATAGGAACAAAGACAACACTTAGCATTTTTAACACATTCTCTAGTTCGTTGAATGGTTGAAGTGTTCACCAGGAGACTTAGAGACCATGCGACTAAAATGACGCTTAGCATAAGATTGACTTGTTTGCTGAATTGCTGAATACTATATGAGACATGCTATGACCTTTTTCGATTTAGCGAACATAAAACATTTAACACGTGCATGATTTAATCAGCTTAAGTGACTTAAAAAGGTAACAATGAAATAGAAGAATAAGGGCTAATCATGAGGACTTTTGCATGAATTTGACATTTTCAAAAGAAAAACCTAGGGTTAGGGTTTTGAAGTGGGCTATGATAATTTTTTGAAGAACTTTCGACACCTGTACCTAGGAAAACTTCACAGACCAGAGGGCTAAACCAACATTTGGACAAAAACCTTAGAAAATCAAGAATATACCCAACAGTGGCTCTATCTGAGGATGCTTGACTACAAAATCACAGCAAGAATTCATGAATCTCTGGGAGGCAGACCACAAAACCTTAACCTAAAATAGGAAATAAACACACAATAGAAACAAACACACCTATACATATATACAAACCTACTGTGCATAGAAAAAGGATTAACTGAAGAAAAATTTTAGGAATTGTCCATGCACTGGCAATTCCTGCTCTTCACCATCCAATTTTTGCAAGAAATATGAGTCCTTACCATGGGTTTGATGAACAATATAAGGTCCCATCCACAAAGACTCAATTTTTTTGTGTTTCCCTTTATCTTCAGCCCTAGCATTCCATTGGAGAACCATATCACCAGGCTGGAATTTTCTCATAGTTGCTCTCTTATCAAAAAGATATTTCATCTTCTCCTACAACTTCATATTTTCCTTTTTTCCTTCCCTCCTAATCTCATCTAATTCAATCAGCTGAACCATTTTGTCCTGCAGTGGATCACTAATTTCCATGTCCTCTTCTTGAATAAAATTATAAATTGGAAGGAGGTTATTTACTAGCAATCTTGATTTAGCACCATATACCATCTCAAAAGGGGACTTACCAGTAGCCCTCTTCTCAAAAATTCTATCAGCCCATAGTGCTAACTTTAATTTTACATGCCAGCTTCTCTTATTCTTTTCCAGGGTTTTCTTCAGAATCTGCAAAATACTCTTGTTGCTGGATTCAGCCTATCCATTGGCTTGTGGATGATAAGGGGATGAGTAAGACAATACTATGCCCATTTTTGAGAAAAAATCAGTGATCTCCTATGACCTAAAGCTCATAGCATTGTCAACAACCAATTTAATAGGGACACCAAATCTAGTAATTATGTTGTTCATCAGAAACTCAATCACAATAGCACTAGTGGCCCTTTTTGTTCGAATGGCTTCAATCCATTTGGTGAAATAATCAGTAGCCACCAAAATGTGACTATGTCCCCCACTAGACTTCTTAGAGAACTCTCCAATAAAATCCATACCCCACATTGCAAAAGGATCTTCTGCAACAATAGGGTTCAATAATAATGCACCTGAGAACTTTAATTTTTTAGAGAACCTTTGACAAGGTTCACATTTCCTCACATAAGAATGAGTGTCTTTGAACAAAACAGGCCAATAGTATCCTGCTCTTCATATTTTATGAGCTGTTGATCAAGTAGAATGATGTCCTCCACACATTCCAGAGTGCATTTCCTTCAACATTTTCTCCGATTGGTGCTTATCCATACAAAAGAGTAAGATACCATCATTATCTTGCCAATAAAAATCACCCTGGATCAACACATATCTCTGAGCTTGCAATCTCAGACTCCTTTGATTATCATTCAAGTCAAGTGGACATTTAGCATTTTTAATAAAATATATAACATCCTTGTACCAGGGTTGCATTTCAATACTAGTAATCATATCAATGTTAGCAGCAACATTATTTACTTGAACAAGGTCCATATTTTCCTCAGTCATTAACTTAGCAAGTCCCAATCCTCTCACCAATTTGGTAATATGAATCTCCAGGTCAAACTCTTGAATCTTGTTTATCCATTTGCACCTCTTTCCTGTGACTTCACTCTATGTTAAGATATCCTTTACTGTAGCATGAGGCACATAAGCACTAACCTTTGCGCAAACCAGATATGGTCTGAAAGCTTTGACTGCCTTCACAAGTGCATAGGCTTGCTTTTCCATTAGTTCATAATTTAATTCAGCATATTGTAATGACTTGCTGAAAAAGGCTGTAGGATGCTCATATGCTTCTTGATCCTTTTGCAAAAAGATAGCTGCAATAGTATGAAAAGATGCAAAAGAAAATAGAGAAAATGGTTTCAAGTAATCAGGTGATACCAAAACTGGGGCCTCTTGAATTGCTTGTTTGAATTTTACAAAAGCTTGCTGAGCTTCAAGGTTCCATTCAAACTTCACTTCCTTCTTTAGGAACTTTACTATGGGCTTGACCAATTCTACAAAATTAGCAATAAATCTTCTTACAAAATTAATCTGTCCTAAGAATGACTACACACCTTTTATGTTCTTTGGTGGAGGGACCTTTTTAATTGCTTCTACTCTTTCAGGATCAATCCTGATTCCTTCTTTTGACACTGTGTCCAAGTAACTTCCCCTCTGTCACAGCAAACTGACACTTTTTGGGATTCAAGGACACACCAAATTCTAAGGCCTTAAGAATGACCTTCTCCAAATGAGAACAATGATCATCAGCTTTCTTGGAATAAGCAATGAGATCATCTTGATAAAAAACCATTAAAACATTTATCAACTCCTCAAATGCAACATCCATGGCTCTCTGAAATTTTCCTCCAGCATTTTTCAGACCAAAAGGCATGCAAACATATACATATGTTCCCCATGGGGTTGTGAAGGCTATCTTAAATTGTTTTGATTCTTTGACCAGCACTTGATTATACCTGCAGAAACCATCCATCATTGACAAGAGTTCACATCCGATCACCCTATGCAGCATAGCCTCCATATTGGGCAATCCATAGTTATCCTTATGTGAAGCCACATTCAGGTTCCTAAAATCAACACAGAGCCTAATATCACCATTCTTTTTCCTTACTGGCACAAGATTCAAAACCCAAGTTGAGTGCCTAATTGGTTCAATAATACCAGCATCTCTCAGTTTTGTCAACTCAACTTGCATCTTGGTAGCCAATAAAGGGTTAATGGGTTAAGGGTTAATGGGTCTAAAAGGCTTGGTTTCCTCTTTTAGAGGAATTTCATGCTGAAACAGGTCAGCCCTATAAGCTTTGAGGTCATCATAGGACCAAGAAAATACATGCTTGTATTTTTTCAAAAGTCTAATCAGGTTTCCTCTAATCTCTTTGCTCAGTTTCTTACCAATGTATACCATTTGTGGGGAGTTTTCTGAACCCAAGTTTATTTCCTCTAAGTCCTCCATTTTAGTGTTAGACTTTTGAGACAAAAAACCATCATTTATTTTGAACATTCCTTCCAATTCTACTAACCCTTTAGGTATGTGGTTGGATGGCAATTGCACTATCTCATTCCCCATGATGCATTCTTTTCCCTCAACACACTATTATATCTCATTGAGATCTATTTGCTAACCATCATATTGATCAAGGCCTTGAAGGAACCTAAGGATATTTAAGTCATCCTCAAAAACTTGCCAATTATATACATTATCAGGAACTGCAGGCCTAGATTTGACCTCTGGCATAGACACACCAGTGAGGGTTATGTCTTCACTCTTAAGGGCAACATTTGCAAGAAAATTTTCCATGATATTATTGGATCATTCTACCCAAAGTAGATTGAAAGCATCAAAAAACTCTAGTCTATCCCAAACAACATGTTTATATAGTTTCAACTTTTCATCTTTAGAAGCATACTGAGATCTCACTTGGGCTATTATCAACTGGGAATCACCATGAACTTTTAAAGATTTAATACCATGTTTTATGGCCACATCTAATCCCAGTATTAGAGCCTCATACTTAGTAGTGTTATTTGTACACTCAAAAGTTAACAAGAAAGAGTATTTAAATGTAATACCTGATGGGGAAATGAATACCACACCAACTCTTGATCCTTCCTTGGAGCATCCACCATCAAAGAACATTTTCCAGAGCCCATCTTGCTACAAAATTAACTCATCCACAATTGGATCTATGTTTTTTAACTGAGGTATTGTTTCTTCAATCATAAAATTGCTCATGTCAATATCTACAAAACAATTTAGATCCTCCAGAGCAACCACTTCAATCATGACTGAAGAATGGGGCTCCCTGTACACCTTTACCTCAGTTCCATTTATTAGGATGGTAGCATATGATAAATCTAGTTGCAAATTTCCACCCACTACTACAGCCCATTGTCTTGATAATAACATGCCATAGTGAGGTTTTGTATCAACAACAACCACATCCATTTTATATGTGGCTTCTAGGAATGCAGCAATCTTCACTTCAATTCCAATCAGGCTCCCTACAATAGGTACTACCCTATTGTCCATAGCATAACACCTTCCACTAGATGTATCAACTTGTAACCCTAACTCCTTCATCACTTGATAAGGCATTACAATTGTAGCAGCACTAGAGTCAATCATACAGTTTTTTAGCAAAAAATTATTTACAAGCAAAGTAACATAGAAAGGATTTATAGAAGAGGGTTCTTGTGTCACAATAGTCCCAACACATACATCAGAGATGTCATTAATTGCAATTGGCTTGTCCAGGGACTTCCCTTCTTCTTGTAAAATAGGAGTAGTTCTCTGCTCACTTATGAGAGCCAGGGCTGCTGCTTTGTGCTCTTCTATTTTCAACATTTCAAGCAGAGGGATGGAAACTTTCATTTGGGACAAGGCATGTCTCATATCAAAGGTAGGGGAGTCAGTACAAACATCAGGGTGACCTTTTGGCCAACCAAATTTCTTTTTCACCTTGTCGGCAGTAACTTCTTGTTCCCTTTTCTTTTTAGCTTCAAACCCTTCATCTTTACTATTTACAATATTGGGCTTTGGGGAGTCCTTATCATGAGGATTACTTTTGACAAACACTAATCTAGGAACTCCCTACTCATTATCCACCTTTCTGTTCCTCAAATTGTATGAGGATTTTTCTTGTGTAATAGTAGCCACAGTTAAACTCTTGATTTCTTCTTCACCGGGCTTTCTCCATTGTCTTTCATCTGACCCAGATTCTACCATGTGAGTCTTATAGTCATCATTATCAAACTCTTCCTAATCAGACTGAGTAAATATTTGTTGTTCATAGTCAGAGAAAATCTTCCTCTTATGATCAACATCAAGGCAAATAAATTCATCATCTGAGGACTCAAGATCCTCCATTAGTTTAGTAGTAAACATGTTAATAGTAGGCTTTTCAGATCCTTCATAATCTCCTGCATATGAATCACTAGCCTGTTCTCCCAAGGCCTGGGAAATAACACACTGGAATGGTGAGTGGGGCATATTACAAGCCACACACTAAGGGGTATTCTCCACATTATGTGCTATATTCTTTTTCAAAGGATCTGGTGTATCCCTTCCTTTTTGGGGTTCATTATTATCAGGAGTAGGCCTCCCATCTTTCCAGTTTGTTTTGTAAGGCATATCTCTTAGATTAAGGGCTTTGTCCTACCTTTGATAAGGCAGCCTTGTATCTTGAAAATTTTGACCACCTTTATCAAACCTTGCTAGGAAGTCTTTGTTATTACTAGGTCCTTTGTCCATTCTATCCTCCTCTTTGGATGGCCTTGCTGGTTGTGGCCTAGTTTCTTTCCATAGTCTACCTTCATCCCTTTTGTACATTTGGCTAGATGCCTTTCAGTTACTCTCAATGTTTATGGCCAACTTAAAAGCATCTCTAAGGGTGCAGGGATTCTTGTCTCTCAAAAGTAAGACATCTTACCATCCATAGAATTGAAATAATTTATCATGCGGACTACATCATCTAGCCTCAATACTTGGAACAATTTATACATAGCCTTTTGGAATTGGCTATTAAACTTTGACATGCTCTCATTGTAATGTTTCTTGATATTATTGAACTCATTGAGCATGTAGCTAGAGTTCACATGTTCTACATATTTCTCTTTAAAACATCTGACAAATTCTTTCCAAGAGGCAATACTATTCTTACGTAGCCCCCTGTACCAATCCCTGGCATCTTCAATCAATGATTGAACAAAGAGCTTCATTATGACATCTTCATGTTCAATCTCATAATAATTTACCTTATCTATGAAAAGCTTTAGATGCTCTTCATAGGTGATAACATTATTCCCAGTAAATAAAGGGATCTTCTTTTTGATTTCATTGGGGACAGCATTAGGTTGGCCAGGAATACCATAAAAAATAGAGGCCTATATTGATCCAAATGAACTAGTCTTCTTTGGATATTTGGTTGATTCAGAGGGGTAGTTGCAACATTTTGACAAGGTATAGTTCCCACTGTACCACTAGCTGTAAGGGGAACTTGATCAGGAACTAGTCCAGGTAAAGTTTGTCCAAGGTGAAAGGCTTGAGCATTTGGAAGTGAAGTATTGGGCTGACTAAATGGATTTGTTCCTATGGTGATAGGGATAGAGGTACTAGTGGATGTGTTCATGTTAGCATGTAGGAAGGCAATCTTCCTCTTCATTTCATCAGTAGTAGCCTCCAACTCAAGTTTCTCCAGTTGAATAGCCAATTCTTCTTTTGCTTTCCTAGCCTTCTCCAAGTCTATACTTGTTTGAGATTGTACATTAGGAGGAACCACAATTTTCTTGGGCTCATTAATATTTATACCCACCAATTTTTGTTTTCCCTTATCATGGATTTCTTTGGGAGTAGTTATAATCTCCTTGTTTCTTTGGATTTCAGAGGGATTCAATTGCATTAAGACATGGCTTGTTCCCTCAAATTCACCTTGCTTAGGTTTATTATCCTGAGCCTGCTTTCTCAAATATTTCATGTCACCAAATAAGTCCTTATTTAAACCTTGAACATCTTGGTTTAAATCAATAACTTGGGTCTCATTTTTCTTGGTTCTTTTGAGAAGTTCCTACCTCTCTATGAGCAAATAATAGATTTGTTGCTCCCTTGCTTTCAACCTATTGGCAATCTCAGCCAATTGTTCACTCTCCTTTTTTCTTAAAGAAATCACCTCTTCTCTCAACTTCTCAGAATCATAGGAGGTGGTCTTAGTAGCAGAGGTTTCTTCTGGTTGTTCCAGAGTTTCTCTTGCAGGGAAATAACCTACTTTTGTGACCTTTGTGATTACTTCTTATTGCATGTGCACACTTGGTGTAACCCTCTTGACATGTTCGGGATCATCAGAAGAGGATGAAGATTCATGAGGAAGTGGGACATGAGATCTTTCTCGAGAAGGGCCTTGGGAACTAGCAGTATGCTGACCTCTTCTAGACCATTGTCTCCTACTTGGTGTATGGAGCTCATCACCCATATTATCTTCAGGGTGATCCTTATAATAAGACCTAGTGTATCTTGGTCGACTCATGGTACAACATGACAATTTTAGCAAAGTTTACAACAATTAGCAACTGGTAGCATAGAGTTTAGGGTCACCACCCACTTTTACACGAGAATGAAATTATTCTATACGGGTCTACAAATACACAATAGACAGGATTTGCACTAACCAATTGCAAGCTATTCAGAAGAATCCCCAGTAGAGTCACCAATTTTGTTAGTGCTCAAATCTGTAGATTATCAAATACTCCTATAATCCCAATGGATATAATCTAGCAAGATGTAAACACTAAGGTAATAAGGTTAGAAAACCTTCTTCACTTTGAGTATGAATACTCAAGCGGGTGTACCTATTCCAATTCACAATTTTGACTGAGCTTTGAATTGTGAACTAGCTCCTTCACTATTTTGTCCTCACTTCCAAACTCAACTCAATAAGATGAGAGAACTCTAAGTATGGCCCATATTATCCTGATACACAATATTATGATGGAAATCATGAAAGCAACAACACAAAACAATGGCTTAAGGATATTCATCCTTCTTCTATTTAGAGTTGAACTCAAGGAAGGTTAACCTCATTCAGTGCTTCTACAAAGCATTACAAAGCATATCTATGAACTTGTCACAGAATGATTTAGGTTTGCGATTATACAAATAAAGTAAAATGAAATAGTTATTTAAATTTATGGTGGCAAATCAGTGTAAATAGATCTGAAACTAGTGCCTTATCCACTTGGGCGATAGAGTCAAACCCTACCTCTACATATAACTATCAAAACTAATTTCCTAAAACTCAAATGACATGCCTAACATACCATCCTTTTAATTCCTACTACTATCATCAAATTCAAACATGGATTAGTCATTCCCAGAGATCTCCCCTAAGATTTTACTCTTTCCTTCAAAGAAACTTAAGCTTAACCCCTATATTCACCTTGTGAATAATGCATTTAAGAAAGCCTTGCAATTTAAACACATAAGAAAACTAACACATTCCATACACAAAGATAGCAAAATAGTAGTAAGAGACCTTCAATGTTTTGTGTTAATGGTCAAAATGCATAGATATAGTATCCTCTCACTTTTAGAAAATAAGGTTTTGTATTCAGAACCTTTCTTACAAAGTATTTTCAACCACCTCTCATAAGAGTAAAAACTTACTATATATAACATAGCCATCTTGGAATCCTCGAAAGGATGCAACAAGCTTGGGATGGCTAGAAAAGATCCTACACTAGAGACAAGAATACAAACTGACAAAAAGATTGTAACAACACATTACAAATATCTTTTCTCAACAATTCCATAGGTGGCATCTTTGTCTAAAGATATTTTAGAGTAGTTGCTGAATTTGCTGCATGAATGATGACCACCATTCCAGCTAACTTACATCATCCTTTATTTGAAACTCTCTCCCTCAATTTCTGGATCAGGTGCCATCTGCAACTCTATTCTTCCTCTTCCTTTATAAGTTGGACCACTGGCCTCTTTTTCTTCTTTATTGTTAGCTTCTCCCAAGCCGCTACTTCATCATCTGATGGCCAGTTGTAAGTCTGTAATTCTTGTGACAAGTTGACTTGCTTATCCCACATGGAGTCAGTTATATTTTTGGCTTCTGCCACAAAGTGTATGCAATCATTTTCAATTTTAAAAAGACTGTCAATTATGCTATTACACCTCTTAAAATCCAAAGTATTGTCATTATTAAGGAAAGCATCTTGTGTAATCACCAACTGATCCATTGACAGTTTCCATTCCTCCAACTTGATCAGGTTTCCATTGTCATCACATACCGTAGGTAGATACTTTCTATAATGTTTATCAAACATAAACAACTTAACCCTCACCTGGTTGGACTTACCTTTAAAAAACTTTGAAACAGCATTGATTAAGCCAATCTTCTCAAAAACTTCTGTAACTACTCCAGGGATCTCAGGCTTATGCTCCTGTAGGCTATCAAGTTTATCAAACAACAAACTCCTTCTAAACCAAACACTATGAAGTGGCTCCAAATTAGCCAATGATTCATTTATCTTTCTATTGGTCTAGTGCAATTGGCTGACTGATTGACAAACTATATCCATTTTCTCTATTATCTTATCTCACCTGTATTGCACAATCTTTGACATGGTGTACAAAGATGCCTCTATCCTTATCTTATCCAAATCTTTAGTAGGTCCCTTAGGTACTTCTTCATCAATTTGAATTGGGACCTCAATCTGCACAGAGGGGACAATAACTACCTTCGAAGCTTCTTCAAGCTTAACTTTTATCTCTACCAATTCATCTTCTAGTTGGTTGATGTTCATCAATTTTAAGTCTCTATCCTTGGCCACCAGGTTTGCACTTTCAAACAACTTTGAGTATCTTTCAAATAATTGAACTATTTTTGCCTCATTCAGGTTAGCCCAATGAGTTACTGCCTTAAAAACTTCAAGGTCAGTTGTATTATGCACAGTCCAAATAATCTGATTCCCTTCCATTTTATCCTCTATACTCAATAGGGATGGCTTTTGAGTCCTAGGGGCCATGGACCACATTGCATCAACTTGAGACTTAGGGTCATAGCCACTTCCTCTTATCATATCACCAATGTGAACCTCATATAACAGGCTACCCTGTGGTTGCTTTCTTATTTGATCTATGATGAAAGTAGAAGTAAGATCCCATCCTGGAGTCAATAGCATTCCACTTGACTTGACCAGTTGTCTAGCTTCATCTGCAGTTATGGGATCAAGGCTAGGATCATAAGAATTTAAGGCTCTCAATGTTTTTTCACTTGGCTCCATACCTTCAGGTATAAATTTCCTCACTTCTTGTTGTTTATTCCAAACAAGAAAACTCTTGAATTCATCAATTTTAATAAATTGGTCATCACTCAAAAATTCCTCCTGATAGACCTCTCTGATATCCTTTTCTGACCACAGGGACTGTTCCTTATCTATTTCATCAGTGGCCACCTTCTTTCCTTCTCTTATTGCTTTTCTCAATTGGTGATGGTAAACCCTATCACTTGGCACTAGAGCAGACACTCTATCAATTGTTCTCTTTTGTTTTTCCTACCTTGAAGGCTCTCCTACCTCAAGCCTCTATTTCTTCAAAGGTGGCTCTGGAGTATCCCCTATTTCTTGTTCGTCTTCAATAGGCCTAACACTTTGTACATCTTCCATTTGTGGTGGTTTGTTCCCTTCCTGTGACTCATCAGAAAGATCCTGTTGATCAGAAGATGAATAGTCTTTCATTTTCTTTGGTTGACTCTGATCAATCAACTTCTCCAACTGATTTGATAGAGTGTCATGCATCTCTATCATCTTGTCAATTCTTTCTAAATAGGGAAGGTCAGGGAAGAAACCCTCAAAAGGAAGCTAGGCTACCATCACTTGTTTTGACAAGTCTATCAAATCAAAGTACCTGTTCCATCTCCTTTGACCTCATCATCATCAATGATGTTTCTGACTACATCTTCCTCATCCAAGCCTTCATGTTCTTTGTTCACACCAATGTTTGGGATGTAGAGCATCCTGGAAATTTTGATAAAGCCCTCAGGATCTACATGTCTACAAGCACCAGTAGCCATTTTAAACTGATTTAACCATGCAGTAATTTGAGGAAATGCCCTCTTTCCTACTAGGAAATCACCTATCTTGAATTGCCTAGGTGTGAATGTACCCTTCCTGTGAGGGGCTAGAAGTTCTCTGTCTGTCCACATCAACTGCCACACAAATTCCAAATAAGCAACCCTTAGAGGCACAAATTTTGGTAACAGATGTGGGGGTTGGGGGCAACCGTAGACTCTCAAAATTGTAGCATTCTCCCCCAAGTAAAAATCACCCCAATTAACTGTACTGGTCATAGGATCCTAAGGACCCTTGGGGATACCCTTGTAGTATTGACACCTAACTTCCTTATAAGAGGATAAACAATGAAATTCTGAAAGATACAAAAATTCCTATCATTGGAAGTAGAATTCCACTTCCTCACCCATAATTGCACTAGATTATATTGGCCTTCAAAGTTGAACCTTGGCTTCAGCATGTTCAAGTCAAAATTATTAATATTGAAGAACAAAATTAAGTGCATTAGCAAAGAATAATGCATGAACTTAATTGGGCTCTTACTATGCTTGATAGAAATCAAACCCTCATGCATTCTATCAATGATATACTAGATGTAATCATAGTCAGTATTAACCAAAGAATTTTGGATGTCTAGGATAATCATCAAAAGATCAGCTGGTAAAATATTTGCATCCCCATCAATTCCCAAAACCCTACACAACCCATAACAAGTTTGCTTCATGTAATGCTAAAGGGATTTAAATTGGTAAGGGGAATTCATGTGAGTAGGGAGGGGAGATATATACTTATCTGGTTTTGGGATATGCTTTGTTATTTGGTCCTTCACTATCCCTATGTTCTTCTTGTACCTCTCCTTTTCTTTGCTTAGGTTGATTTCAGTAGAAGTGGATGTATAGACATTAAAAGCCTTCATGAATGAACCCCTATCAAGAGTAACCAAAGTTGACTGGTCCTCTTTCCTAATAGTCTTAGAAATAGGGTCATAACGCCTAGCTAGAGCAACAATTAAATCTACATCTAGGAATACATCAGGCACTACTAGTTTCCCTAACCCCAAAGCCCAAGCATTACATACAGTGATATGACTATCTCTATTTTTATAAAAGAAGTTGAAGATAGTATAACCTGTGGTATTTGGTGTGATAGGATCTCTACAAAACCCTAGAACATCTTTGAAAATGTCATCAGGAGCTCTTTTGTTCTGACTGGAACTAGGTAGCAATTTCAAAAACTTGTCTGAATAATTAGGCTTGCCCTTGTCTTCACCGCCTTTAGATTTTGCTTCACTGCTGGAAGACACTGCGCTTCTCTCAGGTTGACTCATCTTTGCTATAGAATTATCTTCAATCTCTTCAAAATGGATTCACTTGGCACTCAAAAATTGATTCAGAATGACACAATTCTCTTCAAATGATTTTGGACATAGGAAACAATGAGCTTAACTTATTTATCAATGTAGATCAATTGTGTACAACTACCACAATCATTGCAAATCTCCTTAATTTCTCCTACATTCAATTTTGTGTGTCACCAATTTTCAAAATGGAGCTAGCCGATGCACAGATGTTGATAGATAGATTTTAAAACTTGAAAACAAGGCAAAGAGGCAAATGATTAAGATCTTGCACTTTAAACCTATTTACGTCATGCAATCTTCCTTTGAAATTGATTGGATGGCTCATTAGTTTACTTTCCAGCTTGATACTGTACTTTGTCCATGCAGGCAACGGTCCCTTTTCTTTTCTTTTATTACCTTTTCCAACTGGGTCAATTCAGTGAATCTATGACTGAAAGCTTCTTGTGATCACTAAATGCAATGTTAACCCTAGCACATATTTAGAGAACTAGCAACCAAAGCCTTCGCGGGTTCTTGAAATGCAATCCTTAACTCATGATACTTTTCACGAATTAGCGAACACAGTGACACCCTTCAAGAACTTGACTGCAGTTATCATTTGGTGAACCAGTGAACAAAGCCATCTTGCATTCTCTTAATGTCCTGGCTAACTATTAAATCTTTTGGAGGTTCAGCGAAGGAAGGGTTCACACATTCGCTTAACAGATCACTTAACCGCTAAATTTTTGGAGAACTGGCGAAGCCTTTACTCTCTAAATCATTGAATCTTTACCTTACCATCATCTTTACTCTAAGATTCTAAATGAACCATTGATCTTGTCGATGATCTATGGCTATCGCTAGTTCACTAAAATATTTGATCCTTGGTCATTTGATTATGAGATTTAGTGAACAAAGGGTTTGCTGAATCGCAAGATCATATTAAACACTGAGTATTTCAATCCATGATTAAGCGACTAAAGACTCAAAACTTTGGTGACCCTTTTATTCGTGCATTTGCCAAATGATTATGCCCTTTACCTTTTCCTTCTAGAGAACCCGCGACCACATGACTTACTGAATCACTAAATCATTTAGCTTCTTACTAATTTATTCTGAGAACAAGCGAACACTTGAAACAACCCGTTCTGCCAAATTCTTCATACCAAACTGTCGGGGCTGCCAAACTTAGAAGTCTTTACACAGTCACTCATTTGCCAAATGAAACATGTAGGACCCAATAATATCTGAGATTAAACCACAACTATCGATGCTGACAATGATCTAAGGTATTCACCAAGTCGCTAGGTTATTTTTCCCTTAACCGCTAGATTCAGAGAATGAGCGATAAACATTGTCGCCAAGTCATTGAGTGTAAGCAAAGAACTACCAAGGAATACGTGAATTGGAGATAATGCATTTGCCGAATTGCTAGATGTTTTCTGATAACCGCCGGATATTTGGAGACTATGTGAACAAAGACAACACTTAGCATTTTTAAGACATTCTCCAGTTCACTGAATGGTTGAAGTGTTCACTGGGAGACTTAGAGACCACGAGACTAAAATGACGCTTAGCATAAGATTGAATTGTTTTCTGAATCACCAAATACTATATGAGACATGCTATGACCTTTTTCAATTCAGCGAACACAAAACATTTAACACGTGCATGATTTAATCAGCTTATGTGACTTAAAAAGATAACAATGAAATAGAAGAATAAGGGCTAATCATGAGGACTTTTGCATGAATTTGACATTTTCAAAAATGAAACCTAGGGTTAGGGTTTTGAAGTGGGCTATGACAATTTTTTGAAGAACTTTTGACACCTGTACCTAGGAAAACTTCACAGACCAGAGGACTAAACCAACATTTGGACAAAAATCTTAGAAAATCAAGAATATACCCAACAAGTTCCACGGGAAGGAACTCTACCTCTAATCCTTTTATCCTTAGGTGGGGAGTTCCTGAGTCAGTCCCTTGTGTGGATGATGTATTTCTATGTCCTCTTAGTTTATTGGTTTTGTGGATCTTGTAGCTAGTTTCTTGTTTTTTTCATTCATTGAGAATGAGGTTTTGAGTATGGTAGCTCTAATTGTCTTCATGGTATGTTGAATTTTGTTAATAGATTATTGATGTGAATTATTGTTCATAAGAGGATATGATTTAGTAATTTATCTTTATTAGTAGTTACTTATTTGTACAAGTGTATCTTGTTAGGAATGAGTTAGTATGTGATCAAATCATGTGATTTTAATATCAATAATAATAAAGAATTTATGGTATTAATAATGTTTTAATAATAGTGGTAAATTCCAACTTATGTTGGTAGTTACCTAATATATATCACTATTATATTTTGTAAATAATATGGGTTAGTATATGAATAAATAATATGTTTTATAATAATGATATTCATAATATTTAAATATTTGTAATATTAATAATACTGTGTCTTACTTATGGTATATGTACCATAAGCATATGAGTGCACACATATGCCTATGAATACATATATAAATATATATTATTATTATATAATAAATTAATTATGTGAAGGAAATTATTATGAGACTATGGTAAGTCTATGATATTTTTATATTTCAGAAATTGTTTTGGTAAATTACCATAGTAAGTTAGTAAAAGTATTCCTAAAATCTTTCTTATCTATTTTGTCATCCTCAAATTTAGGAGACATCAATTAAAATCTTATTAAAACAAAATTGTTTATCCATTCATGAGAATGGTTTTACAAACCCTATTATTAATGAATAATTGGGGGATAGTTGAATTGGTTGGAATACCTATGCAACTACTCCCTCCAATCTATATACAGAGTGTGAGAGGGGGTTGGATATGAATTTTGGATTCAAGAAGAGATATTGGATGGTTGAGCATTTTTATTTTTAGGAAATTATATTAGTGAGGAGAGAATTCATTATTCTCTAAGATTGACATTTGGTTACTTCTAGTAGAGGCTGGAGATTGCACCCAGAAGGACTTGAAGGAGTGCTGGAAGAGATTTAGAGGATTGGATCCTTCTTCATCAAACCGAATCTCCGCAGGACTCTAGGTTGTAATCCATCCTAAGAGATAACTCCCTTTTGTGATATGTATTGGATAAGAGTTTGGTTGAATATTTTCTCTATGTTTTGTTGTCTACGTAAATTTTAGAATGTTTATGTTATATATATATATATATATATATATATATATATATATATATATATATATATATATATATATATATATATTCCTGTATTAGTGATTTGGAGATTAGAATCATGTTTAAATGGAATTATTTCCTATGTTGTATGTCTATGAATATTTCTACATTTGTAAGAGTCTATAGACTCCTTAGTATTCTCCTTATACCTCCTTTCTTATTCATAATGTCCATGAGTGCTTCCAGGGTTTAGAACTATTATTCCAACCTTACTAGTCCATATTTGTTTTAGTACCACCTTTCTTCATCCAAATTTGAGGCAGGGTTATGGAGTCAGAGCTGTCAATCATTTAATTTAATTTTCTACAATCTTGTAGAAATGTGTAGATCCTATAAACAATCCACCCAGATTTGTGAGTCCAGAGTAGGATTACTTATATTTAATTTTTTGTCATATTGTAGTTTTCTGTCATTATTTGTCATTCTACAAACAATCACGCATATTGGTGAATGAAATGTGTAGTGTGTAGTTTGATTCAATCCCAAGTTAGTATTGTTTCATCTCATGTTTATACAATCTTGAGTTAGTATTATTTTGTTGTCATGTTTGGATTAGGGTTTGTTTGTTAGCATTATTTTTATTTTGATGTTGTGTTTGGATTAGGGTTTGTTTATGGAAGTATAACATTTGGTTTTTTTATACAAGTATAACATTTAGTTTGTTTATACTCGTATAAGGAAATTAGGTACCTTTCAGGATGTTTGAGATAGGTTTTAGCTTCATAGGCGTTAAGATGAAACTTCTAGATTTTGAGTTTTCAATGAAATTTTAGGCACGGGAGATGTTATGGAGCATTGTGTTTTGAAATATGGAATTTTGTATAAAATTTATTTATGTTCATTTCTTATTTTGTGGAGGTTATATGGTGCTTTTAGATGCTTTAATAGGTTAGGATGTGTGTAGGAAGCAGGATTAGGGTTTAGGATTGTGTAGGAGGATCAGGACTATTCTAGGCCTCCCTAAACGCTCCTAATTTTCCTAAACAACCCTAAACTCCCCTTTCTTTTCTATTTTTTGATGTAAGTTCTCAAAAGTGTTTACGATGTATTTTATTTCATGTATGATGTATTTGTGATGTGTGGGTTAAGGGTAGAAAACCTAAGAACACTAAGTGAGTGGCTCTCAGTGCAGGGTCGGGGCCCTAAGTGGCTAGTACCAGGATAACCAACTGAAGAGTTATTTAACAAGTGATAATTTAATTAAAACTTATGAGAATTGGGTTTAAACACTAAAAATATTAATTTATGCCTTGCCCATGCCATTAGTGCTAGTAAAGGCTATGGATGGGAGTGAGAGAAGGTGCCTATGCCTAGGTACTATCAAATGGTGCTTGTCTGTATGAAAGGCATTTGGTTTCACATGTGCCTATTATTGGAAATTGAATTGAAACAATTGTTGTATTATCACTGATGTCAAACCTTAATTGGTAAGACTGTTGCTACTTAGGAAAATACTATATCTATTTGAGTGTTGCTAAGGGGCTAAGAAAGGTTGGTAACAATAGCACCTAGGAAAAGGTTGAGTTATCTTGATACTACAAAGTATACTTGACTATGTTGCACTATGATGAGATAATGTATTGTTTATCTTAGTAAGACTGAAGACTGAATTGGTAGGCTTAACTGAGAAAAGAATGGAAAAATCATGTTTAAGCTGAGTGATGTTCATGTCGACCGAGTTAGTATATGCTAAGCAAAATTATAGTGTCAATTGAGTATCAGTAAATTGTCGAGGAAGACAGTGCAAGCTGAGGAAATAGTTTTAAGTATTGACCAAGTGTTCTACATGAAGATCGAGTGAACAATAATATTATTAACCGAGCATCAACAATTTTATATTTCAAGAGAATTTAATTTTGGAGCCGGCCGACATTGTTGAATTCTTGGATTATGTAAAACGTGTTGACTTATTTATTGATTGTTTGGAAACATTAAATGCATTAAATGCATAGTAAAATGTTTTATTGTAAATCTTTGTGACATTTGAGATGATTCTAGAAAAGGAGCCGAAGAACATAAAGCAGGTAGACTCAATGAATCTGACCTAACCCTAAGATCTACGAATGAGATTGAGTGGAAAAAGATGAGTTAACCTAATTGAGGAAAATATAAGGGAATCTAAACATTGTGATATGTATGCACATGGTGAATAGAGAATGCTGGAAGAGGAAAGTTTTATTGACTTAATAAGAAAGAAAAGGTTGAAGTAGAATGGTGGTGATTGCTTGAAGAAAAGTTTCGAGCAGATCAAAGATGGAAATGGAAAAGTGTCAAAGTTAGTAAACCAGCATTGGTGTACATAATCAGATCTAATATTTGCAAAGTGAGTTGTATATTTTTCAGATAATACTACTACTACTTTCTAACCATTGTAATAGTCAAAATCCTTTTGACAAAGGTTGACCTAACAGTCATATGTTATATCCTTTGAACAAGGTTGCATTCTAATGGAGTGTATGTAAGTCCTATGACTAGGCTCACTTTTAACAGGGTGATTAAAATCCTTTAATCGGGTCACATTTGATAGTGTGTATTGTAACCTTTGACAGGGTTGGCTCTATACTGAGCTCACTTCAAAAGAGTGAAAATAATAGTAGCATGTTACAAAGTGGTTTTTCCCAAATTGGGTTTCCACTATAAATCCTTGTGTTTATACTTGTGTGAATGTTTAGAGCTGAACATTACTATGTTTTACAAGTTAAGTTACAGCTAGGTAGTGAACTGCATTGTTAGATGTTTCTATTATTGAATTAGTAATGATCGAGTTTGTTTTGGTTTTGGATCTGATTTAAGGATAATTTTTTGAGATTGTTTTATACATTAGGACCTAAGAACAACCGATTCACCCCCTCTCTTTGTTATTCTAAATCATATTATCAATTGGTATCAGAGCATTGTTGCTTATTATTAGTGTTGACAGAAATCAAGTTTAAAGGGGCTTGAAGAAAATGATCAGGATGTATAAGAAGGAGGTACCGAAGTTGAACAAAGAAAATTTCCTTGCATGGAAAAGCTTGATGAATCTGCATCTAGCTGGTATTGGCAACTCTGCAAAGTACTACATTGAGAATAGTTATGTCTCACCTGTCGCACCTTTGATTGTCGAGGAAATGAGAGCTAAGCAAGAAAATAATCAGGCAATGCTAGAAATTGCATTTGCCCTAAGATATCTAGAATTTGAGGACATTAAGGACTGCACTACTACAAAGGATATGTGGGACACTCTTGCAAGGATCTATGGTGGTGAGTTGAATGTGCTGAAAGAAAAGGCCAAGAGTCTTAGAGGTAAGTTTGATGAAATGAGAATGCAAGAAGGTGAAAACATTGCACAATATTGTAGTAGAATAAAAGAAGTTGTGAATGCTATTAGAGGAACTAATGGGATTATTGATGATGAAACTATAATTGGGAAAGTACTAAGAACCCTGTGTCCTATATATGATATTAAGATCTCAGCTATTCAAGAATCTAGATGTAACTCTGCTAATGTGCTTACTTTGGAAAGTTTGGTTGGTAAGCTAATTGCCTTTGAACTCTCTAACTATGATAATTTCACTATTGGAAGTATTGGAAATGTTGAATCTTCTTTTAAGTCATAGCTAGTTTTGAACAAGCCAAATAAATAAAAAGAAAGATGCATTAGTGAAAGTGAAAGTGAAAGTGATAGTGCAAGTGATAGTGACACTTCTGATGAAGACCTAGAAGATCTAGAAGCTCTTATGGATAGAAGACTGAGAAGGGGAAAAGGAAAGTATAAATGTAAACTCCCTATCATATGTTTTGCATGTAATAAAGTTGGTCATATAGCTGCTAGATGTCTTGACAGAAAGGATAAAGATGATGAAAGGAAAAGAAAACACAAAGATAGAAAAGATGATAGAAACTATCGATGGAACAACGAATACAAGGGAAAAGGTAAGAAATCTTGTTATATTGTTGAAAAAGAGACTGACACTGATAGTGACAATTTTGAAATTGAGGTAGTTTATGTGGCAATGAAAGATGAATCTGATGAGGATGAGAAAAATACATTGATATCCTATGTGAACAAGAATGATAAATGGATTATTGATAGTGGTTGTTCACATCACATGATTGGTGACAAAAATAAGTTTGAGACCTTACATCATTACAAACATAAAAGTGTAAAATTTGGTAATGATGCACCATGTCCTATTAGAGGAAAAGGTTTGATTAGACTAACTGATAAGATATCTTGTGAAAATGCATATTGGGTTGAAGGTGTTAATTAAAATTTGTTAAGTGTTGCTCAGCTTAACAAAACTAGTTACCAAGTGGAATTTCATCACAAGCAAGCTAAAATATTTGATGCTGCTGGAGAACTGATTGGAAGTGGAGATCAGACTAGAGGTAATTTGTTATATCTTGACCTATCTGAAGAAACATGTTTGATTACACAACTTGATGATATTTGGTTATGGCATAAAATGTTGTGTCATGTTAACTTTGACAACCTGGTAGAGATAAATAAGAAGAAAAAGGTAAGAGGTCTACCTAGATTGAAGAAACCTGAGAATGTGATGTGCAAGGAATGCCAATTAGGAAAAATGACAAAGTCAAGTTTCAAGAGAAAATCCTTTACTTCCGAAAACATTTTAGACTTGGTTCATACTGACCTTTGTGGGCCTATGGGTGTACAAAGTTACTATGGTGCTAGATACTTTATCTTATTTGTTGATGATCATACTAGGATGATGCATGTGATGTTTCTAAAAGAAAAATTTGAAGCTTTTCAATATTTTAAGTGGTATTTGGCTAAGGTTGAAAAGGAGATAGGTAGGAACCTGAAATTTCTTAGATCTGACCGAGGTGGAGAATTTACATCAAATAAATTTAATCTATTTTGATATGATATAGGAATTAAAAGATTGATGTATGCACCTAGAACACCTCCACATAATGGTATAGCAGAAAGGAGAAACAAATCTATCTTGGATTCTGTAAGGACATTGATGATTGAAAAGAATGTGGCACAAAAATATTGGAAAGAAGCTATAAGGACTATTGTCTACACTCTGAACCGGGTACAGATCAAGAAAGGTACAAATATGACACCTTATGAATTATGGCATGGGCATGCACCGAGTGTTAAATACTTTAGAATCTTTGGAAGTAAGTGCTATATATTAAAAGACACTAGGAATGGAAATCTTGATGCTAAGAGTGATGAAGGCATATTCCTAGGATACTCCACAAAAAGTAAAGCTTATAAGTGTTTGAACTCTAATAATAACAAAATTGTGGAAAGTGTGAATGTCAAAATTGACGAGTATGCAAAAAGAAATGAAGTTGATAGTAAAAGAGAACTAGAAGATTATAGATCTTTTGTGTACATTGAAGAAGAAGAAGAGGAAAGTAACAAACTTGCACCTGATGTCGAGTCTCAGGTAAGCAATGCCGAGCATCAAGAAAATAGTGTCGAGAGAGAACAAGAACATGTCGAGCTACAAGAAAATGTTGTTGAGTATCAGGATGAGGTTGCTGAGCATTTTGAAGTTGAATCTGACAATCTTGTTGAGGAACATGATGAAATAGAGGAGAGAATAGTTGAACCTATTTTGGAAAAATATGTGAGAAGACATCATAAGCCTGAACAGATAATTGGAGACAAAGATACTAGAATCCAGACTAGAAGTAAGACTAAGGATCCAACATGTCTACTATGTGAATTTGAACCGAAGACAACTAGAGAAGCATTGGAGGATGAGGACTGGATACAAGCAATGAATGAAGAAATTAACCAGACTGAGAAGAATGATACTTGGACTCTGGTGCTGAGACCTGAAAACAAGAATGTTATAAGAACAAAATGGGTGTTTCAGAATAAGATGAATGAAAATGGTGAAATCACTAGAAACAAAGCTAGGCTAGTATGCAAAGGCTACACATAAGAAGAAGGAATAGATTATGAGGAGACATTTTCACCTGTAGCTAGATTGGAAGGAGTAAGAACTCTGCTTGCATATGCTGCTTATAAAGATTTCAAGGTATATCAATTGGATGTCAAGTCTGCATTTTTTAATGGTATACTAGAAGAAGAAGTTTACATAGAACAACCAGAAGGTTTTATTGATCCAAACAGAAG
Organism: Chamaecyparis obtusa; assembly: GCA_027943335.1. Lineage (NCBI taxonomy): Eukaryota > Viridiplantae > Streptophyta > Pinopsida > Cupressales > Cupressaceae > Chamaecyparis > Chamaecyparis obtusa. Next base: position 269,241 of record BSBK01002088.1, on the reverse strand, counting down.
ACACATGGTGTGTAAACTAAAAAAAACATTATATGGATTGAAACAAGCACCTAGAGCATGGTATGAGAGGTTGCACAACTACTTGATATAGATTGGATTTTCAAGAACCAATGACATAAGAAATCTGTACATGAAGGATGAAGGTAAAGGTATCCTGTTGACAAAAATTTTTGTTGATGACATTATTTTTGGTGGACAAGATGCATTATGTAAAATTTTCTCAAATGAAATGCAAATTGAGTTTGAAATGAGTATGTTTGGTGAGATCAAATTATTTGTTGGTTTACAAGTATATCAGAAGAAGAATGGAATTTTCATTACACTGTCTAAATATGTTAATGAAATACTGAAAACTTTTGGGATGGAAGATGCTAAACCAGTGGGTACTCCTGTGGTTACTAGACAAAAGTTATCTAAGAATGATGATGCTGCAGAAGTGAATCAGACTCTATACAGATCTATGATTGGAAAATCGCAATATGTTGTACATAGCAGACCAAATATTGCATTAGCTATTGGGATTGTGGCAAGATTCTCTGCCAATCCTAAGGAAACACATGTGATCGCTATGAAAAGAATTATGAGATACTTGAAAGGAACTGCTGACTATGGTCTATATTATAAGAAGGATGACAAATTTGAACTCCAAGTTTATGTAGATGCTAATTAGGTAGGAAATGTAGATGATAGAAAAAGTACAAGTGGTGGAGCTTTCTTTCTTGGATAGAGATTAGTCTCCTGGACAAGCAAGAAACAAAATTGCATTTTTGAATCTACTGTTAAGGCCAAGTATGTTGTTGTTGTAGTAAACTATTCAAACTTGGTATGGATAAAACAATTGTTGATAGGCATGAAAGAAGAAATCACTGCAGTTGTTGTTATTTTCTATGACAACACAAGTGCTATCAATATTTCTAAGAATCCAATGATGCACACTAAGACCAAACACATTGCAATCAAGTATCACTACTTGAGAGAATTAGTACAAGACAAAGAAGTCCGAATGGAATATGTGAATACAAAAGTACAATTAGTAGACATATTCACTAAATCTTTACCCAGAGAAGCTCATGAGTATTTAAGAAGTCAATTAGGGGTTCTTCCCCTAATTGAGGCTACCTAGACAAGCTAGGAGCACTGCATCAAGTGTGCTACAACAGAACATTTGACAAATTGATGCAGAAGATTGTCACACTTTAGGGCTGGCCTAGAGTTGTGAAGAGAAGAAAAGACAATGAATTAGTCATAAGCAAGATGACAGAGGGAGAAACACTGAGCTACACAAATATTATCTACATCTAATGGATGTATGTTTTAGTTGTTGCTTTGGCATTTTTTTCAAAGAGGGAGAATGAAATGATATGATAACATGAGATATGATAACACATGACACTGTAAAGTAAGAGGGAGATGAACTGATGAAACTAAAGATAAGGCTAATGAACTGAAATGAAGAATCAAGATAGAGGGAGATCTGAATACTTCTGACAATCACAGAAGTAAGGCTTACATGATTCTAAATCAAAATGAAGCTAAGGATATTATAAATAATTTTCTAATGGATAGATAAGTTTTTGGATTGGCTGGTAATCCATGTGTTATTCAGGTGATATCATATGGTGTTGCCATCAATGCCAAAGAGGGAGATTGTTGGAAACTAAATTGAAAAAATTGTTGTATTGTCATTGATGTCAAACCTTAATTGGTAAGACTGTTGCTACTTAGGAAAGTACTATATCTATTTGAGTATTGCTAAGGGGCTAAGAAAGGTTGGTAACAATAGCACCTAAGGAAAGGTTGAGTTATCTTGATACTACAAAGTGTACTTGACTATGTTGCACTATGATGATATAATGTATTTTTTTATCTTAGTAAGACTGAAGACTAAACTGGTAGGCTTCACCGAGAAAAGATTAGAAAAATAATGTTTAAGCTGAGTGATGTTAGTGTCAACCAAGTTAGTATATGCTAAGCAAAATTATAGTGTCGACTGAGCATCAGTAAATTGCCGAGGAAGATAGTGCAAGCTGAGGAAATAGTTTTAAGTATTGACCAAGCGTTCTACATGAAGACCGAGTGAACAATCACAGTATTGACCGAGCATTAACAATTTTATATTTGCAGAGAATTTAATTTTGGAGCTGACATTGTTGAATTATTGGATTATGTAAAATGTGTTGACTTTATTTATTAATTGTTTGGAAGCATTAAATGCATTGTAAAATGTTTTATTGAAAATCTTTGTGAGATTTGAGATGATTCTAGAAAAGGAGCTGAAGAACATAAAGCAGGTAGATTCAATGAATCTGACCTAACCCTAAGATCTACAAATGAGATTGAGTGGAAAAAGATGAGTTAACCTAATTGAGGAAAATATAAGGGAATCTAAACATTGTGATATGTATGCACATGGTGAATAGAGAATGCTAGAAGAGGAAAGTTTTATTGACTGAATAAGCAAGCAAAGGCTGAAGTAGAATGGTGGTGATTGCTTGAAGAAAAGTTTCGAGTAGATCAGAGATGGAAATGGAAAAGTGTTAAAGTTTGTAAACCAACATTAGTGTATAGAATCAGATCTGATATTTGAAAAGTGAGTTGTATATTTTTTAAATAATATTACTGCTACTTTCTAACCATTGTAATAGTCAAAATCCTTTTGACAGAGGTTGACCTAACCGTCATATATTAAATCCTTTGAACAAGGTTGCATTCTAATGGAGTGTATGTAAGTCCTATGACTAGGCTCACTTTTAACAGTGTGATTGAAATCCTTTAATCAGGTCACATTTGATAGTGTGTATTGTAACCTTTGATAGGGTTGGCTCTTTACCAAGCTCACTTCAAAAGAGTGAAAATAATAGTAGCATGTTACAAAGTGGTTTTTCCCAAATTGAGTTTCCACTATAAATCCTGGTGTTTATACTTGTGTGAATGTTTAGATCTAAACATTAATATGTTTTACAAGTTAAGTTACAGCTAGGTAGTGGACTGCATTGTTAGATGTTTCTATTATTGAATCAGTGATGATCGAGTTTGTTTTGGTTTTGGATCTGATTTAAGGATAAGTTTTTGAGATTGTTTTATACATCAGGACTTGAGAACAACTGATTCACCCCCCCTCTCTATTGTTCTAAATCATATTATCACCTACATGGGGGTCAGGGCCAGAGTGGTTAGTACTAGGACAACCCAAGTGGTAAGGGCTATGTGATGACACTCACTTAGGTTGTTGCTTAGAGTTTCTACCAAGCCTTAGAACCTTTGGGAAAAGATTTATACTTTGACCTTCTTTTCATTTTCTATTTGGGAAAGGTTACCCAACCCTAGGTATGGCCTAGCTATCCCTTCTTTATGGACCTTGGTGTTTATCTCCTAGTATGGGGGAGTGGGCCTTTTGGTATCCATGTGGTTGGGTGATAAATCTTTTTTATCGGGGTACCTTTTGCGGATGTAGTGCTTAAAGATTCATGCTTGCATAGTGTTCCAGTTTTGAAGAATGAAGACTTGTATTTAGCTTTCATGATGTAAAATTATTGTTACCTCCCAAGGGGAGATGAATGTAATGTAATCATTAATGTATTTCAAAATTATGTATTTGGAATGGGTAGACTTAGGAAACAGGAAAAGGGAAAGCATGAACTTTATGTATATGATGTATGTTGAAAAAGAAAAGGATTTGTAACATTCCAAGTAAAGTAGTATGTTTCTCATTATTGACTAAGTGAAAAGCTATTGAAAAAGAAATGTAATATTTGCAATGTATCAAATGTTTAAACAATTTTATTATTAATTCTTTAAGTGTTATATTGTTCATAAAGGATACTTAGGAATATAGATGGATTTAAATGGAAATTGAAATGAAAGTACCTTGTATTTCTTTATAAAGAATCTACAAATGTTGTGATATAGTTTTCTTAAGAAGAAAATCAAGTTGTTAGTACACTAAATAGACTTAAATAAATTGTGCATTAAATAAGAAGGGAACCTTGGAGGAATCTAAGTTAAACTATGTTTTTTTGATGTGATTCTTTTAAAAATTCAAAAGTTTTCATAAATCTTTACTTAGGTTTTCTTTTACAAAGAGAATCTTGGTTCTCTTGCCCGGTTCCCTTGCGGGGCATGACATAATCAATACATCCATCCTAGTTATTCTTAGAATAGGCAAGTAAAGTAAAATCCTCATGTCTTCGATACCATAAAAACATAATTAATATACTACCATTTCTTTTTCTAAGTATCCATTTTTCTAAATTAAGATGAGATTTCTTAGGAGATGACTAACATTAAGGTACCAAGAATATGGAGTGCATAATATTAGGCCTTGTAGGAGTAAAATAAAAAAATATTACCTATTATAGATTTGAACATATTATGATATGCATTAGGTAAATCAATTTCTTGACTTAATTTAAAACTGATTTCCATAGGATTATCAAGTGCTTTACTTTCATCCTTTTGAAATATTTTGAGATTCTCTTTGGCATATTGTATTTGAGAGATAAATATACCCTTTTCAAATTGAAAAACAAGTAGTTCAAGAAACAAAGACAATTCTCCTAGCATGGAAATTTCAAACTTAGATTGCATAATGGAGGAAATTTAGAGAAAATATCAACATCATTTCTTCCAAAACTAATATCATCAACATAGACAAAAACTAAAATAATATTGTCACCTTTGGTCTTAAAATACAAGTTGATATCAACATCATCTTTTGTGAATCCTAGATCATGCAAATGTTTGTCCAGTTTAGAGTACCATGATCTAGGGGCTTTTTTTAAGCCATATAACACCTTTTTTGGTCTATAGACATGATCCTCTTTACTTTCACATTTAAAGCCTTTAGGTTATTCAATATAAACCTCTTCCTCTAGATCACCATTTAAAAAAAATTCTTTAACATCCATTTTGAAACACTTTAAAAAATTTATAAACATAAAAAGATAAAAAATCCTTATAGATTCATGTATAGCTACAAGAGTAAAGATTTCATCAAAATCAGTACCCTCAATCTAAGAGTATCCTTTACAAACAAGTCTTGCCTTTTTTCTAACTACATTTCCTTTTCAATCAAGTTTATTTCTAAAAACCTTTTTTCCCAATAACATTTTTATCCTTAGATCTAGGAACAAGTCCACATGTCCTATTTTTCTCTATTTGATCTAACTCATCTTACATAGCTTTAATCTAGAATTCACCTTTAATAGCTTCAAAGTAAGTTTTTGGTTCAAGTTCTAAAATCAAACATAAATTTACTTGATCACTTACATTTGCAAGTTTTCTTCTCATTTGAATACCAAAAGTTCTATCCCCAATGATTTTCTCTTGAATATGGTTCCTTTGTAGTTTTTTTGAAGAAATATTTGGTGTTAACCCCACAATTTTTTGAAGAGTATTTAATTGACCTTACTCTTTTTTTTGATTTACCTTCATCTTATTATGGATGGATCTCTTCATTATCTTCTTTATGTTGTTCAATAGACTCTAAAATTTCATCGACTTCCATATTAGTATTTTCAACCACTCGTCTTAATATTTTATTATAAAATTTATAAGCTTTACTATGAGTCGAGTAACCTAAGAAAATAGTTTCATCACAACGTGATTCAAAGCCTCCTATAATGCTACCATCTATTTTTATAAAACATTTACTACCAAAGATTTTAAAATACTCAATAGTTATATATCAACCATCCCATAGTCCATAAGGAGTAAATTTAGTTTTTATCATTGACTAAAATCTATTTAGTATATAAACTATAGTATGAACTACTTCTTTCCAATAAATATTAGGTAGATTTTCATCTTGGAGCATCATTCTTTCCATTTCTTTGATAGTTCTATTTTTCCTCTCTACTACACCACTTTTTTGGTTTGTCGGTGAGGCTGAATATTTCCTCCTAATTCCATGTTCTTCACAATTATCCACAAATTCTTGTGAAGTGTACTCTCCACCTCTATTTGATCTAAGACATTTTATTTTTAGATTTGATTCTCTCTCAACCATCTTTCTAAATATTCTAAATCTATCAAAGGATTTCAATTTATATTTCAAAAAGGTTACCCAAATCATTATGGTGTAATTATCAATAAAGAGCATAAAATATCTTTCATTATTTAATGATTTTGTCATTGTAGGACCATATAAATCAAAATGGGAAAGTTGTAGTGGTTTAGTTGAATAATACTCTTTAGGTTCAAAAATTAACTTTATTTTCTTGCATTCCTAAGATTCCTCGCAAATATTGTTACTAGGTTTCTAGATGGTTGGCATATTCCTCACGTTTTAATTTTTACTGATTTTAACAAGTTTATTATAATTAATATGCCCAACCCTTCTATGTCAGAGTTTACTTTCTTCAGTTTGACTCATGAAGAAAACATCTCCTCCTTTATTACTAGTAGTGGTTTCATGGAGATTATAAATGTTTTCATTTGTTCGAAAACCATATATAATAGTTTTACTAGATTTCTTTATTATCTCACAACCCAGAACATTAACTACAACATTGAAACCATTGTCACATATTTGACCTACAATGAGAATATTGTGAGTCAAGCCTTCTACATAGTAGAAAAAATAAACAAGGGTATCATCATCTAGAAGTATGGTTCCTTTCCCTTTTATCCAAATATAGAAATCCATCTTAAATCTGACTAATCCACAAATGTAATCTTCTAATGTAAGAGACGTATTCTTATCACCAGCCATGTGGTTAGAGATTCCATTTTTTATAACTAAGGTTTTTCTTTGTACAACATCTAGAGCTTTTTGGACAACCATTTCTTTAACTTTTGGTTTCCAAACTAATTTTATCTTGTTAGTACAAGAAGATGTCATAATATAACTATTTGTTTTTTTATGTTGGATTGTAAAGGTAGGTCCACAAAATTTTTCTATATGTACAAAACTCCCATAGTTATATCATTTCAATTTGTTCAAGAAATTAAAGAGACTTGCATTTACAAGAATGGGTCCTTTTATAAACAAAACTCTACATTCACTTGCCTTGGGTCCATATTGATTGGAATAAAAGAATGAGCTAAAGAAATGTATATTGTATCTAAAAGATTTTCCTTGTTTGTCAATGAGTTTGTCATTTAAAACAACATGTTTAATGGATATCAAACATTGCCCTTCTATAAACACTAGACCAAATTTATCCTTATGGTCATTTTGATTATTGAAGAGATCTCCCAACTCATCATTATTGTCACATGTGACAAGTTTTTCTCTTAAAGAAATAAATTTAGCTTGTAGTATACAATATTCCTTCTCTTTTTTAATTACCTATTTTTAATAAATTCTAAGACTTTCATGTTTTCCTCAAGTTGAAGCTTTAGAACTAAAATTTGGTTTTCTAATTGACTAAGTTTGTAATATAGATTATCAGTATCTTTGTGAGCTTGATTTTTCTACACTAAGGCTTCCTTTATGAGTTTTTTAATTTCATTGAGGGTACATTTTTTGTACACTCTCAAGGTCAACTTCAAAATTATTTTTATTGTCTAATTTTACAACATGGTCAAGAACTTCAATATTCATAAGTAGAGTTTCTCCTTCCTCTTATGACTAGTTGTGGCACATGTAATCCACTAGGAATCCCCTAAGTTGGTTACACTTTTGATCAAGAGTCACTAGTACAGTTAAGGTCAAATTTTGACTGCCATTTGTCAGATTTGCAATGCCCATTTGTCAACATTTTGACATATGTGTCTGTCACCATTTTTGTGTTGCAAATTGTGATGGAAGAGGTCGCCGTTAGTTTTTTGACACCCCATTCTATCAGAAACTTTCCCTTGAATAGGAGCTTTGTTATGAGATTTCCTATGGTCCATCTATCAGAAATATGACAAGAAGACCTATCAAAAATATAGCATGGCTGTCACAATTACCTATCAAAAATAATTACTTTCTAACATTAGAACTATTGGAATAGAAGAAAATCCATAGCTAATGGCCGACAGATTAACCCGTTGATCTATAGCATTACTATCGCTAAAGCTTGTCAAAAAATACATATCTCTGACATTGGGATTGTCAGAAGCGCGATGGTATGGTAGTATATTTCTGAGAGGTATCCCTATCAGAGATATAGCATTCCTGTCACATTAATTGTCGAAAAGTAATTTTGTCCGACATTTGATCAGTTAGAGAGGTAATGGGTGGGCATATTTTTCAATGGGAAACACTGTCAAATGTATATCACCATCATCGGAATAAACTCTAAAGTGTCAAAAAAGTGACGGATCTGCACATTAAAAATAACACAGCTCAAGGGACCATCATAGGTTGTCTCTTTCTTTGGTCTATATTATTGACAGAATGTTTTACCTTTCATTAGCTCATCAAATCCAGGGATTTGAAAGAATTTAATAGAATATTTAGATGACAATGTATATTATTTAAGTTGACGTTGCACAAATTTATCTACTTTGCACACTTGTACACTATGAGGATGACAATAAAGAAGCATCTCCTCCAATAGCCTAGATTACTCAAGCCATGGGAGGGGATGCTTCTTTATGGCCATCCTCGTAGTATACAAGTGCATGAAGTATATAAATTTGTTCAGCGTCAAACTTAAATAATGTACATTATACATGAAAATATTCTATTAAATTCTTTCAAATCCATGAATTTGATGAACTAATGAAATGTAAAATTTTTTGTTAATAATATAGATCAAAGAAAGAGACCAACTATGATGGTCTCTTGAGCTAGGTTATCTTTAGTCCTAGCTACTGGGTAAGGCCTGGAAGACTTATACCTATCGATCATCGAGAATAATCACCACCTTGCATTTATGTACACTACACAATATCCAATATAATTGATCCTAGTCTCGCAAAAACATTTTACACTTGTGAAGCTCATCAATACTAGAGGCCTAAAGTAATTTTATATGATCACTAGCACATTTCATGCATGGATGAGAAATAGTATCCAAAGTTTCTAGATAACTATTTTTGAGAAGAGGAATGAGTGGAGGCCAAAGAAGGGATAATTGTGAAGGTTTTATAGATGTAGGTTACTAAACCATCATCTTTGCACTGGTACTCAATCTGGTCTCCACTCCATATACTTCTTCTCAGAATCTAAAAACTCTCCATCATTGATTCCCATCATTTTTTCAGCATCTTTGTGGACTGAGACCTTAAAATATTGAGCTTCTCTTTGTTTCAAGAATAGTTTAACATTCTCCACTTAACAGGGCCAACCATGTGAAGGTGGAAGCTCATATGGCCCCTCCTAGGAGCCTCTTATGACCCTTTATGACATTTTAAGAGCTCTAAGATGTATTCTTAGGGATTGTAAAGGGTCATAAGGGGTCCTAGGACACAACAGGTGAGAAACATAAAAAATTGTCTGGGAATACCACTCAATTCTGTTGTGTCTCTACAAAATTGTGACCATGATGCCTACATTTATGTTTCTCGGTTGTTGTGATATCTAGATCATAGTCTATAGTTGTTGTAGTAGCAGAGCCTATATTCCACAATAGAAAGGAAGACATCTTTTTAGCCTAGGTCTAGATCCTACCCCAATTGTCGAAGGATCCAGGGCCAGGATAGAAAGATGTCTTCCCATTCTATCTACAACATTGTGTCCATCCATGATCTTAGGAATATCATCATCTTTCCACTCTTCATTTGCCAAAATATACTTCTTCTTCAAGCTTGTAATCTTATTAATAAACTAACTCTTGCCAACATTAGGGTACCCACAGATCAAAATAGTTGATGTTATTGGTGCTTGTGCTCAAGGCTATTGATTCATTATTTTGAAAGGGCCAAATCATTTTTATTTCTATTGTAGAGAAAAGGAGTGGGATAAAATGAGCGGGTGAAAGCTAATCGAGCATGAGAGAAGACATTACATTTTATTTGATCATGAATGCTCTTTGAAATGACCAATCATGTTTTCTATTCTATTCTTTTTGGTGTTTTTTTTCCCATATTCAGTAGATAAAAATCATGGCAGCAGCCACTTAGCCATCTTTTTGATGTTCAAGGTATTTTACAAAGATACAGGTATGTGGATTTATCATTCAGTTGCTTGCAGTTATTGGTCAAATGAAAATATTTTGTCAAGTTGAAAGGGAAAGATATCAATTTGGTGTTTTTGATTTATGTTAAAATTTGATTTGGTAAAATCCTCAAAAAACACACTACATGTTCTAAAATGTAAAGAAGTTGAATGTTAAATGTAAGATATATATCTCATCCATAGTAATCAAAAGAAAGGACATGAAACTTATAAGGAGATTTACCAATCCAAAAATATAAGCATAGGAAACATGATTGGTACCTTATGAATTGGTTTTTGAGGTGCACAATCTTCATCAATATCCTCAGAAGAAGACCCCTCCTCACAAAAAATGCATTTAACACAAAATACAAATCTACAAAACTAAAACAATGGCATGTTTAGAACAAAGAAATAGAATGATAATAATATGCTGAAAATTCTATTATGTTTAATACACACAAAAGGACTAGTCCCAACAATTCTTAAACATACTTTATCTGATATGATAATAACATGCTAACTAAACTGATAAAGGTGTTATCTGCATTTAATCTGCCAATTACTAATTACAAAAAAAACAAATTTACAAAATTGAACCAATTGAATGTTCTTCATGTGGTACAAGGAAGATTTGGCTATGAAAAAAAAAGTGAAATGGCCTCATCATTTTTAATTTTATTGGATAGAGAAGGAGCGGAAGAAAAGGAGCGAAAGCTAACCATGAGAGAAGGTATGTGATTTCTTCATCTTTTGAGCATCTGGCATCATATTTGACCACAAATTTAAAATACATTGCATTTTATTTGATCATGAATGCTCTCTGAAATGACCGCATTCTACTGGTGTCGTGCACTAACCTGTGCTTTATCTCCATCATTTGATGTTATTGGTGCTTGTGCTCAAGGATATTGATTCACTATTTTCAAATGTTTGGATCATTTTGGTCATGACTATTCCTCTAGTACACATTCAAGAAATGTAATTGTCTTGTTAGTACTACTTTAAAAATTTTGATCCTCATGCTTCAAAATTTGGAAGAACCCTCATATTTAACCTAGCAGAAAATATGTTGCTAAAGCCCTAGTTTGACATGCACTTCATTATATCTAAGCGTTACTTTTTCATTCATTAAGACTTCCAATAACACATGTGCTATTATAAACCTTTATAAAGTGTCCACTTCACATGTTATTTGGCTAGGCTTTTAAGTGAGGTCCTTTTTAATAAATTTACTTCAAAAATAATTGATCCCTATTTATTTTTCAACCATTTGATCATTTTGATCTGGTGGCTGTCGTTATATCTTTGAGCTCTCGATTGTCAGAGTTTCTGACATGGGAAATGGCAATGAGGTGACATCTATCTAGGCAGGCCCATCTTCAGTAATGTGTTGTTTAAGGCTTGGAATGCATCGATGGTTGTCGTTATACCGTTGGGTTGAGTTGACCATCTTTTAATCAATGTGCTTTAGCGACAATAATTTGATTAAACCCTTACTGATGAGGTAGAGCTCTAACTTTCCAATTTCCAAAGAAGCTTTCTTGTGGTGACCCCTGTCTTGGGTGACATAATATAGTGGGGTCGAGAATTTTTGAGGATTAAAGTTCTGAAAAATCTCATGGTTGTCGCTATACCACCAAGAGAAGATGCTTGGTGTTTAAGGCTTGCGATATAGCGATGACCATTCAATTTCATGTGTAGGATGCAAACTGTGAAGTGGGTCCTTAGTTACCAAGTCATGGTGATATGCTCATTTTTTATTGGTTGGAATAAAGAATGATGTGGTAGTTGTCAGTATATTTAATGTCGAGAAAGAAAAAGGTAGTGGTCCGTCTACTGGTTTTTGCAACGTGGTTATTTATGATTGGATGGAGAACTGGTGAAGTTGGAACTAGGACAAAATTGTGTAGATCAGTGATGATCATTTGATTGAAAAGCATCGACTGTTGTCACTTTATTTCAGCCTTACATATCTGACAATTTTCTATTTGCACTTTACCGATAGGTTGACACCTTTCCAGTCTGATCAAAGTTTTAGTTAAGTTGTAATTTTTTGCACATGCATAATTTGGAGTGATCTCATTGGTCGAGAACTAGTTTGGGGAAAAGTATTAAAGGGTTATAATGTTGATTTTGCTAGCCGTCTGATGCATCATAAAGCAGTAACAATCAACGGTTTAGTTTCAAATTTTGCTTAGTGATGTTGTTTCATGTCCTATGAATGTTGAAGCCACCAGTTTTCAGTAATGGATGATTTAATGAGTTTTGTGTAGGTGAGTTGCAATGGGTTGGCAAAACATTAAATATTTGGGTTTGACTATTTGAGTTTTCACCTCTTGTCAAGGTATCTTGGTGACTAATTTGTTTTCCCTGCGGAGCGACATCAAGAAAATTTTCTCAAGCATCTGGTAGGCCAACTTTTAACTTAAGAGTGCATAAATTTTCAAGGAAGGGAAGTCTGGGTGTTTTTTTTACTGTTGCTATTACCTTGTGATATTTGGGGGTTTTCTCATGTTCATAAGTTTATCCAAAACCCTAAGTTAAGATTCCACCTAAGAGGTAGCTTTCAAGAAAAATAGACCATAAAGATAGAGGTTTTTTTGAAGATTTGATGCAATTGCTCCCACATTTAGAGAATGGGGCATCAAGGGTGAAGGAATTAGTCCCAAGAAACCCTAGAGACTTTGTAAATGATGGACTTTATGATAGAGGGTTGTGGATGAGGGATGCCAAGGTAGGAAAAGATTATAATGGTCTGATGTTGTTTAGATCAGCATACTCTCAGAGGAATTCTTGTGCCCCTCTTAGTAACATCTAGTAGTATTCATGGATGCAGACCTTTTCATTCAGATTGCTAGGTGTTATGATCCTATGACCAGATGTGTCAAGGATATAAATGGAAATGATTTAATAAGTCTCACAGAGGATGAGATTAGAGAGGTTTTCTCATTAAATGACCCTTCTGTTGGGTTGGAAAAGATTGATTTTAAGGAGTTCACTAAAATTTATGAGGCACAAAGGGACTATTTGAGGACAAGGCCCTTGAGAGATTTTCTTAATCAGATTGGAGTGATGTGTGTGGTCAGCCTGAGTACACCTGAGCCTTTCAGGTTGGACCTATCCAGTTTAGAGCACAAGGTTTCTACAAGTCTCTAACTTTGATCCTGGGATATGATGAGGCTACTCACATGCCAATTCCTTATATGTTTATGATGGTGTAGTCTCTACACCCACAATTGGCATTGATTTTTGAGTTTGCTTCCCACCTTGCAGATTTAATCCATGATGGATTAATAGGAATAAAGAACATGAAGATAAGCATGCCCTTTGGGTGGTATTCTATGCTAATGCATATGTTTCTGTATAAGGGTGAATAGTTTTTCAACACTACAATTAATATTGTCAAAGAGAAGAATGGAGAAACATTGTCAGTTCAGTTGTGGACTACAAATTTTTCGTGGGATAGAACTAAGGTTAGCTTCCTTGTCTTTGACATAAATTTTTCTTCAAGGCTTAGGACCTTGTTGTATTATGAAAACCCTAGAATCCCAAGAGAATTGCTGAGATTGATCAAACCCAAGGAGTATTGCAAAGACATCACCATAGTGAAAATTTTTGGTGATATAATTTTATATCCAATTTCTACAGTGTTTAGGGTATATGGCTGCAAGAAGGCACCATATATATTGCCTTACCAAGTTTTGCTAAAGATAGGGTATGTAGAAATGTTGAGACAGATGGGTGATCTACAAGAAACAACCCTCACTGGTAAAGGAAGGGGAACTTTGTTCCTAGACATCACAATTACACACTAGTATGTCATTGTTATTGAGGGTTGGGTGCATTTGAATCAAGTCTTACAGCCCTATAGAATGGCTACAGCTATGGCCAGATGTGCAAATAATGAAGGATTCTTTTCTCGAATGTTTAGAGAGAAGATAAGGTGTTCTCTTATCAAGCACCAATTTTATTTCCCTGAGGATGTAATAAGGAATACGTTTGATCTACAAACTCAAGAACTTAAGAAAGAAAATTAGGTAATCTACAAAAAGACTGTAGATTTTATAAGGAATTTTGATAAGGGTTATGACCCATTGAAGAATTTTGAGACTTGGGAAATGAAGATTGATGATCTCATGGAACATTTTGAGGGAATCATCCAGGAAGTAAATGAAAAGAGGGCTTTGGTAAGCAAGGAAGATCCTGAGAGGGCCAAGAGGATTCTCAGCCAACCTAGGTATACAAAGTTGACCCTGAGGGGAACTTATACAATGCAATAAAGGAAGGTCTATAGTGTTCTTCTCCCAGTTCAACAAAGAGATGGGAATATTCCATCTACTTCCAAGGGGAAGAGACCTATGGGTGACCCAAAAACATAGGAAACCTCTCCAAAGAGGTAGAAATAGGAGTCCAGACCAGAACAAGATGTATACTCTCCTTCACAATCCCCCTTATAGTTAGATGAACATGGAGTTGTCGAGAAACTAGTACAATTGAGTACTGAAGAAAATATTTTTGTTTCAAATGATGAGATATAGGAGGGAATACTAGCCACCCAAAGAAATAGATATGGATCTTACAGTGGCAGAATTTGAGGGCAAGCAAATAGACCCAATCTTGAAACAGGCCAGTGATTCTTTTATTTTTTGATGATAAGTTTGTAAAAACTAGGGCATTTTTTCAATTCTTATGGAGAATGAGAATAAATCAGTTCAAGGAAATTTGTGAGAAAAAGAAAGAGGAATTCCCTGATAAGGATATGACCAAGATTGAAAATGAGACAAAGATGGAAATGATGAAGCAGTTTGAGAAAATTACCCTTGAGGAAGGAAGGGCTATGATTCATACTGCAGGAGTGTTGATTCTTCCTAATTGGGACATTGCAGATGTGGTTATTTTTTATTCAGTTGGAAAAAGTAAAGTGAAAACCCTCACTACAACAGAGCAAGCACAACAGGCTGCTACGGGTATTACTTTCTTAGATGATCATGTAGCATTGGTCATGTGGTCCCTTAAAAGGGAAGAAAATAAAGGAAAAAGAGAAACTCTCTCTTTAGATTATGCTGGGAATTTATTAGTATAGAGAGTTGGTGAAACTTCTAGTATAGAGGCCTTGAACATCATTTTGGAAACAACCAAGTTTAATGTGAGGGTAGTAGAGAAAGATGCATAGGAAAAGGAAGAGTTAATGATTAATTTTGAAACTATCCTTAAGTCTTATAATGAACTAAAAATAGACTTGATCCAAAAGGACAAATTAATTGCAAAATTGTCTAGACCACAGGATCATAGGTCACCTCCATTGATGATTTCTAATAGGCTAGCAGTAGCCTTTTCATCTAGCCCTATTGTTGAATTTCCACCATCACCACTCCTAGAAACAAATATACATGCAAGAATTAGTTGGGAGAAGCAACAGTTGACTGAAGAAACAAATAAGTTGAGGGAGATCAAGGTGTAGCTAGAAAAGGAGAAGGATGAGCATGTGAAGGCTACATCCCTAGAAAATCATAAATATGAGGAGAAAATAATAGAGGAAATAATGCAGTTTGCACATGACCTAAAGCCTTCAATTTTGTTTGATCATGATAATAGGTTACAAGTTTTGTTTTCAGCTTTAAATAAGGATAAGAATGAGTTAGGACCAATTTTGAATAAATGGATTGAGAGATCTTCAAGTGTGAAGTTGTTTCATTGGTTTTCAGAGGTCCAAGTTGATCCTGGTCCACTAATCAAGCTAGTACATCAGTCTATGAAGAAAATAGTGGAATATGATATATTTTTGGATGATTTAATCAAGAAATCTAATATGTTGAAAAAGGAATTAACGTATTCAATTTGTGAGTTAATACCAAGTGTTCTCACTAGGTATGGTGAGCTAAAGGAATTGTATGAATGGAGAGTAGAGATGAATGCACTTTTGTTAGAAAGAGTAATTGGTGTTTCAAGTGACACTTTTTCTTTTATTAGCACCATCAAGTTATTAATGACCACCAAATCAAATTTTATTTTATTTAGCAGGAGGTCAAGAAGTTGGAGGACAAATGGGAACAATTATCCAGCAGGAAAGCTGAATTTTCTATTTTTGAGTTCCCAAATGAGGAGGTGTACAATAGGTGGAGGTATCAGTACATTCCCCATGTAGAAAAAGTTGATACTCCACCTACTTCTTGAGCCAAGTGGAAATTATGACATTAGTGTTTTGAAAGTAGTTGAGATATGAAGTGTATTTATTGTAGGAATAACCATGAAGAAATGGTGATCATATTTTCTTGAAGAAACTAAGGAAAAGATTGAAGACATAAAGTAAGGCGGCTCACTTGAAAAATATCTATCTAAATCTGATCGATGCATTTATTGTAAACCCAGTAGGGTTGTTGTAAAGTTTTAGGATAAAATTTTGTAAACCCTAATATGATCAGAAGCTTGTTTCATTTCCTTGTATATAAAAGTATTTTCCACAATCATATTAGGCATTGAGAGTTTATGTGTTGAGAAGATAGAGATTTTGAAACCCTAACCCTCAATCAAGGATTGTAATATTTTGTATCATTTCTTATCAAGAAATAGAGAAGTACATGTTGCTACTATTATCTTGCAAGCTTGCTATTCAACGCATATTGTATACAAATGATCAAAGGTTATAATTAATTAAATGTCAAGTCTTTTCCTCTCCTTTATGTCTTTTCAGTGGATTTTCTAAGTCTATCAAAGATTTGTCCATATGTATTTTTTCTTTAAGTTCTGATCTAGGGTTGGATGAAATATTGCTCAAAGTGGGATATATGTTCATTTTATTTACATAAGGATTATCTACAAGTAGGAAAAGGTTGGGGTACTTATATTTATGTTCATAGATCAGTTTTCTTAAAGATCTTTGTATTGACTCTATCTTCTGATATTGTTTCCCCAATAGATAAGGCACTGGACTATATGACACCTATCTTTATTTTATGAGGACTAATTGAAATCATTGTAATTAGAAACATATAATGAAAAATAGTCATTTTAATTTCATTTATGTTAAAATAGTTATCCTACCCAGTGATGGAGAGACAATGAATAATAGGTTGTTGTTTAGTACTTTCTCATTGATATCTATTGTTAGATCCAGTATTAAGTCAAGAATAGAATTATACTTATTGGATCAGGTGCACCCACCTTGGTTTTGCAGAGCCAAAATTGAAGAGGGCAATCTTGTCCCTATAGTTGGTCTAGTTACCTAAAGATTTTTCACATTTAGAACTAACCTCTCCTTAATATCAATCTTAGATATATTGGTGTCTCATGGAGTGTAAAATATTTTGAAGAACCAACAAAATGGTGACTCTGTTGAGGAATTGTATAAAATTTGTGTCAAATAACGTAGGTACAAGTTGAGTTGGACTCATGGTCTGCTTATTTTTTTTAAGCTAGTTGGTTACCATTGAACACATAGAGTTATTTCCTTTTCTAAAAGTTTCCTATCCTTTCTATTGTTTAAAGTCATAGAAAAATCCCATTTTATTTGGGTGGTGACTCTAAGATATCTCTGTAACTAGTGCTAAATAAAGTTTTACTTTGTCACAATGAGTTTTAAGAATACAAGGGACTGGAGAGAAGAACATCCAAAGGAAGCTTTAGAGGGTGAGCTTCCAACCACATCTAGATGAGGTCAAATTACAAGAGAAAAGAGTACTAATGATATGTCCTTCACATGGAAGCAGAAAGGAAACTCAAGGAAAGAAATTATTGCCCATCCTAGCTAGGAAGGAAATGCCTCAGAGTATGAGGAGGCTATTGATCTAGGTTTAAATGAATATGAGGACTATTATTCCCCTTCAGAGAGAGATGGTGAAAATTTACCTCATAATAAGGAAATAGTCCCAAATAGACGGTATGGAGTAGAGAGGAGGTCTAGAAGTAAGAGTAGAAATAGACAAGATTTTTTCCCCCCTTTCACCCTTGGCTCTTCATTACCCCAAGGTATCCATGAATCTCAGGATTAGCAAGAAGAGCTCCAAACACATTAGGTTGAATCTGAAACAACTTTACCAAACTCTGAGGAAATTTTTGAAGAAGTATATGAATTAGAAAGAAGAATCCATGAGCAAGCAGCTATTAGGCAAAGAAGAGAAAGGAAAAGAGAAGAAAACATTAGACATGCTATGATAAGGTTCGACCAATTGAAAAGGAAAATATTGGATTTAGAAGCTATACATTATGTTCCTATACCTAAACAAACAAAGGAACAACCTATTATCCAAGAAATTTTTGAGATAAGACATCCTAAGGATAGAGGTAAGCAAAAGGCTATAGGAATTTTAATTAATGAGCCTACTAACTGAAGGGTTATATGGACCAAGCTCTAAGATTAGAAGTAGGCCTTGAGAAGGCTAAGAGGGAACAAGAATTGCTAGCCAGAGAATTGGAAAAAGCAGAATTGGAAGCTTCAGCATTAGAAATGAGAAAGAAGATAGATTTTCTCAAATGGTCTACAGGATCCACTAATGTTGCTAATTCTACTTTGACACAAGGAGGAAATGTTGCAAATAATGCTAACCAAACAATAGGTGTTCCCCCACTAGGTGGACTCAAGATTTTTGCTATGTCAAATACTAATGCCTCAACATCCCATGGTGTTGGCTTATCTAATGCAGGGCCTATATAGGAAAGGTGTAAACAGTTGGTTTTTACAAGCATTCCAGGATATACCAACCCCATCCTCGAGGAGATTAGGAAAAGAATTTCCAAGTTCACTGGAAGTAATGTTATCACCTATGAGGAATACTTAAAAAAATTCATTGATGTGATAGATGATTACAACATTGTGCTAGATGATGTAATAATGAAGTTGTTTGTACAATCTTTGATTGAAGATTCAAGAGATTGGTTTAGGGCTTTACCACATGGTAGAATAGGCTCATAGGATCAGCTTAGACATTGTTTCAAGGAATAGTATGGTGATAAGAAAAATGAGGGCTTTGTATTAAATGCGTTTAATAACATCAAGAAGGATTTCAATGAGGATGTTATTGAGTTTAATATTAGATTTCAAAAGGCTATGCATAAACTCTTGTAGGTCATCAGATTGGATGATAGAGTGTGTCTTGTTACTTATTTGAATGCCTTTTATTCTAAAATGGGTTACCTTTTAAGAGATAAGAATCCAAGGAATCTCGTAGAAGCTTATAAGTTGGCTATAAACATAGAAAGTAACTGTAGAATCTTAGAGAAATTGGGAAGAAGGGAAGATAACAAGTCACAGTTGTTGAATAGAAAAGAATCAGGAAAGCCTACAAATGTAAAACCAAAGGATGATGATAGTTTAAAGAAGATTTTGAAAGAAATAAAGGATTTAAGGCCTAGTGAAAATAGAAATAATAAAGTTGCAGGAAATGACAAGCCTTCCTTTAACAATTTTAACAAGTTTCCAAGAATGCAGAATTATCCTTATAATACTCAATGGAAGGATGGGAGGCCCATACTCCTAGAAAGAAAGGATAAACCAAATGATAGGACCCCTGCCCCATTGCAAACAAATTCAATGAATATGGTTGAAGAGGTCCCATGGTGTATTCTGTGTCAATCACCACATGATCCTAATTATTGTGTTATATCCCAGAGTGTCTCTACGAAGAGGAGCAAGAGTGTAATGAGCAGGAACCCTATGATGACCAGGGATGTGGCATGATTTCCTCCCACTTTTTGGATGAAGTTGATTCTACTGAAGAAAATGAGAACCAAGATGTTTCAAATTCTTAGACTAGAAATGAGTCATATCATCAGCAAGTTTTTTCAGATGAGGAAGATGATAAGATAGATTATGTCCAGTGCAATGCTCTCAAAGATGAAGAAACAGTTGTTTTGAAAAGGACATCTGATGAAGAAATTTCTTTGATAACAATAGATATGGTCACTAAAGCTAAAACAAATTATAACTTAAGAGATAGAGTAGTTGGTGATTCAAATCAAAAAATTGCTGGTATTTTTATTAAGAAGATAGAAAGGGATGTAAAAGCATCTCAAAGTAAGTAAAAGGGGGCTGATGTTATTAAGGTCAAAGTGAAGAATAATGTCAAGCCTAACATTATTTATAAAGTAAAGGCTAAACCCTTAGAGGTAGTTGTTCCCTCTTTGCAAAAGGAATTCAAGATCCTAACCAAGGAACCGCTAAATACATTCATACAAAATGATGATAAAGAAACTACAAATGTGAAGCATGATGTCTTTGATTCTAAATATGTCCCAATTAATATGAGAAAGTTATTATCACAGATCACTGTTAAGGTTCCTTTGCTAGAGATGATGAGAATAGAGGAACATAAGGAAAAAGATTTGAATTGGGTGAATGGTGTGGCATCCATAGATGCCCAAAAGACAGAAAGGATTGATAAGAAAGTAGTGACTTTGGATGATGAAAATGAAAGTCAAAATGAGGAGATTGTTTCTAAAATTCCTCAAATTTATTTGGACACAAATGTTGTTAGTA
This sequence comes from Chamaecyparis obtusa, assembly GCA_027943335.1. NCBI lineage: Eukaryota > Viridiplantae > Streptophyta > Pinopsida > Cupressales > Cupressaceae > Chamaecyparis > Chamaecyparis obtusa. The sequence goes on along the minus strand of BSBK01002088.1, from coordinate 248,737 downwards.
CCTCGGTAGGAACAATTGATCCTTTTTTTTTAACCTTACTGATAAATGGAAAGTTGTTAAAAAATTACATGATTGATTCAGGAGCATCAAACACTGTTATGCCCATGGAAGTTATGAAATCACTAGCGCTGAAAGTGGATACCCCACATGGGATATGTTAGGCTATGGATTCAAGAGAAGTACCAGTTGTGGGTACTATCAAGGCTTTACCTTATAGACTGGCAGCATACCTTGGTAAAAAACTGACCATGAGTGTTTTAGTGGTTGATATTTCTCCTCAATATGTGATGTTATTATCAAGAAAGTGGAGTGCCTCTATGGGAGGCAACATGTAGTGTGATTTATCTTTTACTACTTTCAACTTTGAAGGACAAAATATCAAGGTTTCTAGGGAGCCTAGAACTCCACACATGATTGAGGAAGAAGAAGATACCATGAATTTGATGAAGGGTGCTCCCCTTTATACCACAAACATATAATAGAAACAGAGAAACAACAACAATATGCAAGAACAGAAAATTGGCTTCTTATTATCTCCACAAATGTGGAATTACAAACTTTCAGAATTACAATATGCAAAGCCACATGGGCATTCCCTTACAATATTCTATAGGACAAAGCCTCGAATCAATACCCAGATCTACTACCCAAAACTACTCTAGACAACACTACGGGCCTTCTTTATATAGGCAATTTCCATCGCCCGAGAAGGTTTTAGAAATTTAGCCCTTAGGGCTGACCAAACTTAGAATTATTTTATTTTACAATTTATAACATCAAAGTCGGCTCAAAATGAGTTTTGAAACCCAAACAAAAATTTTGAAGAAAATTATTTTCCATCATTTCAAGTGACCCAACTTCCGAAGACCATAAGTCATCACCCGTTGACCTGATTGGCTATTATAACCCCATTATGGAAACACCACAAAGTGCTCTACAGGCTTGACTTGCGCAAAATTCCCATTACCCAAATTTTCAACCTCATCTAGGACCTCTAAAGCCTTCAAAAATGAGTTCAAAGTTTCTATACCCTGTTGCCAATACCGAAAATCTTCAATATCTTCAAAACTGGACCTAATCTAGCCATGAAACTTTACTGGAAGGCTGATATGACTGAGATGAACCTCCACATGTAAAATTAGAACATTCTGAGATCGTAAGACCTATTGGAAATATTCAAGACTATCTAGGTTACTCAGAGGGGAGGGGTGAATCAGTAACTTCAAAACTTTTAACAGATTCAGATCTTAATAATATTAGATTGATAATCTGACTGCATGCATGAGTAACAGAAAGAATAAAACATTCATAACACTTAGAACACAAAGATTTGGTGACCTAGAAACCTTCCAAGTAGAAAGTAAAACTAGGGTGGGGATGATGCCCACAAAACTTCAATACTGCAGTATAAAGTTTGTTGGTTAAGGCTTACAATGATCACTTCTGATGATCTTCCCTATTAGGAGCAATAAGGACTGCTAGGTCCACCTTGTTAGAGGTTTTACAAACATACAATGAAGTATGCACTCGGTTAAGATATTTTTACAAAGACTGTTAAGTCTACCTGGTTAAAGGATTTCAAGCTGATTCACCTGTTAGGATGAAACAGTAGATCTCTTACTTGCAAATGTACTTGCTAATTGAGATTCTCTAATGTACTGATCACCTTCTATGATGGATATATCTTTGCTGCTTCTTATACTATTGTAGCCCTTTGTAATTCGCTTATCTCTGCCTTTCTTTTTCATACTTGTCTATATTTCATCATTTTTCCGATATGACATAAAACATTGTTTATATATCAATCTAAGTCAATTCCAAAACAATTACAAAGTCGGCTCTTAAACATGTAAACACAAATATTACTGAGTCGGCCCAAATATAGTTACACGGTTACTGCAAACTAACTCGGTGACTTTTTGATACTCAGTGTCCACTATGTTACTTGGCATCATCATGCACTCGGTAGAAGTGGAAGCTCGGTCCATACTAACCACTCGGTTGTAGTTTCAAACTCGGTAAACACTAGAGACTCAGTAGATAAAGTGTTACTCGGTAGAAACTAAATTTCTTGTTTAACTATGCAGCACTCGGTAAACACTATGAAACTTTGCGAGCTCGGTCCACACTATTCTACTCGGTAAGCTCTGCTCTACTTGGTATGCTATGTTCTACTCGGTATGTTCTGTTCTACTTGGTATCTACTATTTTGCTCAGTATGTACTATTCTGCTCAGTATGCTCTGCTCAGAATAAGTGTTGTCACTAATGACAATCATGCTTAATGCCAACAAAGACCAACTTACTAAAAATAGCAAGTTTCCATAAATAGCGGCTCTACACAAGATAGCTCTTACAAAAATAGGAATATTTTTGGGTGATGCAAGATTGCTCTTACACCCAGGATGCTCCTGCATCAGACACCAAGGGTAATTTGAGAAGTGACCCTATCACGACTTAGGTGTGCAAAGGAAAACCAAGATGGTTAACCTCCTCCTTTGTTAGCCATGATGAATCTTCAATAGGTTGTCCTTTCCATTTGACCAAATACTCTTCATGTGTCTTGTTCCTTGTGCTTCTGCCAACACAACTATCCAGTATGTCTTCAATCTCCTTGATATCATAACTAGTTGCTGGAATACTCCACTATGCTGCTGCAACTACATATTCAACATGTCCTTCATGATACTCTGTCAAATGTAAAATGTTAAACACTAGTGAAATATTCAGCTCAGTAGGCAATTCTACCTCATATGCATTTCCTGAATCATGCTTCTTTAGTATTTTACATGGTCCAAACTTCTTCATTTTCAGCTTGTTATATGTACCAACTAGAAACCGCTCCTTCCGCAAATGAACCATGACTTCATCCCCAACCTGAAATTCCTTATGCCTCCTTTTCTCATCTACCTTAGTCTTATACTGTACATTCATCTTGGTAATATGCTTCCTCACCTCCTCATGGATGTTCTTCAAATGTTCTACAAAATCCTCAGCTTTAGCACTACTTATTTCTCCTTTATCTATCTTTCTCAATTGAGATGCATTTCTTGGACTACTTCCATATACAATCTATAATGGTGATTTACCAGTGCTCCTATTGATAGAATTATTGTATGCAAATTCTACCTATGGTAAAATCAAATCCCATCCTATTGGCTTGTCTCCAACCAAACATCTTAACAAATTTTCCAAACTCCTATTCACCACCTCTCTCTGTCCATCACTCTATGGATGATGTGATGAACTGAACTTCAAATCTATCTTCAACTTCTTCCACAATGTACACTAGAAATATCCAACAAACTTAGTGTCTCTATCTAAAACTATGGTCTTTGGCAAACCATGTAGTCTCACCACTTCTCTGAAAAACAATTATGCTACATGAACAACATCATTAGTCTTCTTGCAGGGAATGAAATGTGCCATCTTCAAAAATCTGTCAACCACCACAAAAATTAAATCATGTCCCCGCTAAGTCCTCGGTAAACCAAGAACAAAGTCCATACTGATATCCTCCCAAGGCTTCTTTGGTATAGGTAATGGCTGATATAACCCTGTATTCTGCTTCACTCCTTTCACCATCTGACATACTCTGCAACTCTGTATAAACTTCTTCACATCTTGCTACAATTGTGGCCAATAATAATTCTCACCAACCAAAGCAAGGGTTTTATCATGACCAAAATGTCTAGCCAATCCTCCACTATGCTTCTCCTTGATGAGATTCTCCCTCATAGAACTTCTTGGAATGCACAACTAACTCCCTCTGAATAGCATATCATCCTGGATGATAAAATCTAGCCATTTCATCCTGTCTAGAGTAACAAGTTCTACACAAGCTTTCCAAGCTTCACCAAAATCAGGATCCTCTGGATACAAATTCTTGAGTTCTTTGAACCCAACCACTTCAATCTACATTTCTGTCAACAATAGTTACCTTCTGCTAAGAGCATCTGCAACCCTATTAGACTTTTCACTCTTGTGTTTCAAAACAAATGTATAACTCTGCAAAAACTCAACCCATTTCAAATGCCTCTGATTCAACTTTCCTTGACTATTCAAATATTGCAAAGCTTGATGATCAATATACAAGACAAACTCCTTAGGAAGTAGATAATGTCTCCACTTCTTTAATGCCTGAACTATAGCATAAAATTCCTGATCATAAATAGAATATTTTCTCTTGGCATCATTTAACTTCTCATTGAAATAAGCAACAAGTTTACCTTCTTGGCTCATAACAGCTCCTATTGCAATACCACTAGCATCACAGTCTACTTGAAACACCTTATTAAAATCTGGAAGTGCTAAAATAGGTTGTTCTATAACTTTTTGTTTCAACAATTGAAAACTCTTTTCTGCCCCATTAGTCCACTTAAACTCTTTTCTATCCCCTCTCATTATTTCAGTCAAGGGTCCACAAATACTGCTAAAATTTTTGATAAACTTTCTATAGAAACTAGCCAAACCATGAAAAGATCTTACCTCAGTAGCACTCCTTGGAGTATGCCATTCAAGGATAGCCTGTACCTTCTCTGGGTCCATTTTTAGACCTTCTGCTGAAACTACAAATCCCAAATACACTAACTCTTTCTTCACAAAATTGCACTTCTTGAAATTAATCAACAATTTCTCATCTCTTAGCTTCTCAAATACCATATGAATATGCATCATATGTTCCTCCAATGTCTTTCTAAAGATCAAAATATCAGCTAGGTACACAATGACAAACTTACCCAAAAATTCTTTCAGAACCTCATTCATGAGCCGCATAAAAGTGCTCGGTGCATTGGTTAGCCCAAAAGGCATGACTAACCACTCATACAGTCCTTCCTTTATCTTGAAGGTAGTCTTCCATTCATCTCCTTCTCTGATCTAAATTTGGTGATATCCACTCTTCAGATCTATCTTTGAGAAATACACAACTCCACTCAAACAATCCATAATATCATCCATTCGTGGCAATGGAAACCTGTACTTGATTGTGATCTTGTTTATTGCACTGGAATCTATACACATCCTCCACTCTCCATTCTTCTTTGGTGCTAATACCATTGGTACAACATAGGGACTCAGACTCTCTTGAATCAACCCCTTCTGCAATAACTCATGTACTTGTCTGTTCAACTCTTCACCTTCTGCTGGTGTCATTCTGTGTGCTGCCTTGTTTGGAAAACTAGCTCCTGGAATCAAATCCATCTGATGAATGATCTTCCTTATTGGTGGTAATCCATCAGGTACATTATCAGATACAATATCCTGAAACTCATTCAATAAATCTGCAACCTCTACAGGTACATCATTTACTTCTTCTTTACTAGCTTTTGGAATTAAAGCAAAACACACATGCTCATGCCTCATACCATCTAGGAATTTTCTTCCATCAACAAATGTTATTCTTGCATTACCACATACCTTTTTTTCAGTCTCCTTCAATGGCTTTAGCTTATGCCACACTCCATCCTTTGTCAGGGAATAGGTATTCATGTGACCATTGTGTACAACACATCTGTCAAATTGTCACGGTCTACCCAACAACATATGACATGCATCCATAGAGATGATATCACATAGTACCTCATCTTGGTACCCGTCGATCTTGAACTTTACCAGGCACTGTTCACTGACCATGACCTTGTGGTCATCCTGCACCCAGGCAATCCAATATCGATGTGGGTGTTTCTGTCTCTTGAGCTTCAACTTTCTCACCATCTCTTCTGACACCAAATTGTCAGTGCTTCCACTATCGATAATTACATAATAGCATTTACCCTCACACTTACATCTAGTGTGAAATAGGCTCCTCCTTTGTTCAAGTTCATTCTCACCACTCAGTAAGACTCTTCTATTAATTAGCATTTCTCCTCTTTTAGCATCTTTAGAATTTGATGATCTAGCATCTTCATCTACATGTGCAACTCTGGCCTAGCCTTCATTTCTCCTATCTATTCTTCCTTGGCACTGAGGACATTCAAATGCCCTATGAGCTTCTCCATAGTGAAAACATGTTCCATGGAAGCCTCCTCTTCCAGATCCTTATCCTCTTCCTCTTCCTCTCTGATCTCTATTATTCTGATCCTGGAAATTATTTGAATTATTTCCTCTCTGATTCTGGCTGCTACTAGCCTCATCCTTCTTTTTTGGATCTTCATTTCATCCACCATATGACCATCCACTAGATCTTCCACCATGACCTCTTCCATTTTGTCTGATCTCAAACTTCTTATTTAGCTTTTCCTCTACTTTTAGGGAAAACTGGTATGCCTCCTCAATACTATTCATTCAAACTAGATTCAACTCCTCCTAAATGCTTGGCCTTAACCTATTAAGGTATCAGGCAACTTTCTCCTTATCAGCTTCTGCATGGCCTGTTCTGATGAGGAGTTGATAGAACTCCTCTGTATACTCCTGAACAGATCTTCCTACTTGCTTCAAACTTTGCATTTTCTTTAGTAGGTCAAGCTCATAATCAATAGGAATTAACTATTGCTTCAATTTATCCACCATCTGATCCCATCTTGTGATTTTATCTTTCCCTCTTCTATTTCACTCCAATTGAATCTCTTGCCACCAGATCTTCGCATGACCTTTCAGTCTGGCCTTCACAAATTTGACCCTATCAGGATCCTCAACATCTTCATACTCAAAATATTCCTCACATTCATTGATCTAGTCGATCAATTCCTTTGGGTTAAGATTTCCAAAAAATGTAGGAACCTCAATCTTAGGTCTTTTCCCAATCTTGGAAATTGCCCGAAAAAGTCTTTCTTCCTCCTAGTTCACAATTTCTGCTTCTCCTTCTTGATATTCTTCTTCGGCTTCATCCTCGCTTTCATCTTTGACATTAAGATTCATTCCTCTATGAATCTTTTCTTGCAATGCTCACACTTGTCTCTATAGCTCTCTAACCTCAGGTGTCACAGTACCAACTCTTCCACCATGTTCTTTTCGTGGAGGCATTTTCGCGATGTGCACTAAAACCCTAACCATGGTCCTGGTGCAAACTACCTCACAATCAACGATCTATTTACACACTTAGGAACTCCTACTCTGATACCACTTGATGAAGGGTGCTCCCCTTTATACCACAAACATATAACAAAAATAGAGAAACAACAACAATATGCAAAACATAAAATTGGCTTCTTATCATCTCCACAAATGTGGAATTACAAACTTTCAAAATTACAATATTCAAACCCACATGGGCATTCCCTTACAATATACTATAGGACAAAGCCTCGAATCAATACCCAGATCTACTACCCAGAACTTCTCTAGACAACACTACGTGCCTTCTTTATATATGCAATTTCCACCACCCAAGAAGGTTCTAGAAATTTAGCCCTTAGGGCCAACCAAACTTAGAATTATTTTATTTTACAATTTATTACATCAAAGTCAGCTCAAAATGAGTTTTGAAACCCAAACAAAAATTTTGAAGAAAATTATTTTCTACCATTTCAGGTGACCCAACTTCTGAAGACCATAAGTCATCGCCCGTTGACCCGGTTGGCTATTATAACCCCATTCTAGAAATGCCACGAAGCACTCTACAAGCTTAACTAGTGCAAAATGCTCATCACCCAAATTTTCAACCTCATCTAGAGCCTCTAAAGCCTTCAAAATTGAGTTTGAAGTTTTTGTACCCTGTTGCCAATACTGAAAATCTTTAATATCTTCAAAACTAGACCTGATCTAGCCATGAAACTTTACTGGCAGGCTAATATGACTGAGATGAACCTCCACATGTAAAATTAGAACATTTCAAGATCGTAAGACCAACTTACTAAAAATAGAAAGTTTCCATAAATAGCGGCTCTGCACAAGATAGCCCTTACAAAAATAGAAATATTTTTGGGTGATGCAAGATTGCTCTTACACCCAGGATGCTCCTGCATCAAAATTGCTTTCTTGATACTAACATTAATGCTTTCAGAGTCCAAGATAAGGAAATAGAGGGAGGTGTTGAAGCTACCCTAAAATTAGATAGCCAGGAGCAATGGACTGACCTTGATAGTCTATGGACCATGTACTTTGATGGAGCAAGTTCAAAAGAAGGGTCTGGAGCTGGAATATTGCTCATATCTCCAAATGGTAAAACTTTTAAATTTTCTTTCACTTTGTTATTCTCATGTACAAATAATGTTGCAGAATATGAAGCCCTATTGATAGGCCTAAGGTTAGCACTGAGGCATGGCATAAGATCTTTGAAAGTGGTGGGTGACTCTGAATTGATAATTTCCCAAGTAAGGTCAAAGTATGCATAAAAAAATTAGAAATTGAAACAATATAGAAATGCAGTGTAGGATGAAATTGAGAGCTTCAATGCTTTTAACATTTATTAGATGGAAAGAAGTAAGAATAGAATGGCTGACTTATTAGCTAATGTGGATTTAAGGCCAAAAGATATTACATTTGCTGACATATCTAATATAGAAGTTCAAGCTAGACCTTCCATCCTTGACAATGTGGAAAATTGGCAAGTTTTTTCTAATGATCAGGACATTTTGAGATTTGTGCAATGTGAGTCTCATTTTGGTGACAAGGAAATGGATTTTAGTGCTTATGTTGATACGGTGAATGGCAAAGAAATTGTTTTTGGAAAAGAAGTGTTGCAGTTGAAATCAAATAGAGTTCCCAAGGGATTGGTTGCTCTTGAGAGAGCATTTGACAATAAAGACAAAGCCTTTTTAGCTAACACTGATAAAACAAATGATTTGGAGGAAATTAATTTAGGCACAAGGTTGGTGCCTAAAAGGGTTTATATAGGTAAGAGCTTATCCCCTAAAACCAGAAAACAAATTGATTGATCTTCTTAGAAAGTTCATGCATGTTTTTTCTTGGTCTTATGAAGACTTCAAGGCTTACAGAGAGGATTTGTTTCAACATGAAATTCCATTAAAAGAAGGTACTAAACCTTTCATATAGAAATTGAGACCTTTTAATCCTACCTTGGAACCCAAAATGCAGGGAGAGCTTAAAAAGATGATAGATGCTGGAATAATAAAACCTATTAGACATTCCACTTGGGTCTCAAACTTGGTTCCTATCAGAAAGAAAAATGGTGATATTACACTTTGTGTTGATTTCAGAAATCTCAACATAAATTCCTTAAAGGACAATTATGGTTTACCTAACATGGAAAATATGTTGCAAAAGGTGACAGGATCAGAATTTATGTCCATGATGGATGGTTTTTCTAGAAATAATCAAGTTATGGTTAAGGAATCAAAACAATTCAAAACTGCATTTACAACCCCATGGGGTACATATGTTTATGTAAGAATGCCCTTTGGATTAACTAATGCTGGTGCCACTTTCTAGAGAGCTATGGATGTAGCCTTTGTTGATTTCATTAACATATTTATGGTAGTGCATCAGGATGACCTTACATCATTTTTAGCCAAAGAGGAATGACATTTCCATCACTTGGAAAAGATTTTCATTACACCATTAGAATATGGAGTTCCTTTGAACCCAAAGAAATGTGCCTTTGGTGTGGTGGAAGGAAAGATTCTAGGGCATATTGTTTCAAAGGATGGAGTAAAAATAGGCCCTGAGAGGGTGGAAGCTATTGACAAACTATCCCAACCAAGAAATGTCAAAGGAATTCAATCCTTTTTAGGGAAGGTGAATTTCTTGAGAAGATTTATTACAAATTTTATAGAGATTAGTATCCCTATATCAAGGATGTTGAAGAAAGGAGAAAGAGTTGAATGGAATGTTGAAGCAGTGTCGGCTTTCAATGATATCAAAAGGGCTATTAAGCATGCCCCACATTTGAAAACCCCACATTATAGTAAACCTCTACAGATTTTTTCTTTTGCATCTGCCCATACTGTTGCAGCAGTATTGTTACAGAAAAATGCAGATGGGTTTGAGGAACCTATTTCCTTTTTTAGTAAGACCTTACAAGAAGTAGAACTAAACTATGACATTGTTGAAAAACAAGCTTACACCTTGGTCAAGACTATCAAAGCATTTAGGTGTTATTTAGTTGGAGCCATGATAGTTGCTTATGTTCCAAGTGCTGCAGTCAAAGATATATTGGTCCAATAGGAAGTATCAGGAAGAAGATGTAGATGGATCAATAGAATCCAGGAATTTAATATTGACATTCATATTACAAAGTTGGTAAGAGGATTAGGCCTTGCAAAGTTGATGGCTCAAAGAAAATTAACTGCAAATCAAATAAATATGTTGGAGGAAGATCAAAGACCTTTTGTTTGCAATATGGATTGTTGTGAATGGTACAAGGATATTGTCAAGTACTTGCAAAAGATGATTTTACCCCCTGAATTGGATGATAACAAGAAAAGGACTATTAGGCTCCATTCCACAAGGTATGCAATGATAAGTGGTGAATTGTGGTGGAGAAGTAATGAGGGTGTCTTTCTTAGATGTGTGGATCAAGATAAGGCCAAAATATTGCTAAATGAAATGCATAATGGAGTTTGTGGAGGACACTATATGGAAAAGACTACAGCTCACAAGATTATCAGATTAGGTTTTTGGTGGCCAGCACTTTTCAAAGATGCCCACCAGTTTGTAAAAAGATGTGACCCTTGTCAAAGGTTTGTTGGGAAGCTAAAATTCAATTGAAATCTACCTCTCAAGCCTGTTACAGTTCAAGCCCCTTTCCAAAAGTAGGGTATGGATTTTATTGGAGAAATCCCTAATAAGTCCAGTGGTAGACATTATTATATCTTGGTAGCAATAGATTACTTCACTAAGTGGGTTGAAGAAATCCCCTCCAAGAAAGAAACTAGTAAGGTAGTAGTGGACTTTATGATGCAAAATATCCTTACTAGGTTTAGCTATCTAGAAATAGTGGTGGTTGATAATGCAATGTGTTTTAGATCAGAGGAGTTTGTTGATTTTTGTTAGAAGAATGGTATAAAAAATTTCATACTCATCTCCTTATCATCCACAAGGTAATGGCCAAGCTGAATCAAGTAACAAAAGCTTGATTAAAATTTTGAAAAGGGTGTTGGATAAAAATAAAAGGGCTTGGGATTCTAAGTTGTTGCAAGCTTTATGGGCTGACAGGGTTACAATAAAGAAAGAAATAGGGTGTGCCCCTTTTGACTTAGTCTATAGAATTAATGCAAGGTTGCCCCAAAATAACTTATTACAGATGTACCAATTCATCTAGGCATATGATGATGATCTGGAAGATGAAATGACTGTTAGAATTAATGATTTGATCTAGTTGAATGAAGTAAGAAGTGATGCACGTGCTAGGAATGAGAAAATTCAGGTCCAGTGTAAGGTTTTGTATGATAGAAGGACTACTCAGAGAGATTTTGGAAATGGTGATTTGGTCCTAATGTGGAATGCAAGACTAGAAAATAAAGGTAAACATGGAAATTTTGATCCCATCTAGCTAGGACCTTACATCATTGAAGAAAGATGGGGAACAAGTTCATATTTGTTAAAAAATCTGATAGGAGAACTCATGGAATTGCAAGTTCATGGGCAATTCTTAAAATTTTATTTCTAGTAAAGATTCTCTAGCTTCTCGGGAAGTTTAGGTTTAGGGTTTTATGTATAGTTGTTTATTTTTAATAAAAATTTTGAGTTGCTCTACTGTTCTAGGAGATTATAGTTTTCTCATTGTATCTGCAGGAGATACACGTCCCTGAGTATGAGCCACTATTAGTAATATTCTAAAAATTTTGATACTCATGCTTCAAAATTTTGGAAGAACCCTCATTTTTAACCTAGCAGAAAATATGTTGCTAAAAGCCCTAGTTTGACATGAGCTTTGTTATATCTAAGCATTACTTTTTCATTCATTAAGACTTCCAATAACACATGTGCTATTATAAATATTTATAAAGTGTCCACGGCACATGTTATTCAGTTAGGCTTTTAAGCGGGGTCCTTTTTAATAAATTTACTTCAAACATCATTGATCCCTATTTATTTCTCAACCGTTCGATCCTTTTGATCTAGTGGCTGTCATTATATCTTTGAGCTCTTGATTGTCAGATTTTCTGACATGCAAAATGGTGACAAGGTGACATCTATCTAGGTGGGCCCATCTTTAGTAATGCATTTTCATTTAAGGCTTGGAATGCATTGACAGTTGTCCTTATACTATTGGGTTGAGTTGACTATCTTTTAATCAACACGATTTAGAGATAAGCATCCGATTAAACCCTTACTGATGAGGCACAACTCTAACTTTTCAATTTCCAAAGAAGCTTTCTTGTGGTGACACCTATATTGGGTGACGTAATATAGTCTGGTTGAGAATTTCCAAGGATTAAAGTTTTGACAAACCTCATAGTTCTCGTTATACCACCAAGAGAAGATGCTTGGTGTTTAAGGCTTGTGATATAGCGATGACCGTTTGATTTCACATGTAGGATGGAAACTATGAAGTGCTCCTTAGTTGCTAGGTCATGGTGATATGTTCATTTTTTAATGGTTGAAATAAATAATGATGTGGTAGCTATCAGTATCTTTAATGTCGAGAAAGAGAAAGGTAGTGGTCTGCTTGCTAGTTTTTGCAATGTGGTTATTTCTGATTGGATGGAGAACTGGAAAAGTTGGAAGTGGGAGCAAATTGTGTAGATCAGTGATGATCATTTGATTGAAAAGCATTGATGGTTGTTGCTTTATCTCAACCTGACATATCTGAAAATTTTCTATTTGTGCTTTAGCGATAGGTTGACACCTGTCTAGTCCAATCAAAGTTTAAGTTAAGTTTAATTTTTTGCACATGCATAATTTGGAGTGATCTCATTGGTCGAGAACTAGTTTGGGGAAAAGTATTAAAGGGTCATAATCTTGATTTTGCCAGTCATCTTGTTAGCATGTGCAAAAAATTTCATGTCTCCTGGTCTTTTCCCCTACTCTCTGCAATGATTTTTCTGCTCCCTGGTTAAACCTTAGGCAAAACATTCAAAATCTAGCCGTTAGGTTTCAAAATTCAAATGTGCCCTAGCTTTATTCTTTTCATGTGTTACCTTTTTCATGGGTCACTTAAACACTTCTTCTGCATGTGCCTTTTAAGTTTCCACGTCACCCCGGTTCGTAGTTAGTCTTTCTCTCCGGCGGGTCCCTTTTTTTTTCCTAAGTCCGCAATCGTGCCCTGTGATTTTAATATTTTTCCTAAGGTTCTCAGCTTTATTTTCCTGGGCCTAATTTTTGACAATATTTTAATCTAACGGCCATTGATCTTATCTTTGTGACATTACATTTCAAATTGTGGGTGTAGGGTGACACCTAAGCACAGTTGGCAATTCCTCATTGGCTGATGGATTTAATGAAACTAGCATCAACGGGCCCAGGTGGGGTCATGTTGTCAATTGCCTAAGGATCATGTGGTTGTCACATGATCGCATGGAATATTCCATCCCCTTGTGATCATGCAATGACCATTGATTTTGAATCTTTCTTGGACATAGCTATGGGACCTGGTTGCTAGTGTGCCTGTCAGAGGGGTCCTAATGTGTTTGAGCATCGACGGTTGGTGTATGTTCTTAAGGCCTTTTTCTGACACATGAGATCTTACGCCAACCATTCAATTAGGTGTAAAAGGTTTGTGGGTCCTGTGCCAGTGACTGGGTGTGGATCAGTGAATGGTTTAGTGACATGTGGCACCAGGTGAACCCAGGTGGGGTCTGAGGTTTGGCAGAGTTGTAAAATCTGGTAGTGCTGACAAAGTTTCATGTGGTCACGCATTTGTGGAAAGATAAGAGGATTCGCTAGTTTGTCTGGTGATTGCGCAAATAGTAGTCGAGAAGTTGCTAAGTCTGGTGGGGCCACTTTTAGAGGAAGATCTTAAAGTCATGAAGGAGGTTTGATCAGATGACTATGTTTTAAAGCTGGTCTTAGTTTGAACGTGGGCCATCATTCTCTGCAGGCACCAAGGATTTAGCTGTTGTGGTTCAAATTCAAATTTTTTTGAGAACTTCTAGCGACTAGAAAGTACCAAATTTATGAAATTCATTGCAAAAATGACCCTGTTTAGTGAGATATGACTGGTTTGCCATTTGCGGTGTGGTCCAGGGTGTTGTTGGATTGTTTTCAGAGCTTGTACCATTTTGGTTGTGTGCTCAAGGCTTGTTGCAGGGTGTTCTTTTGAGCCTAGTTTTGTGATCCCCTATACTTGCGGAGAAGATTTTCATGATTGTGCATCAGTTCAAGAATTTCCTCTTTCCTAATTGACTATGTTTCCCACCCCTGTAATAACTTTTTAGACCATTTCCAGTAGGTTGGGTGGTTGAAACCCTAACCCTAATCATCCGTAGCTTGTTGTAGATTTTCAAGATGACTAGGGGGTATAAGTTAGAGAATTTTGGATTTTGCAAGGGTTCCAAAAATATTGTTTCTTTTGGTCCCTAGTTTTTGACTATAATATACTGATAGAAGTCTAATTTTGTGACTTTTCTAATCTTGGTATCATTCTGATTGTATGTTGATCCTGATTGTGTTAATGAGAACATTTTGAATCCCAATCTTGTATCTTGTGTATGCCTTCTTACTTATCTCTGAGCTCATATATGTTATTTTCACAAAGTGTGCTAACATATGGTAAACAAAGAGTATTTTGAATTTATCTTTGAGTTCCTAACAAAGTTAGGATTAAAGTCTTCTAGGTGAATTCAGTGAGTTGCAGTCAGGTGTAGAATTTGATGTCCTTGTGCTTGAGGGAAAGGGGTAATAGGAAAAGCACTTACCTTAGATTCCATTGTGTTTGATTTGAGGTATTCAGTTGAGGTGTACAATTAGGTGACTCTAAGCCCTGGGATAAGGCACTAGTCCTTCCTCTTGAGGTATGCATGGTTAAAAACTACAAACACAAACATTATTTGATAAATCTTTAACAATCTTATATGAGATATAGTGGAATATTATTTTAGACTCCTTTAGAGAAGTGCGTCAAGGGTACACTCGGCTGAGCACTGAAGCTCAAAGTGTAGAAGGATCTTTTGATCCTTGTCAGTTGGCCCTCTTTCTTGTGGACTTTGGAGTGGTGATAGAGTTAGAGTTTTATTTAAATTATCCATCAAAGTGTAAATCTACAAGTTGAGGATCAAAGGGAATAATCCACAACCAACAAAATGGTGACTCTGTTGGGGAGAACATAAGGAGAACCTATTAAGGAGCTCTAGTTGCTGCTACAAATTTTGTAGTATCATATCTTTTGACTAGATTGGTTTGGCCCATCCGAGTCACCAACAAAATGGTGACTCTGCTGAGGAGGATAACTTTGAAGATATGCATATGTTAATAGTTAGTGATTCTACTGGGGAGAATCTAGAGAGAAGTTTATGGTCTATTCTTGTTTTCTTGTGTGTTTCAAGGATTTCACATCTAGGTGGGTGGTGACTCAAAGCTTTGAACCAGTGCAACATATTGAAGAAGCATGGAAAGAAGAAGAAATACTAGGTCATTTGTCAAGAAGAATCCAAAGTTCACTTTGGAGCAGCTACCTAGACAGGGAAATAAAAGCTAGATTAGAAGGAATGGTGAGTCTACTAGTGCTCCCATGAAGGAAAAAAGAAATGCAAGAGCCAGAGTACCACATGTGTCCTCAAGTGAGGATGGTTCACAAAACAAAGTATCTAGATCAGAAGGTGGTCACTCTAAAGAGAGATTCTATGATACTCCTGAGGCTGCATTTTAGGACAAAGGTCCATTTCCTGCATGTCATGATGAACAAAATAGAGATATGGGTTTAGAGGTTGACCTAGATCTTGAAGAAGATCATTTTAGAAGGGAACCCATGAGACATAGGCAGGTCCGTTTCCCATATCAAAATCTTCCTAATATGGATGTGT
Source organism: Chamaecyparis obtusa (assembly GCA_027943335.1). Taxonomy (NCBI): domain Eukaryota; kingdom Viridiplantae; phylum Streptophyta; class Pinopsida; order Cupressales; family Cupressaceae; genus Chamaecyparis; species Chamaecyparis obtusa. The sequence goes on along the minus strand of BSBK01002088.1, from coordinate 232,935 downwards.
CATCTGGTTCTGATGACATTATGGTTGATCCTAATGACTTGAATGCACTAAGGTTGTAGTTGGCAAAGTAGGATGCCATACACAAAAGATTACAGGAGGAGAGAGAGGCTGAAAATGTAAATTCTTTGATAGAGAGGTAGTCTCTTTTGAGAAAAATAAATGAAATGAAGGAGAGAAACAAGATGCTTGCTTCTGCTCCTAGAACTCTACAGCATGATGTTTTTGGTGATCTTGATGCCTTGAGGAGTGAGCAAGAGAACTTACTACAGGATCATGAATTTGAAAATGACGACCCTATGGTTAGACAAGTGCAAAGTTATGTCCCTTTGCCTAAAGATAAAGATGGGCATAGGATCACTAGACCTTTTGTTATCATTAATGAGAAAGGAAAGCAGAAGATGGTGGGTGACCAAGCAAGCAAATCAGTGAAAATACCAGGGATCCCACCACCTAATTCAAATAAGGACACTGAAATGGAGAGAAGGAGAAAAGAAGATTGGAACCTTGCAAGAGAACTAGAGAGAGATGAGGTTGACGTTGCCATTGTAGAAAAGAAAAGGAAGATCCAATTTTTGCAGGCTTCTTCAGCTAATGCTCTTGGCCCATCTACTACTGAACTAGGTATGCCATCTATGACTACTGCTATTCCAATTAGTAATGCTACTAGCTCATTTCCTTCTTCATCTGCTAGGATAGGTGCAGATCCTAGGCAGCAGTCAAATGCACAAATAAATATAGATGCTAATGTTGATCCTAGGGTTAACACTGGTTCAAGCTTTCAAAGAAGATCTATGCAATTAGAAGGCTATAGGAAAATAAGTTTTGATGGAATTCCTGGCTATCCAAATGCTTTCCCAAATGATATAAGAGATAAGGTACCTAAGTTTGCTGGTAATAATGCTATTATTTGTGAAGAGCATCTTAGGTTATTTTTTGATATGCGTAATGATTATGAGGTAGAGCATGAGGATGTTGTCATGAAACTATTTGTTCAATCTCTAATGGAGGATGCTAGAGATTGGTTTAAGAGGCTTCCTGATAGATGTATTGATACTTGGGACTCTTTTGAGAAATATTTCAAGGAGCAGTATGGTGATAGGCCTAATGCTAGCTTCATGTTGAATGAATTCAACACCATTAGGAAAAATCAGAATGAGTCTGCAACTAAATTCAACATGAAATTTTAGAAGGGTATGCATAAGTTGTTCCAAGTTATGCGGTTAGATGACAATGTCTGTCTAACTACATACTTCAATGCATTTGATGGGAAGATGGGATATTTATTGAGGGATAAAGAACCAAGAACTCTTAGGGATGCTTTTAGGGTTGCTGTCAATATTGAGAACAACATGAAAATATCAGGAAAATTGGGTGGAAAGAGAGATGACCCAAAGTTGTTTGGGGACAAGAAATATAAGAAAGAAAATGATAAGAATGTTGGATCTAGGAGGTAGGAAGAATAAAAATTGGATAAGGTGCTTAATGCATTGAAGGATTTGAAAGCACCTGCAAATAGGAACATCAGTGCTCCTACCAATGAAATGCATTAGTTCAACAACAATTTTAGTAAGCAGAATAGACTGCAGAATTACCCCTACAACACCCAATGGAAGGATGGCAAGCCTATTGTCCCTACTGCAAGAGGAAATAATGATAGAGGTGTCCCTGAACCTCTACATAAGGCTTCAATAAATGTCATGGAGAATGTACCTTAGTGTGTTGCATGCTAGTCCCCTCCTTCTGCAGAGCATTATGTGGTTGCACAATCTATGGCTGCAAATCAAGATTGTGGCAATGAGGAGATAGAACAAGAAGAAGAACAAGATGATGTTGGTTGCAACATGGGGTCTTCATGTCTAGGATATGAAGATGATTCTGATTTTGATGAAGAGGTAGATGTGAATGTGAAGAGACATAATCAGGCCCTTTTTCATCAAGAGGTTTTTTCTGATGGTGAATGCGTTGATCAGAAAACATGTAACATGAACTCTTCTCTCAAGCCAGTAAATTTGAGAAGACCTTCTAGAGAAGAGATGGATAGGATTACTACAGAAATGATTGCCTAGGTGAAAACTAGAGGCATGGTGGCAAGGAATATAAATGAGAAAGCTATAGGCATTTTTATGAAGAGTTCCAACTCCGAAGAACCTAATAAGAACAAATCAAAGGTTGACCACATGGTGAAATTCAAGAATGTAAAAGGTAAGAATTGTGAACCTAAGGGAGTTGGAATTGAAAGGGTCTCTAGTGAGATTGAGAAGCCAGTTAACACAATGGTTAAGATTGAAAAAATGAGGGTGGTTAGTACACCTAATGTGTCAGACAAGAAAAAGGATGTTAAGGCAATGCAGATTGAGTTTCCTACTTCTACCCCTATTGACATGTTATCTATATTGTCATAAATTACAGTTAAGGTTCCATTGTCAGAATTGTTGAGGATCCCTGAACATAAAGATAAGGCTATTGCATGGGTTGGTAATACTCACAAAAATGATACTTCATGCAATGGATCTCAGGATAAAGCTTTGAAGGATGTTGCTACTCATGGAATTGTGTCTCAAATTCCTCCAATATATTTGGATAGTTATGTCAATGCCAGCCTTGAAAATATTGAGCCAATCTTCCTAAGTGTTCTTGTGAATGGGATGAAGTTAAGAAATTATATGATTGATAGTGGTGCCTCTAATAATGTCATGCCTTTCAAAATCATGGAGAGGTTGGGCCTTAAAGTTGATACAATGCAGGGCAGGTGTTGTGCAATGGATCAGAGGGAGGTACTAGTCATTGAGATTATCAATGCAATGGATATAGGTTGGTAGCATATCTAGAGAAAGAGCTAATAATGAGTGTTTTGGTGGTGGATATCCCTCCTCATTATGAGATGTTGCTATCTAGAAGGTGGAGTGCTGCCATGGGTGGAAGTTTACAATGTCATCTATCCTATGCAACTTTCAAGATTGATGATCAGTTTGTCAAGATTGAACAAGAGCCAAGAGTATGCCACATGATTGAGAGAAACATAGATAATGAAACTACACATTTTGTGGATACTAATGTTAATGCTTTTAGGGTAGAGATCCCTGTATTTGAAAATAAACATATTTTGTCACCTATCTTTGTTCATGTAGGTGCTGATTTTGTGAAGAGTAATTTGTGGGTAATGTACTTTGATGGTGCAAATTGCAAATATGGTGCAGGAGCAGGTATTTTACTTATTTCTCTTGATGGAAACACTTACAAGTTCTCTTTCACATTGAATTTCTTTTGTACCAACAATGTAGTAGAATATGAGGCCTTGTTGTTAGAATTGAGGTTGGCACAAAAGCATGGTATTAAATGTCTAAATGTTATTGGTGATTCTGAGTTGGTGGTGTCCCAAGTCAGGTCAGTGTATGCTTCCAAGAATAGAAGGTTGAAACAATATAGGAATGCAGTTTGGGATTTGATTGAACATTTTGATTCTGTCAATATTGAGTGGAGGGATAGGAGTAACAACAAGATGGTTGACTTATTAGCCAATATTGCAATCAATCCCAATGATACCACATTCTTTGGTATCTCTAAAGTTGAAATTTAGGCTAGGCCTAGTATACTAGATAATATTGAGAATTGGCAAGTTTTTTATGATGATAATGATATTTTGAAGTTTATGGATTGTAAGGATCAATATCATGGTTAGGAATTTGATTGTTCAGCCTTGGTTGAGTCAGTAGGAGAAAGGGAGGTTGTCTTGGGCAATAAGGTCATTCAGCTTAGAACTAACAAGGTACCCAAGGGGCTTGTTGTTTTGGAGACTGTCTTTGACAACCAAGATAGAGTTCAAAAGAATATCAAAGGAGAAGATCATGCTGATCTTGAGGAGATAAATCTTGGATCACATGACGCACCTAAGAAAGTATACATTGGTAGAGATATATCTCAAAAGGTAAGGCAACCTTTGATTGAATTATTGAGGAAATGCAAGCATGTTTTTGCATGGTCATATGATGACCTAAAGGTTTATAGAGAGGATTTATTTCAGTATGTTATTCCATTGAAAGAAGATGCTAAACCTTTCCAGAAAAAACAAAAGCCTATTAATCCTACTTTGGCACCCAAGATGCAAGAAGAATTAAGGAAGTTGAGAGATACTCACATTATCAAGCCTATAAGGCATTCTTCTTGGGTGTCAAACCTTGTTCATGTAAGAAAAAATAATGGTGACATTAGGCTTTGTGTGGACTTCAGAAATTTGAACATCAGCTCATTGAAAGATAATTATTATTTTCCTAATATGGAGGCTATGTTGCAGAGATTAACTGGGTTAGAGTTGATGTCAATGATGGATGGTTTCTCTGGCTACAATTAGGTCATTGTCAAGGAATCAAAACAATTCAAGATAGCCTTTACAACAGCTTGGGGAACATATGTTTATGTGAGAATGCCTTTTGGTCTCACAAATGCTGGTGCTACTTTTCAAAGGGCAATGGATGTTGCCTTTTCAGATTTCATTAATGATTTCCTTGTTGTATATCAGGATGATCTAACTGCCTATTCCAAGAGAGAAGAGGACCATTGTGCTCATTTAGAAAAAATATTTATGAGGGCCTTGGAATTTGGCATTTCATTAAACCCAAGGAAATGTGCTTTTGGTGTCACAGAAGGTAAGTTGCTTGGCCACTTGGTTGGGAAGCAAGGCTTGAGAATTGACCCTGAGAGGGTAGCAGCCATTGATAAAATTTAGAGGCCAAAGAATGTTAAAGGGATTTAGTCCTTCTTTGGTCAGGTCAATTTTCTAAGGAGGGTTGTGACAAACTTTGCAATGGTTACTAGACCTATTTCCAAGATGTTAAAGAAGGGATCTGTAGTCAATTGGGAGGGTGAGCTTGATGAGGCTTTCAAGAATATCAAGTAGGCTATCAAAGATGCACTAGTGCTTAAGGCATCTAATTATAATGTCCCAATGCATATCTTTTCCTTTTCATCTTTTCATACTATTGTTGCAGTTTTGTTACAAAAGAATAAGGATGGTTTTGCGCAGCCTATTGCATTTTTCAGTAAATCTTTGCAGGCTACAGAATTAAAGTATGACATAAATGAGAAAAAGGCTTATGCACTTGTGAAAGAAATCAAGGCTTTTAGGTGTTACTTGATGGGAGCAGTTGTGATTGCTTTTGTGCCAAGTGCAGTTGTGAAGGATATTTTCTCACAGCAAGAGGTGTCTAGAAGAAGATGCAGATGGATCAATAGGATCTAGGAATTCAATGTTGAGATCCAGATCACTAAGTTGGTTAGAGGTCAAGGATTGGCAAGACTGATGGCTCAATCCAATCTAGATGCAAACTAGGTAAATCATTCTGAAATTGATTATACATGTGATATGGATGATTGTATTTGGTATCAAGATATTATTTACTATTTGAGAAACATGAGGTGTCTAGATAGTATGAATGATAATCAAAAGAGGACATTGAAGTTACAGGCCATTAAGTATGTAATTGTGAAATGTAAGTTGTATAGAAAAAATCTGGACTGCATACTGTTGAAATGTGTAGATGAGAATCAAGCTAATGTATTGTTGAAGGAGATGCATGAGGGAGTTTGTGGTGGACATTATATGGGTAAAACATCTATTCATAAGATCTTGAGAGCAGGATTTTGGTGGCCTACAATCTTCAGGGATGTAGAACAGTTGGTAAGGAGATGTGATTCTTGTCAAAGGTTCTCTGGTAAGCTTAAGTTTTTAGGTAATGTACCATTAAAGCCAGTAGAAGTTCAGGCTCCTTTCCAAAAATGGGGAATTGATTTCATAGAGGAGATACCAAACAAGTCAAGTGGAGGACATTCATGGATCTTAGTTGCCACTAGTTATTTTACAAAGTGGGTAGATGTTGTACCTACAAGGAATGCAACTAGCAAGGTGGTAATTGATTTCCTGATGAACAATATTGTTACAAGGTTTGGGTGCCTTGAGAGGATAGTGAGTGACAATGCTATGTGCTTTAGGTCTACTGAATATAAGGACTTTTGCAAAGGTTTAGCAATTCAGATTTCTAATTCCTCACCTTATCATCCACAAGGAAATGGTCAGGCATAATCTACTAATAAGAGCTTGATTAAAATCTTGAAGAGAATTCTAGAGAAGAATAAGAGGGCATAGAATTCAAAGCTTCCATTAGCTTTATGGGTTGATAGGGTAACTGTGAAGAGGGCAATTGGTTGTGCACCATTTGACTTAGTATATGGAATTCATGCTAGGATGCCTCAGAATAACTTATTGGAGATGTACAAGTTTGTGCAGTTATATGATGATGACATTGATGATGAAATGCAGTTGAGAATTGAGGACCTCATTAGGTTGGATGAAACTAGAAGAGAATCAGTTGCAAGGAATGCCAAATTGTAGTTGTAGGTTAAGAATTTATATGATAAAAAGACTGTTGATAGAAAGTTTGAGCCTGGTGATTTGGTATTACTTTGGAATCCCAGATTGGAAGATAAGGGGAAACATGGTAAATTTGATCCCATCTGGTTAGGGCCATATCTGATTCATGAGAAATGGGGCCAAGATTCTTACATCATCAAGGATTTTAATGGTGATATTCAAGAGTTGCCAGTTCATGGACAATTCTCAAAGTAGTACTTCATTTGAAGTACTCTATTTTCCATGAATAGTAGTTAGGGTTGTACATTTTGTAGGTCTCTATATATAGGTTGCTTGCCCCTGCCCTGTTTTGCCCTGGTCTTTCAGTTTCTGGTCCTGTTGCTTGTCTTGCCCTGTTTGTTCCTTGTTGTCTACAATTTTTGTCTTGTGGGATGGTCTGCTTCTCCCAGTGATCCTGAATCCTTTCTATGCTTGCAAGAGGCATACATCCCTAGACAGAGCTACTATTAGCATGTGCAAAAAATTTCATGGCTCCTAGTCTTTTCCCCTACTCTCTGTAATGATTTTTCTGCTCCCTAGTTAAACCTTAGGCAAAACATTTAGAATCTAGCCATTAGGTTTCAAAATTCAAATGTGCCCTAGCTTTATTCTTTTTGCACGTTACCTTTTTCATAGGTCACTTAAATTCCTCTTCTGCATGTTCCTTTTAAGTTTCCATGTCACCCCGATTCGGAGTTAGTCTTTCTCTCCGGCGGGTCCCTTTATTTTTCCTAAGTCCACAATCGCGCCCTGCGATTTTAATATTTTTCCTAAGGTTCTCGACTTTATTTTCCTGGGCTCATTTTTTGAGAATATTTTAATCCAATGGCCATTAATCTTATCTTTGTGACATGACATTTCAAATTATGGGTCTAGGGTGACACCTAAGCACAGTTGGTGGTTCCTCATTGGTCGATGGATTTAATGAAAGTAGCATCAGTGGGCCCAGGTGGGGTCATGTTGTCAGTTGCCTAAGGATCATGTGGTTGTCGCATGATCACATGGAATATTCCATCCCCTCGTGATCATGTGATGAACATTGATTTCAAATCTTTCCTAGATGTAGCTGTGGGACCTGGTTGCTGGTGTGTCTGTCAGAGGGGTCCTGATGTGTCTGAGCATCGACGGTCGGTGTATGTTCTTAAGGCCTTTTTCTAACACGTGATCTTGCGCCAGCCATTTGATTAGATGCCAAAGGTTTATGTGTCCTATGCCAGTAACTGGGCATGGATTAGTGAATGGTTTAGTGACATGTGGCACCAGGCGGACCCAAGTGGGGTCTAAGGTTTGGCAGAGTTGTAAAATCTAGCAGTGCCGACAAAGTTTCATGTGGTTGCGCATTCACAGAAAGATAAGAGGATTCACTAGTTTGTCTGGTGATTGTGTGAATGGTAGTCAAGAAGTCACTAAGTCTAGTGGGCCCAATTTTAGAGGAAGATCTTAAAGCCACGAAGGAGGTTTGATTGGATGACTATGTTTAAAGCTTGTCTCAGTTTGAATGTGGGCCATCGTTCTTTCCAGGTGCCAAGGATTTAGCCATTGTGGTTCAAATTCAAATTTTTATGAGAACTTCCAGCAACCAGAAAGTACCAAATTTATGAAATTCATTGCACAAATGACTCTGTTCAGTGAGATATGACTGGTTTTCCATTTGCGGTGTGGTCTAGGGTGTTGTTGGATTGTTTGCAAAGCTTGTACCATTTTGGTTGTGTGCTCAAGGCTTGTTGTAGGGTGTCCTTTTGAGCCTGGTTTTGTGATCCCCTATACTTGTAGAGAATATTTTCATGATTGTGGATCAGTTCAGGAATCTCCTCTTTCTTGATTGACTGCGTTTCCCACCCCTGTAATAACTTTTTAGATCGTTTCCAGCAGGTTGGGTGGTTGAAACACTAACCCTAGTCATCGGTAGCTTGTTTCAGATTTTCAATTTGATTAGGGGGTATAAGTTAGAGAATTTTGGATTTTGCAAGGGTTCCAAAAACATTGTTGCTATTGGTCCCTAGTTTTTGACTGTAATATACTGATAAAAGTCAAATTTTGTGACTTTTCTAATCTTGGTATCATTCTAATTGTATGCTGATCCTGATTTTGTTAATGAGAACATTTTGAATCCCAATATTGTATCTTGTGTATGTCTTCTTACTTGTCTCTGAGCTCATATATGTTAGTTTCACAAAGTGTGCTAACATATGGTAAACAAAGAGTATTTTGAATTTATCTTTGAGTTCCTAACAAAGTTAGGATTAAAGTCTTCTAGTTGAATTCAGTGAGTTTGCAGTTAGGTGTAGAATTTGATGTCCTTGTGCTTGAGGGAAAGGGGTAATAGGAAAAGTACTTACCTTGGATTCCATTGTGTTTGTTTTGAGGTATTTAGTTGAGGTGTACAGCTAGGTGACTTTGAGCCCTAGGATAAGGCACTGGTCCTTCCTCTTGAGGTATGCATGGTTAACAACTACAAACACAAACATTATTTGATAAATCTTTAACAATCTTATATGAGATATAGTCGAATATTGTTTTAGACTCCTTTAGAGAAGTGAGTCAAGGGTACACCCACCTAAGCACTGAAGCTCAAAGTGTAGAAGGATCTTTTGATCCTTGTCAGTTGGCCCTCTTCCTTGTGGACTTTGGAGTGGTGATAGAGTCAGAGTTTTATTTAAATTATCCATCAAAGTGTAAATCTACAAGTTGAAGATCAAAGGGAATAATCCACAACCAACACGTCTGATGCACTGTAAAGTAGTAACAATCAATGGTTCAGTTTCAAATTTTGCTCAGTGACATTGTTTCGTGTCTTGTGAACATTGAAGCCACCAGTTTTTGGTAATGGCTGATTTCATGAGTTTTGTGCAAGTGAGTTGCAATGGGTTGGAAAAACATTAAATATTCAGATTTGACCATTTGAGTTTACACCTCTTTTCAAGGTATCTTGGCGACTAATTTGTTTTTCCTATGGAGCGACATGAAGAAAATTTTCTCAAGCATCTGGTAAGCTATCTTTTAACTTAAGAGTGCATAAATTTTCAAGGAAGGGAAGTCTAGGTGTTTTTTTTTTCCTGTTGCTATTATCTTGTGATATTTGGGGGTTTTTACTCGTGTTCATACATTTATTTGAAACCCTAAGTTAAGATGCCACCTAAGAGGGAGCTTTTGGGGGAAATAGAGTATAAAGATAGACATTTTTGAAGATTTGATGGAATTTCTCCCACATTCAAAGAATGGGGCATCAAGGGTGAAGGAATTAGTCCCAAGAAACCCTAGAGACTCTGTGAATGATGGACTTTATGATAGAGGGTTGTGGATGAGGTATGCTAGGGTAGGAAAATATTATAATGGTCTAATGTTGTTTAGATCAGCAAACTCTTAGAGGAATTCTTGTGCCCCTCTCAGTAATATTTGGCAGTTTGATATAGGGAAATTAATTTTCCCTGGAGTATTCATGGATGTAGACCTTTTGATTTAGATTGCTAGGTGTCATGATCCTGTCACCAGATGTGTCAAGGATATAAATGGAAATGATTTAATAAGTATTATAGAGGATGAGATTAGAGAGGTTTTCTCATTAAATGACCCTTCTGTTGTGTTGGAAAAGATTGATCTTAAGGAGTTCATTGACATTTATGAGGCACAAAGGGACTATTTGAGGACAAGGCCCTTGAGAGATTTTCTTGATCAAATTGGAGCGATGTGTGTGGTTAGCTTGAGTACACCTAAGCCTTTCAAGTTGGACCTTTTTAGTTTATGAGCACATGGTTTCTACAAGTCTCTAATGTTGATCCTGGGACATGATTTGGCTACTCACATGCCAATTCCTTATATGTTTATGATGGTGTAGTCTCTACACCCATAATTGGCATTGATTTTTGACTTTGCTTCCCACCTTGTACATTTAATCCATGATGGATTAATAGGAATAAAGAAAATGAAGATAAGAAGGCCCTTTGGGTGGTACTCTATGCTAATGCATATGTTTCTGTATAAGGGTGAACATTTTTTCAGCACTACAATTAATATTGTCAAAGAGAAGAATGGAGAAACACTGTCAATTTAGTTGTGGACTACAGATTTGTCATGGGATATAATTGAGGCTAGGTTCCTTGTCTTTGACATAAATTTTGCTTCAAGGATTAGAACCTCGTTGTATTTTGAAAATCATAGAATCCCAAGAGAATTGCTGAGATTGATTAGACCCAAGGAGTATTGCAAAGACATCACCATAGTGCACAATTTTGGTGATATAATTTTATACCTAGTTTCTATAGTGTTTAGGGTGTATGGCTGCAAGAAGGCACCATATATATTGCCTTACTAGGTTTCGCTAAAGATAGGGTATGCAAAAATTTTGAGATAGATGGTTGATCTGCAAGAAACAACCCTCACTAGTAAAGGAAGGGGAAATTTGTTTCTAGACATCACAATTGCACACCAGTATGTCATTATTAAGAAGAGTTGGGTGCATTTGAATAAATCCTTATAGCCCTATAGAGTGGCTACAGCAATGGCCAGATGTGTAGATAATGAAGGATTCTTATCTAGGATGTTCAGAGAGAGGATAAGGTGTACTCTTATCGAGCACCAATTTTATTTCATTGAGGATGTAATAAGGAATGAGTTTGATCTGCAAAATCAGGAAATTAAGAAAGAAAAGTGGGTAATCTACAAAAATACTGTAGATTTTATAAGGAATTTTGATAAGGGTTATGACCCGTTGAAGAATTTTGAGCCTTGGGCAAGGAAGATTGATGCTCTCATGGAACATTTTGAGGGTATCACATAGGAAGTAAATGAAAAGAGGGCTTTGGTAAGCAAGGTAGATCCTAAGAGAGCCAAGAGGATTCTGATCTAGGCTAGGTTTACAAAGTTGACCCCAAGGGGAATTTCTACAATGCAACAGAGGAAGGGATATAGTGTTCTTCTCCTAGTTCAACAAAGAGATGGGAATCTTCCATCTACTTCCAAGGGGAAGAGACCTATGGGTGACCCAACAACATAGGAATCCTCTCCAAAGAGGTAGAAATAGGAGTCCAGACCAAAACAAGATGTATACTCTCCTTCACAATCCCCCTTACAGTTAGATGAACATGGAATTGCTGAGCAACTAGTACAATTGAGTACTCAAGGAAATATTTTTGTTTCAAATGATCAGATATAAGGGGGAATGCTAGAGACACCCAAAGAAATAGATATGGATCTTACAGTGGTAGAATTTGAGGGTAAGAAAATAGACCCAATCTTGAAACAGGCTAGTGATTCTTTTATTTTTGATGATAACTTTGTAAAAACTAGGGCATTTTTTCAATTCTTATGGAAAATGAGAATAAGTCAGTTCAATGAAATTTGTGAGAAAAAGAAAGAGGAATTGCCTTATTGGGATATGACCGAGATTGAAAATGAGACCAAGATGGAAATGATGAAGCAGTTTGAGAAAATTACCCCTGAGGAAGTGTTGGGTATATTTTAGGTTTTCTAAGGTCTTTGCTCCAGGTCTTGTTTTAAATGTCCTTGCTTATGTATTTGTCTAGTTTAGGGTTTTAGAACTCCTTAAAATTTGTCATATTTTTGTTTCTAAACCCTTTCTTTAGACATTTCTTCCCTTAATGGTTAGTTCTTTAGTTGGTTTTGAGTGTGCCCTAGTTCTTTCTATTCGCATGTTACTTTTTGGGTCACTTAAATCTTCCAATTTTCATGTGGTCCTTTTTCCTTGTCTTTTCCTAATCGTGTAATGTTCTTCCTTGTCTTTATGTCTTCTAGCCAACTGGCAATAGCGGTGAGTCCTTTATTAAGTTTCCTTTGGTCATTGAATCTCCAAGTATTTATCACGGTTAGTCTTAACATCCAATGATTCAGTGACTGAGTTGTCTCCTATTCACTTGATTCTTGGTGGTTTCATTGAAACATTTGGCGACTTGGCATGGCGGTTTTCTCTTATTCTCTAAATTGGGTGGTTAAGTTCATATTCTTCCAGCGATCCAATGAATGCTGTTGATTTTCTTTGCAATCAACAGTTAGGTTTTAATCTCAAAAAGAATGGGTCCTACAACAAATCATTTGGCAATCTAGCCACTGAGTCTTTTCTCATATCCTCTAAATTTGGCGGTTCTAACAAAGTAATTTGGCAAAGGCTAGAGTTTCCCTTTGTCACTTAATCTCAAGAAAAGGTGGTGATGTTCTAAGTTATTTGGCGATTAAGCAAATGAAGTGTTTTCAAGATCTCAGAATTAGTTAGTGAAGCTCCAAATCTCTCGGCAACTTGGTGAACAAAGTAAAGTTGAGATGTGTCTTCTTCAGTCACACATTATGAGAATAATAGGGTTAAGTTTAATAACCTTGGGAGATTAAGGGAATGTAATGGTTGCTGATTCTTGTAATTAAAAGGTAAAATTCTAATGGATTGAGCGATTCAGTGATAGCCACTGATTGTTCCTATGATATACGATTAGCGTGTAATCTCAACATATAACCTAAGGTATGAAAAATATTTAGTGAATTGGAGATATGGGTTATTCACTCGATCTTGAGGCCTGACCATGGTTAAGCATTTCTTTTTGAGAATGCAAGATAGCCTTGTTCACTGAATCATGAGATAAAATGAGGGTTAAGCATGGCTTTCTGAGATTAAGAGATTTAGTTGGTCGCTGATTCTCCAGATGTGACTGCGGTCAAGGTGTTCTGTTTCATGGTTTGTAGAGTCCTTTGATCACTGATTCTCTAGATGATTGCTGAGTTAAGGAAAAGGTTGCAAGAATTAGTGAAGTCTTTGGTCTCTTGTTCTCTAAGTTTCACCATGATTGAATCGAGTGTTCTAAGAATGTGAGACTGCTTTAAGATGCCAAATCTTTGATTACGGCAGGATCATGATAAGTTTCAAAAGATAGTCTAAGGACCATTGATCATCTTTGGGATCAATGGTGGTCACTGAATCTCAAGATAAAAGCACGAGTTAAGAAATCATTCTAAGATTCCATGAATGGCCTTGTCACTGGATCTCCAAACTTAACCTTGGGTTAACAATTCTTTTGGAGATTATGAGTACCTTTGTTCACTAGATCTCTAAACCATGTCTAGTTAATTTTTCATGCCAATCAATGTTCTGAACTATTGCAATGTGGAAAAAGGTAATCTGCCATGTTGGAAAATGCTAAAATGTCATCCAATCAGGTTTTAACAAGGGTTTGCATTAGTAATTAAGGGTTTTAATACCAAAAAACCATGATTAGTGATCTCACGCTTTATTTTTTATTTTTTTAATCATCCTATCAAAATCCACACCATGGCTAGCTATGATTTGAAGGTGGGTAATATGTGGAATTGAATGCAAAAGTGACTTAGGTCAGATTTGTTATGATTTAGCAATTGTACGCATTCAATTCTCAAAGTATATAGACATGACTTCATTGCTTTCTATGCTCAAAGTTATTCTGAAGACAATTGAGATTGTTGGCACTAAAGCAGTGAGTTAGAAGTATGAAATTTCTAGTCCTGTGAATTTGTATGTCATCAATATGAGTCATCCAGAGGTGAGTGTATCATCAGATGACTTTTTCAAGCTGCTTCTTGGTTTGAATCAAAACAAGAAGTCCATTAACACAACATTTGAGGACCTCATGGACAAATGTAAAGACCCTATCTCTCCTTTGGGTTCAGGTTTTACCATCTTCCCATATTTCTATAATAATAGGCATAAGGCTATACCTGTCCATGATGCTTGGGTGTTGGGAATGGAAAATTTAATTATGCCTGATGTGTTCTTTGATGTTGATTTAATTATTGAGTTGGCTAGGTTGTATGAACCCATATCGAAGGTCATTAGGTGTGAGGACCAGTCTATTTTTGTTTCATTGGATAGGGGGTCTTTCATGAGGGCATTTGATCTCTGTGCCTCTTCTTCCACTACAATAGATTTGGAAAAAGGAAAGACATAAATATGCTAGTAATATTGGGTCAGTAAAAAGCTAGATAATCAAGCATATGCCCAAGTAGGCTAAGTATATAGCCCCTCTGCTAGCAAGTATGAATGCCCCTTATCAATTTTCATCTCTTTGTCATTACATGAAATTCTTGTGTCATGGGTTATGTAGGGTTCTAGGGATAGATGGGGATGAAGAAAAGATGCCTATTGAACTTTTAATGATAATCCTAGATATTCAGATTTCCCACACCAATACTGATTATGATTACATCTAGTATGTAATTGATAGGATGCACGAGGGGTTAGTGTCTATCAAGGAGAATAAGAGACCCATTAGATTCATGCATTACTCCCTCCTTATGCATTTAATTTTGTACTACCATGTTAATAATCTTGATGCAAGAATGTTGAAATTAAGGACTACTTTTGAGGGAAATCCAAACCCAGTGCAATATTAGTTGAGGGCATGGAATTACACATCCAATGAGTGTAACTTCACTATTTTCCAGAACTATTTTGTCAATCCAATTCTTGTGATGTTCGGAACAAATCTTGTGAGGCTGTCAACTAAAGTCTTAAAGGTGTTAAAGCCAATGCAGTATGAAGCTAAATGGCCAGGGAACCACAATTGGGGAGATTTCTACTTAGGTGCCAACTTCACAATTATCAAAGTTTATGGCTGCCTCCAACCCCCACATATGCTTCCTCAATTTGTACCTCCTAGGGTTTCCATGATGGAATTCATCTAGCAATTAATGTGGACTGACAAAGAACACCTAGCACCTCATAGGAAGGGTGCCTTCACACCGAGGCAATTCAGGATTGGCAGCTTCTTGAATTGAAAAAGAGCACTGGACCAGGTCAGTAGCTAGCTAAATCATTTCAAGATGACTACAAGTACCTACCGGTATGTTCATTCTAAGAGTTTCAGCAAGATTTCTAGGATGACCTTGATCCCTAACATTAGATTGATCAGAGAGCATGAAGGTCTAGATGAGGAGGATGTGATAAGAAACATGTTGGACTTAGATGAGGTAGGAAGAAGATGGACCAAATATTTTACTCTACTAGATATAGAGGCTAGATTGAGGAAGGGAAAAATTCCTTTTGGTGGTTTTTTCCCTAAGCTCCCATATCTTCAAAGAATGAAGAAAATGATAGAAACACATGGCACCATGTCTAACCAATTGGAAGGGTTGCTTGAGGAGAAGTTGGAGGTTCCAAGAAAATATTCTACTTATGAGCCTGAGGAATTCACTAATGAGTCACAAGAGGGTGAAAGTCCACCTCGGGGTGGGGGCTCACAAATTATTGACCTGACACAAGACCAACAAAAAGAAGGGGCTACTTCAGAGTGACCATTGAAAAAATAGAGGCTTGAAGTAGGTGAGCCTTCTAAGAAGAAAAAATAGAAGAGGGTACTTGACAGTGCTTCAGCTCTTATGCTTGGTAATAGCGCCTACCATCATTAATTGAGAAAGGCTATAAGAGAAGGCAAGAAATTTGTATCAAAAGAAGAGGGGAATTTACCCTTCTTGCTGTGATAGGATGAAAGAGAAATTTACCAAGAGGAGTTTCTCAGTGATGACTAGTTCATCAATAGCAAGGAATTCAAGGATTTCCTCATTTGGAGGAAGCAAGAAGTGAAAAGGACCTTGCCTAAAGGGATGCAACCAAGTGAGGAGACTTTAAGAGATCTAACATCATATGATCCCAGTCTTGAGAAGATTACTATGGAGGAGGCAAGGGACATGGTTAAGTCAAGTGGCATTCTTCTAACTCCTAGATGGGACTTGACCTCTACTTTTATCATTAATCAAATCAGAAAGAAACCAGAGGGAAGTCTATCATATGAAGTGGAGATAGGTGACATGATCAGAGGGAGTGGTTATTATCCCAAGTCTCAAGATGTTGCATTGTGGTCCTTGGCTCCTAGAACTAACAAGCCATCCGTAGTGAGCATTGAGGACAAAATGGAAGGAAATAAAATTCTATGGACTGTGCATAACACCACTGATCTTGAGGTGTCTAAGGAAGTAACACACTTGGCCCACCTAAATGAGGCAAAAACCATACAATTGTTAGAAAGGTATGACAAATTATTTGAAAATTCAATGAATGTTGCCAAGGACAAGGATTTAAAGCTCATGATGATCAAGAAAATGGAGGGTGAATTGGAAGAGCTAAGGGCTAAGATTGAAGAAGCATCTAAGGCAATTCCTCCCCCTCCATTGCAAATTGAGGCTCCTCCTCAGCCAGAAGAAGAGGTTCTTGACCGGCAAAGCCTATATATAAATTGTTGGATACAATTGTCTAAAGGAAATTGTTGGAATGATTATGTGTTGTCTTTGATGTCACATAGATGTCATATCAATTGTCAACTCAGTTGGTCAGCAAAGCAGTTACCAGTGTCTACCGAGACCTCTCGGGTGTCAAAAGAAAAGTATAGTAGAAAATAGTGTTAACTGAGCTTCCTCGGTTATCGAAGGAAAGTTAGTGTCTACCGAGTTCACTCGGTCTCCAAAGGATGTTGAAGAATTCACAGTACTTACCGAGTTCTCTCGGTCACCAAAGGAAATCTTCTTCGAATTAATGTTTACTGAGCAAGGTCGGCCCAATAAAGGATTTTATCAATTTGAGAAATAAAGTTGGTTTATTCCAGTTGAATGTTGAAATGATTAGTAATGTTTGTAATAATTATTAGTGCTAACTTGACAATCCGAATGGTATATATATAGAAAGTCAAGTTGTGAATTATGAGCAAACAAAAAAAGGAAAGAGAAGAATAGTATGAGTGAATTTTGAAGGATGGTTAGAAATCCTTGAAGAGCAGCAGAGATATATTTGATCAGGAAGGATCTAGTGAAGCAGAACAGAGATCTGTAATCAGTAATTCAATTGCATCACTATTCAAGTCACTTCATTGTTACTTTCTTACCATTGTAGAAGTGATTTCAAAATCTCCTAACCGAGTTGGTTTAACAGCCATTTTGTAAATCCTCTAACAAGGTGACAATTCTATTGAATTATTTCAAGACCTCTTACAAGGCCACTCCTAGCAGGGTGATTAAATCCTCTAACAAGGTCACACCTAACAGTGTGTTTTGTAACCTTTTACCGGGTTGGCTCCTAACAGGGCATCACTTCAGAAGAGTGAAATCAGTAACTAGTTACATTGGTGGTTTTTCCCATATTGGGTTTCCACGTTAAATCTGGTGTCTCTTGTGTTCATGGTATTTTCTTTATTCATGCATGTTAATCACTGATGAATGCTTAAGAATAGATATAATTAACACTCTCTGCAATTACCAAGTTTCAGCATTTCACTGTATGTCAACAATAAATAATTTAATAGGACATCTAAGGGATCAATGGTAATATTTTTTGGTTAACTGATTCACCCCCCCTCTCTCAGTTACATCTATATTTCCAACTCTATATATATATATATATATATATATATATATATATATATATATATATATAAGTTTTTATTTTGTATTAAATTAATATTGGAGGTTAATTTAATATTGCATTAGTCTCCTATTAAAAAAAATAAAACAAAGTTTAAAAGGCTTTTTATATTAAATATTTGATGAAAAATCAAATATTAAATAAAAAAGAAAAGTTTTGGAAAAGTTTTTATTTAAAAATTTACTTTGGGTTTATTTATACCCCATTGCATTTACACGGGCCTGGCAATGACTATCGTGCACAGTACCTAGGTACTGATGCACGACAGTCCCTGAAGGGGCTATCGTGCTGCAGTACCAAAGGTACTGTCGCTAGCTCTAGAACAGTGGACAGTGCGGGTAGGGGACGCGGGACCCACGAGACCCCCCCCAACTTTTTTCATATATATGTTTTAAATTTTTGTTTTATAAACATTTTATTATTAGTTGTGTTTTAAAATATTTAATTGTTATTAAATATTTTTGTTATTTAGTTTAGTTTTAAATTTGTTATTTTATTAATATTTTAAAATTTATTTAGTATTAGAATAAATTCATTTGGTTTTTAGTTTATTATAAATATTAATTCTTTTATTAAGTTAGTTTAATTCATAATTTGATTCTTATATTATTAAAGGTTTGCTTTATAAAGTTAATAAATGTGCATTTTTTTTTAAACATTAAGTAATTTAGATTGGACTATTAATATTTTTACCTAGTTTGATTCTAAATTTTATTGGGTAAATTATGTATTAATTGGAATATCTAAATTGCCAGTTTTATTTGAAAGTTAGATATATTTTGTAATGTTTTTAGATTGCTTGTATTCGCTTTTAAGTGTTAGGTTGAAATTGGATCTTTGTCAAATGGAATTGTATAGATATTCCTATGTGAATTTTAGTGATGAATCTTTAATCGACTTTGCAATTGGTTTGTAAAGTGTTATCTCAATTTGTTTTGGATTGATTTTTAGGGGTTGTAGTCATCTTTTCGGATTAAAATCCAGAGGCGGGTTTTGGATATTCTTTATCTATCATGTTTGGTTTCCATGCATATTATATTGTGATGGTGAACTTGTTTTATGATGTATCTAGTTTTTCATGTTTCTGGTTTAGCATGTTGAATCTAGTTGTAGAGATTCAGGAGTTGTGTTAGCTCAGAGTGCATTTTAAGCTTGTGAAACCCTAGAGTAGGTTATCTAAGTGTATATCAGAAAGTGGCTACCAAGAGATCCCATTACAAGTAGTTTAATAAGTGATAATTAATAAACATTGAGAGTTTAAAATGAACCTAATAAGATATTGTGTGCCTCACCCATGCCTGAGTTCCTGATTAACTTTGACTAGGATGGGATTTGAGATGATGCTTGCCACCTATATGGATTTGATATGGCATGGGTAGTACCTTGTCTACACGAGAGGTTACTATATCCACATAGAGTCACTAGGGCATTGGGGTCTGAAGGGACTACCAGGATAACCCTGGAGTTGGCTTATGTGATGACACTTCTTGTATGCATCTTAGGTTTCCTATGTGTTTTGGATGCCTTTGGTTGAGTATGTTATACCTTGTTGTACCTTTGAGTTAGAAGCTTTTAGGACCTTCTTCCATGGTTGTTTTTGTTTGTTATCTGAGTGGGTTCTGATGTTATCTCCTCATCACGGTGGGAGTGGACCGTTTAGGTTCATGAGGTTGGTTGGTAGTGATTATTTTACCATTTGAGATTTTGACGTTCGTGCACCGAGGCTAGATGATCCATGTTTCTATTGTTCTTTCTTGTTCTTCTTTCTTCTTGTGATCTTGTATCATTGTATCATATTTTCAGAGTTATCTTGTTGTACTTCTTTCAGTTTATTGTATTTACATACCTTGCGACATGTGCAATGGATGCTGATTATTATGGTTACCATATGGTACTAATTGTATTTATGTAATCATGCATATGATGTTGTATTTATCTTTCAGTTGTAATCTTGAGATTCATAACTTTATCTTATATTAATTAATTAACTCTTTCGTAATCTACATCAAGGGACCCTTGAGAGTTGTAACCTATGCTAGTTGATTATTGCTATGCTTTGCTTCGGCATTGTAAACTTTGATGTTATTGATTGTTAACTTTTTTTTAAAAATTATTCTACAAACTTAGTCGCATGTTTTAGGTTAACTTCTTCTGGGTTCCCTGGCGGGGCATTACAATACTATTTAGGGGTCAATGATTCAATAGTTCATAACCCTATTAGTCAATGACATGTTAATGATTTAACTTAAACCAAATGATTTACTATTAATACTCTTGTGTTAATCATTTATAAATTACATAAAATGAACTATCAAATAAGTCTAACCCTTTAATCTTTTATCTAATTAATATTGAAGATCTTGTTATCTAATTAACCATTAATTAAATTGACTATCAGTTTTACAAGAAGTTTTATTACTATTTGAGTTTCAACATATAACCACTAAAACTATAAATTAAATAATTTGATCCATTACTATTTAACTTAGAACAATAATCCTACCCGTTAATAACCAATTTCATTAACCATCAACAATAAATTTAATAACTAACAACTATAATTAACATCTAAGAAACATAAGTCTAATCCCAAATAAACTTAATAAAAAATAAGTAATAACAATAGCTAATAATTAATAGTATGAGGAGATTTATCAACCAATAATACTTAAAACAATTACATAGCATTAAACCAATGTTCTCATCCTATTAGTCTACAAATCCACCTATTAATCCTAATCTAAAATTGATGATTTTATCCAACTACTTAACAAGCAAATGAAATGAACTATAGAATTAACTAATACATTTATTAATGAATCTAGCATATTAACCATAAGTCCTTTACTTAATAACTAATTGATTAATTCATTGGGTAGATGTTTTACCAAAAACAAAATAATAAATAAAATAATAACAAATCAACTTAAGTATCCTATCCTATCCTATACACCTATTGTCCTACTATCCTAACCAATTATCAAAAGCTACAGTGGTGCACATATCCAAGAGGGGGAAGGAGGTGTAGTTAATAGAAAAGATTTGGGGGTCCCACCAACATATACAGGAGATTTTGGCATGCTTCAAGGGGAAAACAAACTTTTACTAATGGCCTAAGTGGGTGCAAATTCAAAGGCAAACAAGAGTGCAGAATAAAGGCCAAGGTTTGGGGCCCACCAAACACTATGAAACTAATCCCCAAGCATGAATTTATGCAAGGACAAGGGAAAGAAACTTTATTTCAAAGGAGGTCATGAATTTAAGGGGCCCACCATACTTGACAGCCCCTTCCCAAGGTCAAAACTCACTCAAGACTTGGGAATAAGCTTTCTTTTCAAAAGGGATATGTTCAGATTCTCATGTCAGTCTCCAAGTACACTTGGAGGAGAAGATAAATTGTCTTAGAAAATAAAATTTAATGCCAAGACAGTCCATCACATCCTACGTAGGGTGATAAGAAGGTAAGGGAAAGAGCATGGGTGGGGCCCATGGACTTCCAAGTCAGAATTATGTTAGAGAGTTATTTTATTAATTATAGGTTTATTTTTATGGTTAACATTGGTTAGCTTAGGGGATTAAATACAAATATCTATTAGGAAATTAGGGAGGGAATATTCTCTATGGCAAGAGAATTATTTCCCTTCCCATACAAAATCCAGAGACCATTTTTTCTCTAAAAATCTAGAAAGTGTTATTACTATTGTTTTTCCATAGCTTCATTTGTTCAATTTCTTTGCTTGTTATAGGAGATCTAATAGTATGAATTTGATAATTTAATTAGTGCACTACATTAAGAAGTCTATAAATTGACTATTAGTATTATGTGAATGTTACATTAGTATACAAATCTGTTTAATTTAACATTGTTACCATGCTTCATTTTAAGGGAGTATGAGGTTATAATGTTGGTTTTCAAACTAAGGTGAGGATCCTATTGCAATAGAAGTTTGTTCAAGGAGAGATTGACTGATTTTGAACTTGAATATCACAATCAAACATTAAAGAGATTACAAGGTTCATACATCAACAAGATTTTATATGCTATTGAAACATATAAATTGCCTACCCTATCAACTTTGGAAATCATTTTGCAATGAAAGAATAACTTCACTATTACAAGAAATACAATAAAATAAGCATGAAAGTAATGATTCATCATTTTAATTATGGTAATCTCTTCAAATACAAATACATATTCTTCATGAAGGAGAAGTCTTCACATTTTACAACAAGACAATACAAATCGGTAGTATTACTCAATGAGAGTTTAAACGAGGATAACACAACTTCTCTCCATTACAAATCACATACAACTTCACAATGGCCAAATGAAATGAAAATAACATTACAACTTTCAACCAAAAGATCCATCTCATTACAAGGGGATCCACAATACAACAATAAGGTTGTTCTCACACAATCACACCAAAATGGAGAACTCTCCAAAGGTTTATCCACAAGATTTGACTTCAAAACCTAAAAATCAAAGAATAGAACCATGGGAAGCTCACCTCCCATCCAAGGTCTCAAGGAGACCACCCCCAAGCTTGGAGAACTGAGACTAAATGGTTATGTTCAACAAAAATGCTCACAACAATACACCTATGCATAAACACAATTAACTCCCTCCCGAGGCTTCACAAATGAGTTTTCTAAGCTCATTTAAATAGGGTGAAGGTGGGATTTTCCAAAGAGGAGAATGCCATTGCTTTCAAATTTCCTCAACATGATTATTTCATTTCCTCTTCAAGGCTACATTTTCAAACTTCCATACACATACTTTCTTTATCAATATCTTCAAGATACAAGAATATAATGGCTTCATGGAGCCCATACACCATGAATTTATCCCTCTTCTTCAAGAGAAGAGACTCTCACCACAATGGAGAGCCCAAATAACCCCTTCACCCAAGGCCACTTCTTCCCTTCACAAAGGGTGAGTAATGCCTCACTCTCATGAACAAAAACTCCCTCATTAAAGAAAAAATAAAACCATAAACATGAATTCAAAACCCAAATCCAATCCCATACAACACAATAGCACAACAAGCATAGAATTCATATGCATGAGAGAGAAAGAACAACATGCTAATCTACTATAAACAATAAGTAAACTTCCATGGAAATGAGTAAACCAACCTTCACAATGTGTTATGGAAAATGATTTTTGAGAAGAGCCCAATTCCTTATGCTTTTTCTATCCAAAACCCTAATGTCTCTAAAAGTAGAGAGTGGGTGAACACCCACTAACTCTACCAAGGGCCTCTAAAAAGACCTCCAACTTCTACCCACCCACTAACATTAATTTTAGACTTGACCCTAAAGTCCTTTTGCTTTTTCCTTGTCCCCTATCATAAATGCCCAATTGGAAAGAAGTGTGGAGTTGGGTAAAGGTCAAGACTCAATCCAATTTTCTTAGCATAAGGAAAATAGGTTATAAAATGGGTCACCTAGGCCACTAGGGGGTTCTAGTTGTGTTAAAAATATCCCTAACCCATACCCCTAACACTTAGGCACTTAGATTTTGCTAAATTTGACCCTTAGGACCTCTTTTTGGCCTCTAGAAGTGGCTAGAAGAATTTAAATCCAAAAGATCAATTTGATGGAACTTTGCAAGTATCTCCAACAAGGGAATTAATTAAGTTCCTAATGAGTCAGTTAGGCTTATGTTTACATTGTGAATCTAATGTAGACATGTCAATACATAACAAGTGTCAAGTGACATTAACACATAACAAGTGTCAAGTGACACTAACAATTACATATCACATACAAAATGACATGTCTCAACGACAACATGAAGTTTTCTAATAACACACATGCAATTCACATTTAAAACAGGTTCACATTACAATACGGTTTTCAATCCCATGTCAGATTAAACCTTGGCCTACTCAGTTCACATATGTTTAGCCCTGATTCTCTGAATAATTCCATGGTTCTCTTACCTTCACACTAAACATCGAGCATCAGTAGTTCAAGGTAATAAAATCACATGAAATATATAGATATAGATATATATATATATATATATATATATATATATATATATATATATATATATATATATATATATATATATATATATATATATATATATATATATATATATATATATATATATATATATATATATATATATATATATATATATATATATATTTAATTCATTATTTAACTACATAAATGAATATGTAGAATTCAATTCTAATTACAATTTTTCATTCATTAATGTTGAAACATAATAATTCCATAATCATCATGACATGTCATCCATGAAATTATCAAATCTAATCATGATCCAGTCTTCTCATCAATTCACATAACTAAACATGCATAATTAAAAATCATGACATACTCTAGGTTCTAATCCACATCACAATGTAATCCACATAATATAATAATCATCATCAAACATAATATCTCGAGTCTATGTCAGGATAATCAAAAGTGTGTCAATGTATCAAATCATGAAGTATCAAAATGTGAATGATAAAAAATGCTATGATGGGTTGGGGTGAGGCCTCGCAGGATATGTGTCTGATATCTTTTCATGACTCAAGATCAAGTCATAGTTTCTCACTTAGTTGAGGTCCACATGATGTATCGATCCTGGTCATCTATTTGCATATATCAGATTTGTATGTATATCCATATGTATACATGTATCTTTTCTTGGTGATGTAGGATTGTAGGTACCAGGTATCATCTCCACCTGGATTCATGGGTCTGAGCTATCCCTCAAAATCCTTGATCATTGTTATTTTTATGTAGATATCACCAGGTTCCATAAGAAGGAACTCTACTTCTGATCCTTTTTACGTTTAGGTGGGAAGTTCCTAGGTTAGTCCCTTGTGTCGATGATGTATTTATGTATTCTCTCAGTTTGTTTGTTTTGTGGACCTTGAAGATGGTTCTTGTCTTTTGCATTCAGTAGCTCTAATTATCTTTAGGCTATGTTCAATTTTGTTAGTAGATTATTAATGTGATTTTAATATCAATACAGTATTAATAATGTTTTATAATATCCATAATAATAAGACCTCTATGGCAATACTAATAATAGATGTTTTATTAATAGTGGTAAATTCTAACTTATGTTAGTAGTTACCTGATATATATATATATATATATATATATATATATATATATATATATATATATATATATATATATATATATATATATATATATATATATATATATATACCGAACACATTTCCATTAAAAGAAAGTAACATAGATTTATTATTATCTGATAATAATTTATTTCACACAATCAATTAACAATAATATATGTTTATATATATGTATTCATAGGCATATGTGTGCACCCATATGCTTATGTGTACATATACCATAAGTAAGGTACAATATCATTAATATTATAACTATTTAAATATTATGAAATATATTTTACTTATTTATACACTAATCCATATTCTTTACAATATATATATATATATATATATATATATATATATATATATATATATATATATATATATATATATATATATATATATATATATATATATATATATATATATATATATATATATATATATATATATATATATATATATATATATATATATATATATATATATATATATATATATATATATATATATATATATATATATATATATATATATATTGTAAAGAATATGGATTAGTGTATAAATAAGTAAAATATATTTCATAATATTTAAATAGTTATAATATTAATGATATTGTACCTTACTTATGGTATATGTACACATAAGCATATGGGTGCACACATATGCCTATGAATACATATATATAAACATATATTATTGTTAATTGATTGTGTGAAATAAATTATTATCAGATAATAATAAATCTATGTTACTTTCATTTAATGGAAATGTGTTCGGTAAACTCTTTTACCATGTTTATTAGTAAATTAATCCTAAAAATAATATTATCTATTTTGCCACCCTTAAATTTAAGAGACAAAGACTATAATCTTGTTAAATAATATTTGTTTATCCCTTCACAGGAATGGTTTTACAAACCATATTATTAACAAATAACTAATATAGTTGGGATGGTTGCATCGGTTGGATTACCCGTGCAACCACCTCCTCCAATCTATATACAGGAAAGATTTCCTGTTCAAAAAGGGTGTTGGATAGGAGTTGATTTGAGAAGAATCGATAATAAGATGAATATTATGTCTATAGGAAAATTATATTTGTGAGGAGAGGATTCATTATTCTCTGAGATTCGCGTTTGGTTGTTTCAGGTAGAGGCTAGAGATTTCATCTAGAAGGATTTGGAGTGCTGGAAGAGTTGGAGAGGATCAGAGCTTTCTTCATCAATTGAATCTCCACAGGACTCCAGGTTGGAATCCATCCTAAGAGTTAACTCTCCTTTGTGATATGAAATGATGAAAGTCTGGTTGAATGTTTCTCTGTATGTTTGTTGTTGATATAGATTGCATAATGTTTTTGTTATATATATCATTGTTCCTATATTAGTGATTTGAAGAGTAGGATCATGTTTAAATGGAATTATTTCCTATATTGTATGTATATGAATATTTCTACATTTGAAAGAGTCTCTAGACTCCTTATTATACTCATTTTATCTCCTTTTCTTTTCAGAATATCCATGAGTACTTCCAGAATTTACAACTATTATTTCAACCCTACTGGTCCATATCTGTTTGTGCACCGCCTTTCTTCATCCAGATCTAGGATAGATTTTTGGATAGATAGGATGGGTTGATGGTCATTTTTGAATGGAAACTAGGAAATTTCAAATGGGTCATGCCCAGATTAGGCAACCATAGTTCCCATAATGCCTAGTTTTACCCACAAGCTGGAGTTGATGGTCATTTCTGTAGTTTCTGGCAATCAGTTCAACTGAGGAAGACAATCAACTGAGGAAGACTGATTTTAGTGTCAACTGAGAAACCAATATTAGTGTCAACCAAGGAAGACCAATATTAGTGTCAACCGAGGAAGACTGGTATTAGTGTCAACTGAGGAAGATGGGTATTAGTGTCAATTGAGGAAGTCTGATGCTAGTGACAACCAAGTAAGACCAGTGTTAGTGTCAACCAAGAAGTAGTTTCAACTGAGGAAGACAAGATTTTTACAAGTATAAGTATAAGTTTGATACTTTAACTTTAATTTCTTATACTTTAAGTTATACTTGTATAAAGAAATTAGGTACCTTCCGGGATGTTTGAGATAGGTTTAAGCTTCATAGGAGTTAAGATGCAACTTCTAGATTTTGATATTTCAAAAGTTTATAATTAGCAAAATTTCAGACACATGAGGTTTCCATAGATGTAGCATTGTGTTTTGCATATAGAATTTCATGTAAACTTTATATATATTCCTAGACATCCCTAAACTCTCCTATCCTTTTCTATTCATTGATGCAAGTTCTCAAATGTGTTATGGTTGGTTTTAATTCATGTATTAAGTGTTTATCAAGTGTTTTATTTCTTTTATGATGTACTTGTGATGTGTGGGTTAAGGGTTGAAAATCTAAGAACACTAAGTGAGTGGCTCTCAATGCGTGGTCGGGGCCCTAAGTGGCTAGTATCAGGATAACTGATTGAAGAGTTATTTAACAAGTGATAATTTTAAATAAAACTTATGGGAAGGTGTTTAAACACTAAAAAGATTAATATGTGCCTCACCCATGCCATTAGTGCTAGTAAATTCTATGGATGGGAGTGGGAGAAGGTTCCTATGTGTAGGTACGATCGAATGGCACTTGTTGTATGAAAGGCATTCAGTTCCACATGTGCCTACTTGGGGTCCAGGGCCCAGAGTGGCTAGTACTAGGACATCCCAAGGGGTGAGGGCTATGCAATGACACTCACTTAGGTTGTTTCTTAGAGTTTCTACCAAGCCTTAGAACCTTTGGGAAAAAATATATATACTTTGATCTTCATTTTGATTTTATATTTGGCAAAGGTTACCCAACCCTAGGTATGGCCTATCTATCCCTTATTTGTGGACCTTGGTATTTATCTCCTAGCATGAGGGAGAGGGCCTTTTTGGTATCCATGTGGTTGGGTGGTAAATGTTTTTATCGAGGTACCTTTTTGCAGATGCAATGCTTAAGGATTCATGCTTTCTTATGTTCTAGCTTTTGAAGAATGAAGACTTGTATTTATCTTTCATGATGCAAAATTATTCTTACTTCCCAAGAGGAGATGAATGTAATGTAATCATTAATGTATTTCAAAATGATATATTTGGAATGGTTATACTTAGGAAAAAGGAAAAAGGAAAGCATGAACTTTATATGATGTATGTTATAAAAGAAAAGGATTTTGTAAGATTTCAAGTAAAGTAGTATGTTTCTCATTATTGATGAATAAAGGAAAATGATGCAGGAGCATCCTAGGGTAGTTGGCTATCCTGCATGTTTGGGAGATTTGATGGAGCCATGTGAACTTATTTTCATATGTGAGGGGTTTGGTAGAGTTGGATAAACCCACTTGGGTCTTGGGTAATTGGTTTGGATGTATTTAATGGAACTTGGCATGGTCTTGGTTGCTCAGCGTGGCCTAGGAGGAGCTCGGCCTTGCTTAGGAATTTGGTGCCTATTACAGGCCATATAAGTAATTTTCCATAAAGAGTTAGAGGCTTCAAATTTCAGGGATCGAAGAGGGCCTATATTTCTACCTACGGTTCGAAGCATGAGTTCTAATTCATTCGGAGTTAGGAGATATCACGATTTTACTAAGACATCAATTTTGGGAATTTAATTGTTGTTGTTGGCCGACTTGTGGCATTTAATTTCGGTATTTGTATTTAATTTATGTTTAGGGCTGACCTGTGGCTTAGATTGGTATAAGTAGAGGTTGTGGGGGAAGTCTTTAGGCAATTATTCATCCATCTTGGAGAAGAGGAAGAGGTAGAGGAGCGATTTTTTAGGAGAGCTAGTAGCTGCGGCTTGGGAAACAAGGAGATTGCTTGGTGGGCTTGCGAGCACAAGTTTAGATCTTCCTTGGGGGTTCCTACCAGTGTGTGGATTTGGGCTAGCTAGGGTTTGGTTTGGATCTTGCGAGATCTTGTGGAGTTTCTATTGTAATTGCATTATATTTGGCCATAACTCGGAAGGCCTTACAACCAAGCATGTTGGATGAAAATATGATGATTATATTATGAGTATTGGCATTGTGTGGATCTATATCTCTGTATTGTTATTATATTCTATTGTGTGGTTATTTGCTGGGGGCTAGGAAATCTCCATCAGGGATTCTCCTACCTTGCACTACATCAAGGTATCAGAGAAGAGGTAGAGGAGCAATTTTTGAGGAGAGCTAGTAGCTGCGGCTTGGGAAACAAGGAGATTGCTTGGTGGGCTTGCGAGCACAAGTTTAGATCTTCCTTGGGGCTTCGTACTAGTGTGTGGATCATGGTTAGCTAGGGTTTGGTTTGGATCTTGTGAGATCTTGTGGAGTTTCTATTGTAATTTCATTATATTTGGCCGTAACCCAGAAGGCCTTACAACTGGGCATGTTGGATGAAAATATGATGATT
The DNA here is from genome assembly GCA_027943335.1 of Chamaecyparis obtusa. Lineage (NCBI taxonomy): Eukaryota > Viridiplantae > Streptophyta > Pinopsida > Cupressales > Cupressaceae > Chamaecyparis > Chamaecyparis obtusa. The sequence goes on along the minus strand of BSBK01002088.1, from coordinate 203,609 downwards.
CTATTATGAGTATTGGCATTGTGTGGATCTATATCTCTGTATTGTTATTATATTCTATTGTGTGGTTATTTCCTGGGGGCTAGGACATCTCCATTGGGGATTATCCTACCTTGCACTGCATCAAGTGGTATCAGAGCACAATTGTTCCTGAGTGTGTGGACAGAGCACCGAATGTGAGGCAGTTTACACCAGGACCTTGGGTGGAGTTTTTCAGAGTGAAGGTTGTTCCTGAGTGTGTGGACAGAGCACCAAATGTGAGGCAGTTTTCACTAGGACCTAGTTGAAGGTTGGATCTAGTTGGTGATTTTCTACAGAGGGTTTGTGAAGATCTTGGAAGATGGCTCTAAGAAGATTGGACCCTAAGATGATTGCAAAACTCCATGATGTAGTGGAGAAAAATATTTCAAAGAATTTTTCTCAGTTAGAAGCTAGATTGACTAATCAAGTTAAGGAAAGGATGGTTGAGAGTGATCCATCTCTGGATAAATTTCATAAGAGAGTTTGAGAGATCTTGAAACCATGGAGCTAGAGTCTACCGATCAGGAAGCGAGTTGTCTGGCCAGTTAGAAGACTTGTTCGAGAGAGAAGAGGGCATAGAAAGGTCAAGATGGAAGTTGGTTTTGTTGATCAATGTGTGGAGGCTAATGTGGAGCTTGCAGATAAAATTATGGATGTTTCTGTGGAGCTTCCTAACCTTGTTGATGCTATGATTGAGGTTGGTTTTCATGATCAGTTGGTTGAGTCTCACATGGAAATTGTGGAGCACTTGGTCATGGATAATCAGGTTGCTAAGGGTGATGATCCATATTTTGGTGATATGGATGTTGTTGATATGGATGTTTCTAGTGTGGATTCACTAGTTGTTGATGTGGTTGAGGATCTACATGATACTACAGATCTGTATGTTCCTGATGTGGACCTGTTGGTGGTTGACATGGTTGAGGATTTACATGTTGCTCCTATTGTGGATTTGAGCTTACATGTTGGTGACATGGATTTCACATTCAAGGATATTGTTGTTGTCGGTAGTGATCAGCTATAGAGAATGTTAGTGAGGCACTATGTTCAGTTTGTTCTTGGGAGTGAGCATGTTGATTGGCTGGTTGATATTCTAGTGGTTGACAAATGGATGTAGATTTGGATGATTTTCATGTTGGTTATATTGTCCCTATTGGAGTGGAAGCCTTTGGTGAAGATGAAGATGGTTTTAGATATTTCATCTAGCATCAAAGTATGAGGCATACTTCTTTTCACACCTGGGGAGTCTGATGCAGGAGCATCCTGTTGGTACTCAAAATGCAATTTTGAGGTACCATGTAAAACGCTTGCTAAAGTGCTCCTTTTGGCCCAAAATGCACATGTGAAAAGGGTGTCTTCAGGTCATGTAATGAGTGGAGAATGATTTGATATCTTTCATATACCCCGTTGAGTCATTTTGAGTCCTTAGCCTGCATCTTGAAATGGGTTTTTGTCCGTTCGTTCCTAGGAGGTCCTGAATGCAGAATTTGCTAAGTGTGAAGGTCACTGGAAGGGATACTTTGAGATTGAATATCTTGAATTCTGATGAGCGTCATGAAAATATGAGCCTGGCATCTTGTTGTACACATTGCATACTCTCTATGTTTCCAATTTCAGGTCCCTGTGATCAGTTTTGACCCTATTTATTCATCCCCTTCTGGAGGTGTTTTCTTGGTTTTGCACTTGTGCAATTGTTTAGTTGTTCTCAGAGGCCCTGTTTGTGGAGCTGTATCTTTTGTCCGGTGATTGGAAGTAAAGTGATGGTCAAATCCCTACATTGTAAACATTTTTTGCTTCATCCTTGTTAGTTAGCAGCTCATGACGAATCCATTCGATGAGTTTCCCAATGCGATTCCATTTGCGGTTTTTGTTGTTTGCAAAGAGTGTGAGGTGCATCAGTTTGTCAGAGGTTAACTTTGCTCGTTTATAACTTTTGACCAGTCAAACTTATCAATGAAATTATTGTTGGTCTACATTGCAAAGTTGACATATTACTTCTAGTTCAGTTTTGAGCTTTCTGACGATCCATTTGATATCTTTTTGAAGGCATTTCCAAAATTAAGTTTCCATGGTTTTCTGTGTTCTGAGGCTATCTTTGCAAGTACCAGTTTTCACAGGGCTATATCTTTTGCCCAGTTTACTCCCAGATCGGGATGATGATTGAATCACGATGTTTGCATCTCACTGTACTTATGTACCATTTTGTAGCCTCCTTAGACCTTGTTTGATATTTTTGTCAGGGTGATTTCGAATGCAGTTTATCAAGTTCTGACAGTGTTTGCAGGAACAGAATGAAAAGAGCAACTTTGAAGGTTTGTGACTTTCACCTCGCTTGTTGTCATGGGACACCATTTTGTAGGATGGATGAGTATGTATCAAAGAATGGGCTTGTTCAGTGGCGGGGCCAGGTCAGGTGAATATGTCAGTTTTTAAAGCTAGTTCCCGAGGCCACTTGTACATTTTGGGCATGTTGCAAGGGGGGTTGTTTTGGCATTTCGGTTATCTGGGTATGATTGTGAATTGGATTCAAAGAGTGCAAAGGGAAATATAAAAAGAGAATAAAAGGGCCAACCATAGCTAATGTGAAAAGATTGATGTAGTCATAAAGGTCTCAAACGTAAAACAAAGGCAACCTGTCAACGTGATAGGAACAGACCATGGTGCTGATGGTAGTTTGCAGTTTTCTAGGAGTATAAAAAGGGTGGGTAACGGTTTAAATTTCCAATGTACCATGACTTATTTCATCAAAGTGACCACATTTTGGGTATGTTGAGGAATGTGGAGCATATGGTTTAATTGATGATGTGGAGAATTTGAATTTCTACAGACATGGCAAATCACAATTGCTTTGATCTTGTTGCCGAAATTTTGGTTTTTCTCTTGAAATCCTTTACTTTTGGCTCTGCTCCTCTGAAAGAACCTAATTATATTTCTCACTTGAGTCAAGATGTCAATAAAAGGATGGCAAAGATAGTTACTTTGAGAGACAATTATGGAGTGAGCGCTTAGAATATGGTTATCAAGATAAATAGCATAAAGTTAATGATAAAGCTATTGTTAGTCTCTCAAAAGGCACTAGACACATATATTGATAAGGTGGATTCTTCCAGGGTTCTGTGTGAGTTTGCCTCTATAGGAAATATGGAAGTTGTAAAATGACTCATGGAAAATCCCCTACGCATGAAAGAGAGTCACCATCAATTTGAAGGCTAGCATAGGTGTCTTAAGCAAACAAAAGGTATTGGTGAAGAGGTATTGAAGCTGTTCTTTCATATGCTACAAATAAGCATGAAGCCCAACAAATTCACCTTCGTAACACTTTTTGATTTGTGCTACCCCGGCAACAGTCAGATTTGGCAAGCAGATTCACAACCACATCATCAAAGCTAAATTGAATGTAGACAAATACATAGCCAGTGCCCTTTTTGACATTTTGGGTATGCCAAATGTGGAAATATGGCTAATGCCTTAGAAGTGTTTGAAAAAATGCCTGAAGAAGATGATGTCTCATGGAATGCAATGCTTGCTGGCCATGCTGTCAATGGAGTTGCTGAAATCCACAGTAAAAAATTGAAATGGAAGAGGCGTTTCAATATAAGTGGAGTCTCACCAATTTTGGGGGCCTCACATTCAAATAAAAAGAGGCATGTTCTTTCCAATGGTATGCTTATGCAATACAAGATGGAGACACCAGTTAAAGCTAGTGAATGATGCCAGCGTACAATTGTATGAGAGTTTCCTGTGTAGGACATTTAGTGCATAAACAAAGGAGCTGCTCACAATAGTATGGAGCCAGCTCACGTAAAATGCCACTAGGAAGAGTTAATTGTAGAAGGGTGCTGCAATACATAACAATGGAGGCTCATTTTCACATGCATGAGGTTGTCTTTCAATATAAATGCCAGTGTAGCTACCAAATGGATAAAAGACTGTCAATGATCAGCGTAAGTGAAGGTGTGAGCGACCACTACACTTGGAAGCTCATGCGATAGGTACCTCGTGCTAGTGGATGGTGCCTTACTGCAAATGAAGGGAGTCAGGTGCAATGACTCAAACATTGATGCCCGTGTGGAGGGATTGCAAATCAGTAATGACCTACGCATAAATGAATGGATGTTCACCCAAAAAATGGAGTTACCTATGATTGTAGAGGTAGTCAATTAGATGGGGAGTCATGGCTATGGTACTCCCCATCAGGAAATAAGATGGAGGCTCTTTGCATTATTTATAGAGTCCAATAATGAAGAACTGTTCATGCAAGTATGAATGGTGACTCACTAGACAATTCAGGGAATGCCAGTCAAATGCTACTTATGTCACTAAATATGCTGGTGGAGTTGGAATGTTCAATGCAAAATGTATGGAGACTACAGGAAATGACAGTCTTGATTTATTAAAGCCGGATTCTCCAAAACTGAATGATATGCATGTAATTGATGATGTGTCTGAAGATAGAGATACCAAAGAAAGGCACTCACACATCAAGAGGGGAGTCTTATGCATAGAGAAGGGATTGCACGGAAAGAGACCAGTGTAGGAAAGAGGAGAACATGTTTGGAGATGTGGAAGGCAAACCCAAGTATGTATTTCATGTTGGTCCTCCATTCACCAAAGTGTGTCTACGAAATGAATTAAGGAGTTAACAGATTGAGGAATGAGCCCACACAAATATGAAGGAGGCAGCATATAAGGAAATGGACTCTAGGCAAAGCCAGCATAAAGCATTTTGAAAACAAGTCAAGGTACATGTTGGTAAAGGTGAAATGAAATAGGAATGGTGTATATACTTGGCTGCTTGTAAAATGGTGGTGCCTCACACTATTTGATAGGAGGATCACCTCATGCTGTTAAGATATGTTAGCTCATGCAGTGAATACAAACAGTAGTTGCCAAACAAAGGGTAAAGCAATGTATGCATAGCTCACATGATACACAGTGAATGCTTTGCATATGATTTGAGTGATCGCCAGTTCAATTGATGCATCCCACATGAAACACTTAGAAGCTTATGCTTTAGCTTATAAAGGAGATACCTTATGCCAAATATGAAAAGAGTGCCCTGTGCTATTTGGAAAGGAGCATCATGCCTAATATGCGGTGCAACATGAATCCCCATCATCGTGCCCTTCCTCAACAAAACAAATTTTGCAGCTCAATTCAACTATCTGAGACTTCCTTCCCTGAAAAGGGGTTTCAAATGCAGAAGTTTGATGACTGCCAGCGGTGTCATAGGAGAGCACGTCGGTGCTGTTGGATTCATCCCTGGGTATGATCTCGTGTCATTCCCTATATTCTGTGCATCATGACAAATGTATGAGATTCAAATTATGGCATGAGAAGTTTATCGAGATTCAAACTTGTTGTTGTTTGGCACTTTGAACTGGGATGATTATGATTTCAAAAGGGAGGAGAGGGCCTGAGTACAAATGGAGGCCCTCACGCATAAAGAAAGGCAGGCAAAAGGGAGTGCTTCACGCGGCACAAATAAAGCAAATGAAAAAGGGTTTATCCCACATTCAGTGGGTAGACATTTTTCTTATGTTTATATTCAGCAACGCTCACATAGCATTGCAAATAAGAAAGCCATGAAGGCTCTTGGTGGGCCCCCTCGGTTAGAGGTATGTGTGCATGGTGGGCCCAGATAATTTTGCAAGGAAGCACAGTTAAAGATTTAAAACATTCAAAACTAATCATCCCACATTTGGAATTTGGACCTCGAGATCCGTGCGACCATCAATGGTGGTCGCATGATTGCAAGGGCCTAATTTGGCCCTTTCGATCATGCGCCTGGCTGCCATGTGGTGTTTCTGGTGAGATGGTGGATGAGGTGGCAGGCCAGCCAATTCGGGCCTGCCATGTGTCAGGTGGGTCCCGTTGCAAGAGGCCAAAAATAATATTTTATTCAAACTCCCTTTCCTTCCCGTGCAAATTCAAACTTAAAAAAATCAAAATTATAAATGTGAATTTATATAGTCTTGACTATGTAAAAAATTCAAAAATCTAAGTTACAGAGCATAGACTGAATTTAATTGCTGGGAGCTTGATTTTTCACCTGAATATCAAGTGTTATATACCACCGGAAAGGTGAGAAGATGAGGATTCTATTTCTGATGTCAGATTCAATGTAGGTCCTGTTGGTTATGATATATTTCTAGTTGAACATTTCAGGGGGGCCAGGAAGATATTTTCAAAATATCTATTTTGTCAATCCGGTGATTCACAGTCAGTTTGAGAGGATGAAAAGATGTGTTTTCAAGGGGATAGAGCAGATCAGGTTTGCTGTTCCAGACTTCATGACTCATTCAGTGAGTAGTTTAGAGTTTGACAAGTGTCAGTTGGTGATGCTTTCTAGTGTTTTCCCCTTCTCTTCTTAGTCTCGTTTCTTTTCATTTCGAGGGGTTCCAATATTTTGGCATGAGCAGAGCTTTGCAAGTTTGAGTTCCAATTTTGGTTTATGATTGTCTAGCATAATGGTTTCTGTGTGTCTCATTTTCTGTCATAGATTCAATACAAGTGTTTGTAACTTTGATTGCAAATCGAAATACATGTAAGGCATGTATGGTTTTCAAAGAATTGTCTTCATTGTATTGAGTTTCAGTTTCAGTATGAATTCAGTGTTCAAGGGATATTGAATTTGTCTTCTCCAAGGGAGAATGTATCTGTTTGTATTTGGACATCCTTCAAGGAAGGATTGTAAAATCCTTAAATGCAGATTGGAAATTAATCAGTGCTATGAATTTGTATGATTCTTCATATTGAGAGATGGAAATGTGTTAATGTAAGGCATTAACGTAGGGATATTAATCAATGAAACATGGTTTGTAGTTTGGGTTTATATTTACTGGTTTTGACTCCATGCCCAGATTGAAGGCACTGATCTTTATTGTTAGAAGTCATTTGCCAAACTAGCATCAATTTAATCAATCAACTATCCCTTTTTGTTGTTGAGTTTGAAAGATAGATTAAGCATGTGGGTAGGCTTCCCATAATAGAGGTTCATCTCAGTTATGAATCTTGTTGCAGGACCTATTTATTCTATTTAATCCATTTGTGAAATCTGCTTATTAAGTGTTTGTATTAGTTTATATCTATTTGCATAAGCAGAGAAGTGAGGTACACCCGCCTGGGTCTGTGGAGCCCAAAGTGAAGAAGGATTTAATCCTTGTCAATTAGCATTTCTCTTGCCAGGAAAAGAGCATCAAAGGGGAGAGATCAGGTTATGATCTAGTTATTTACCCGTGCAAGAAAAATAGCCAACAAAATATCGACTCTACTGGGGATGCAAAGTATTGCAATTGCATAAGCGGTGAGGTTACACTTCAGTTTCTTTGCTATTTTCAGTTGAACCCATGAGTCTAGCCAATGTTCATGTGGGAAAGAGTCTTCAAAGTTTAAAGTTCTAAAAATTATTTTCAGACCTGTGTATATCTAGGTTTGTTGTTGTGAAAGTTTAAATATATGCGGCTCTGTTGTTGTGTGAAGTGCCCAGAATCTGAACATTTTCAGAGTGAAGATCAGTAAAAAAAATTTGCATTCCTCTATGGAGAGGTGGTGACTCTGTGTTAGAAATGAACCCGAAGTTTGAAGGTGTTCTTCAGATTTCAAATCAAAAAGTTGAGCTACAGCAGCAGCAAAAAAATAAAAATAAAAAAATTTCCAAGTATTTTCCCATTTGTTTATGATATCTCATAAGATCCTTATTCGATGAAGAAGTCACTAAGCTAAGGAGTATTGGTAAGTTTGGTGCATGCTTCTCTATTTGAAAAGTTCTGTTGAAAATCCATGGTGAGAAGTATATGCATTTGAAGTTGTGTCTGCATAAGATCTTGAGTAAGAAGAAAGATGTCATGTCATAATAGTCTTTCAGCTGAGATGGAAAATGCTTTAGATATAGAAGTTATCCCAGAATCTGAGGATTTTTTGTCAAGTTTTAATGAAGTTGAAATTAATAGACTGATGTTGCAACAGCAAATTGAAGAAAAAATTGTCCTGTTTCTGAGAACAAGAATAGGTAGAAGGAAGATGAATCAGTCCTGTTGTTCTATGATAAATTTTTAGTAGCTCTGAGACAAGTGGAGATTCATGATATGTTCAGAGAACCATATCTAATTGACTTGTTTGTGGAGCTATGTGTGCATGAATCAGTCAATCAGTATGCAACATTTAGGGAAAAGCATTTTGCACACATTAAGGAATGTTTGTCAGAAATTGAAAAGGTCGAATCTGAGAATGAATATGAAGATGTTTCAGATGATATGTATGAAAATCAGACATGTATTTCAGATTTGTATGATGAGTGCAGTGATGCTGATATTGACAGTAATAAAGATCAAAATAATAGAAATGAATCTGTTGATGGCAATTTCTATGATTCAGTGTGTAGTGGTGATTCTCAATCCAGGAATGAATGTAGTTCAAAAAATGAGTATTCAGTTGGAGACTGTGAAAGCATCACTAGTTGTTTTTCTGAAGATGAACATATTGATAATTGTGGTGTTGATGCTCATGATCTAATTTCATTTTCAGATTCAGATTCTTTTTTCTCTGATCAAATTTTTTGTGGCAGTACGTCCAATAATGTATTCAGTAGTTTCTCTAATGCATTGTTTGATGAGGATATGGATTCTAATCAGCCGGCCTTGTGCAAAAACTTCTATGATCAACATTTCCATTTAGGGTGTAATCCATTGTTTGAAGATAATGATGAACAACCAGACTATGATGGAACTGAAACAGTTCAAGAAACAGTTGATTGCAAGGGATATGAGTCAGATTGCCAAGTTTCATCTCAGCCGAATGAGAAAGAAGTTATCTCCTATGAGCCTCATGATATTTCAAAATATGTGCAACAGTGTGAGTATGAGACTTTTGCTTTTGATTTGCAATCATGTTTTGAAGATAAGGATGCATCTAAAGATTGCAATCAACAGGCAAGTCTTTTCCCGCTTTGTAAAAATTAGTCTAGTGTTCGATTGCCCGGTGCGGTAAATCATGACTATGTTTCTTTTTTGCAAAGTGATGACATTGGCAAGTGTAGTAAGCATATGTGTGTAGAAGATCAGAATGAACAGTTAGTGTTTGACACTCGCATGCTTGATAGATTTCAAAATGTTGATAATCATATGTCTTTTGATTTGCCAATGGAAGGTTTTTATCCATTTGACCATGCAAATGAAAATAAGGATACTAGTGTAGACATAGAAAATTGGCAAAGGCTTAATTCAATCAGAAAGGTGCAACAAATCATCAAAATAGCATGAAAAATCAATAAATGGAACAAAGGCAATTCAAATCAAAGAAAAATTTAATTAAATGATTAAATGATTAAATAAAGCTTGAAAAGGGGAAAAACACTAAGAAATTGATTAAATTCAATTAATGACATAGTTGTTGAAATGAAAAATCAAAATGAACCTCTTACCCTTCATGGCTAAATTTAATTACTTTAATTAATTAATAAATCATAAATTCTCTCAACAAAGGAAAAAGGAGACAAAATGGACACAAATCACTCACTTTTGTTGAAATGGTCCAGCCTTTTGAAACCATTTAAATGTTTGTCCCCCAATTTAGGGACAAAGCAAAGCCAATTGACCTTACCCAAGCATAACCATGGTTATCTCACTCTACCCCCTACCCTTGGGAAAATCTTATAAATAGAAGGTATTTTGAGGCATTATTCATCCACTTCATATCTTTGAATTGCAGCAAAGCTCTGTCAATTTGCATCCATATCACTCACTTATCATTTGTCATTGCTAATTAGCTTAAATTGCTTTGATCATAGTAGATTGTTCATCAAATAGAGCTAGAATTTGATAGAATAGATCTAAATTTGCATATCATATAGCTTAATTCTCATCTTTAGAGTGTCACTAGTGAGGATCATAGCTGAGAGCCTCATTTACCACTTTATTTTAGAGATCCATGAGATGTTGATAGATTAATTGTGCATTTGTTAGATTATTTTGCTCTAATTCTTGTTGTTCTTAGTTAATCTTGTAATTTCATGAAGGTGTAAATCACTCACACATAAATGGCACCCACCGTGGGGCTCTAGGCCTCAAATTTATCATAATTTCCACGTTATTTGCAAAATTTAGGCTAGAATTGCATGATTTTGCTCATTGTTTGCAGGTTACAGGAAAGAAATCACGCCTGCCAGTAAAGAAATCACGCCTACAGAAAAGAGATGTCGCTCTCGGTAATTTAGATGTCACCTGGAGTCTGAACGCTCACGCTTCTTAGACAGCAGAATTACGCTTCTGGACAAAGAAATCACGCCTACGGACATTAAATTCTTGCCTCACGGACAAGCAGCTGATGCCTTTGGCTATTTAGATGTCGCCTCCAAAGAATTAAAAGCCGCGGCCGAGGAATGAGTTTATGCCTGGTGTAAAGGGAGTTTACTGCATTTCGCTTTTAATTTGTCGCTTTGAATATTTTAAATTTTGCTTTCAGTTAATGAAATGTCACTTCTCTGAGTTAATTTGTCACTTGAGATAAAGAATTCACGCGTTCATTTAATTTGATATCGCACTTAATTACTTTAATCTCACTTGAGCCCCTTTTGGTGCGCTCACGGTTAAAGTAATTACGTCTTTATTAAATTAGATATCACCTTTAGCAAAAGAAATGTCGCCTGGTTTAGCATTTATATTGTATGAGAGTAATTGCTGTTGTCGCCTATATTAAAGATTTCACGCGTTTGCAAAATTTGATATCGCACTTGACTATTTTAATCTCGCTTGAGCCCCTTTTGGTGACGCTCGCGGTTAAAGTAGTCACGTCTTTATTAAATTTTATCTCGCCTGTAGTCTGGATAATGTCGCCTGACTGTATTTTCTCTATTTTGTCAAAATAAGGACTGTATGCTAACTTCACTGTCATTTTTTTTTGTCTCAGGAGCATGGTCTGTCATAAGAAAGTGCAAAAATCAGAGAGAAGACACAACTTAGAGGAGAAATTGATCTCTAAAAAGATAAGGAAAGAAAACTGGGTACATTCTACCTTTGTTCTCAACAATAATTTAGAGAAAGAAGTAGAATTACATGCTAAATACATTGCTGTTGTAGATGCTTACAAACGAAAATATGTCTCATTGAATTGGGAATTTAGTCCTTAAATTTGTAAGAATTTTGCAAGTATTTTGGTAAACAAAGAATCAAAAGCATAATCAATTATATCATTTTTAGCTTTGATTTTGGTTTCCCCTCACTTTGTTTGTATTGTGCTGACTAACTTGTTGGTGGAGGGAACGTTTTGCCAAGGTAAGAGGAGGATTTGGAGAGAAAATGAAAAATCTACTACTTAAAAATGTGCCTAGCCTTTGCTAGCATCGTTTGAGGTATTTTTCTCATCAAGCTTGCACTTCCCTTAAATTGTGGCATTTTCAAAGTTCAAAACATAGTTTAATCATAAAAGAAAAAAAATAAACACTTCAATTCTAAGAACCCCTTTGTCACGGGGTTGAAAAGAACCAAATTTGATTGTGAGTGTTTGGGATAAGGGAAAAGCAATAGGGATATGCTCTTCACTCTTTGAGTGAATCAAATTCCCAAACTTGCTCTACCAAATCCACTTTTCATGCTTTTCAATGAACATGTTTAAAACTTAGTGGGCTCGCCTCCCGAGATTGCCTTAGAAGGGCCGGTGAGAGGGACAGCCCAAAGTGGGATACACTTGCTTTTGCCACGAGAATCTGACCCACTATAAAATGAAACACGGGTATCCTTAATGGGGTACATGACAAAAGGATTTTATCTCTTTCAAACTTCCTCTAGTAGTCCTAACGGATTGCGCAAAATCATGCTTTTGTGCATGTGGGAAGCCCCTTAACATAGTTGGGGGATGAAAAGCTAAGATTTCTTTTGAACGGAAAACTTACTACATAACGGTAAAATAGCAAAAATACCTATTAGAGCCATCTTTACGAACTAATTATGTGCTAGGTAGATTGTGTGGAAGCTATTCTTGTGTTAAACCTGTGAAAACGTTCAAAAATATACACATTAGAGCAGTCTAGGGATATGGTACCCAATTGATGTGTGTGTTGAGATTGTTTTTATTTTCAAACAAGATATTCCAAAGTTATTGATCAAAACACCATTAAAATTTTAAACCATTTAAAATTGATCAAAAACTTTTACCTTATTCCAAAAATAGCTTATCAAGAGAAGAAAGTCAACATACCCTTCAAGTTTGTTCATGCCTGTTATTACAAGGTCACTCTCTATAAGGAAAGCATTACAAACAGACGGGACCTACAACGGAGAAGAGCTCCCATTTCCAAAGAACACTTTCATTACTTCACGAGTGACTGAAAAACCCACTAAGGCAAAGGACATTAACAACATGTTTAGTGGTACCCTAAGAAATATCGATCCCAATAACCAAGGGAACAATAGGAATGGGGGTATAGATCCTAATAACAACCAAGGGAACAACATGAATGGGGGTATGGATCTTAACAACAATCAAGGAAATTCTAATAATGGAGGAAGAGATCCTAATTCTCAAGAGGAAAATTCACAAGGCAACAACTTATTTCCTCCTCATAATACAAACTTACCCCCAACTACAGAAGAAGCCACGATTGAAAGAGCATTAGAGGCAAGACAATGTCCTTATTTCATAGAACTAATGAAAAAGACCATGCTTATGGATAAAGAAAAACACTTCATGGACTTAATACAAACGGGGGTAAAGCTACCTAAAGATTTTGACATAGAACAATTAAAGCCCAAGGAAATAGAAGACCCTATGGAAGCAATGAGGAAACAATTCAAGGCATTACAAATGGAAATTGACAATTTGAAACAAAATGGGGCTCCTAAGCCTTTCTCTATTGAAACATTATGTCCTTTTCCATTCGATAAGAGTTTGGTCATGGTGCCTTTTCCCATTAATGTAACATTTCCTAAATATGAGAGGTATGAAGGAACATCTGACCCACATGATCATCTTCGGGGGTTTTGTGCATTGAGTCTTGAATTCATGCATGAATCAACCTATTTAATGAGACTATTCCCAAGAAGCTTGGGAGGAACAGCCATGGATTGGTTTTCAAAACTACCATCCAGCATAAAATCCTTTGAAGAGTTAGCATCTAAATTCGTGACTCATTACTCTTATAACATCAAACATGAGGTCACCATGATAACGTTATGTAACACGAAGCAACAAGATGGAGAAGCCTTTCTCACATTCTTGCAAAGATGGAGGACTGCATTTGCTAGATATCCAAGAAGTGTACCGGAGAAAGAAAAAATGGATATCTTTATTAACGGTTTAAGAAGCGAGCTGAATTATAGACTAAGGATGCAATGTCCCAAAACCTTTCAAGATTTAATTGATAACGGAATTACAATGGAAGAAGTGTTGATTAAGAGTGGAGAGTTGAAATTGCACAAGGAAAATAAGAATAACTCTAACTCCAACAACAACAATACCAACAATAACAACAATCCAAATAAAAGTTGGTACAACAACAATAGCCGTTATGCTGCAAAGAATAACAACAAAGGTATTGTTAATGATGGTGTAGTGGAATCTAGCAACTTGAAGGTGATTCCATTTGCCCTTACAAAGACACCAAATCAAGTGAATAATGCTAATCAAGCATATAATGCACCTTCCAACAACAACAACAATGCCAATAAGAATAATCAAGGAAACAAAGATCAAAATAGCAAGTATGATAAGTATTTGAAGCCCACTCCTGCAAGACACTTTACACCCTTGGGAGAATCACTTGAAACTGCATTAAAGGCTCTCATAGCTAACAATGTTATTGCATTACCCGCTATTAAGCCTTATGAACCAGACCACAAGCCGGGTTGGTGGGATACTAAGCATCATTGTGAATATCATAGGATTCGGGGGCACCCTACAAATGAATGTTTACAATTAAAGAATGTGGTGCAAGACTTGATAGATAATAACATAATCACTGTTGATGGACCCCAAAATAATGAAGATCATACGGCCTTCAAACAACCTTTTTACAAACATGATAAAGGTGAGTCATCAAATGGCAAGAAACAAAGTGCCAATAATCTCAACTTTGCACCATCATATGATCATATTGTTAATGCTATCATCATTAATGAACAACCTCAAAAGGAAGCAACAAATGTCATTACAAGAGGGCATAATTCTAGAATGACTTTACAAGGGATAGTCCCTCAAAACACCAATATCCCACCATCCAACATTGTGGTCAAACAATCTCCTACGGCAGCAAGACCTTATAGTTTGGTAGACCATTTGCAACGTACTCCAGCACAAATCTCAATCTTAGAGTTATTGAAGTTGTCACCAAATCATAAAGAGATTTTGGAAAAAACTTTGGAGGAGACACATGTTTCTACTACCTTAGGGGAAGAAAAGTTTCAAAATATGGTAGGACATCTTGTGGCTCCTCATTGTCTTTCATTTTCAGATCAAGATGACATGTCTATAACTCATCCTCAAAATTTTCCATTACATATAGAGGTTTTGATCGAAAGGCATAGAGTCAAAAGAGCCCTTATTGATGGAGGGGCTGGCCTTAACATATGCACATTGAGTCTTGTAAAATCCTTAGGTCTATCCGAGTCTTGCATTGACCCTACAAAGAAAATCACCATAAAAGCTTATGATGAGGCTGAAAGAGCTTCTAAAGGCATGATTGTGTTGCCCATCCAAGTGGGACCAATTAAGAAGGAAACCAAATGTCAAGTGTTGGACATGAAATTAACCTATAACATCTTATTGGGAAGACCCTGGATTCATGAGATGCAAGCTGTCCCCTCCACATACCACCAATGCATCAAGTTCCCATACATGGGTGGAAGCAGTTCCATTAACAACAACAACCGGCAAACAAATTTCAATGTTCATTTTGAACCACATAATTTGCCGCTATGGTATTCCACATGCGATTATCACGGACAATGGGAAACAATTCAAAAATCAAGATATTGATGAACTTTTCATGACATTTCACATTACACATCATTCATCATCCATCTATTATCCACAAGGCAATGGACAAGCTGAAGCAACAAACAAAAATATCCTCAAAATATTAAAAAGATCAGTTAACAAATCAGGAAGAGATTGGCACGTGCAAATAAATCCCACACTATGGGCCTACAGAACTAGTATCAGAACACCTACAGGAGCCACCCCATTCTCTTTAGTCTATGGAACCGAAGCAGTTCTACCATTAGAAGTTGAAATTCCATCTCTACGGGTTTCATTAAGAGGATTGATCACTGATGAGGATTATAGGATTGCCAGACTACAACAATTGGAATTGTTAGAGGAACATCAGACTCAAGCTTATGAGAATTTAAAAGTTTATCAAAATAGGATTGCACACAATTACAACAAACACATCAAACCAAGAACTTTTCAAGTCGGAGACTTGGTACTAAGAGAAAATCCCAAAAATCAAGTTGAAAGGGAAAAGAAAGGAAAGTGGGAAGCTAATTGGATAGGCCCATTTGTGATAGTGTCATCCTTTGGAACTGGAACATATAAGTTATCAGATTGTAATGGTGAAGAATTACAAGAACCCATAAATAGCATTCATTTGAAGAGATTCTACACCTAAAACAGATGAAAGAGTATAAAGAGTATCAGATGAGAGAGCATCATAATTATTATACATAATTGAAAAGGGATCTTGAAAATACCAAAAACATTTGAAAATGGAAAATACCAAAAACATTTGAAAATGGAAAATCCAAAAACATTGGAAAAGAAGAAAGATCAAAAACAGTGAAAAAATTGAGCCTGAAGAAAGCAAAAACATTTGAAAAACTATCTCTTGGTGAAAACCTAGCAAATAGGCGCCAAGGTGATAATGAAAAATACAAAAAAAAGAAGAAAAAAAGAAAAATACAAAAAAAAAATGAAAAAGAGAAAAAGTGCCTTGGTGAAAACCTAGCAAATAGGCGCCTCGGTAGAAAAAAAAAGAGAATACCCAAAAGTGAAAACTTGGTAACAAGCACTTTTGGTTCCCTTAAGTCATTTCCTTCCTAGCCACATGTGTACATAATGCATCTCATCATCCCATTTGTCTAAACCTTCATTGCATCCGTCATTTGTACATAGTCATAATAACAGTTTGTAGCACCATCCTTTGCATGGCCTAAAGTTGTCAAAATTGATACATCAAAATACTTGGGGGCAGCATAAATGGATTGGAAAGTGGGTACCTCAAAAAAGGATTCATATGAACAACATTCAGTCACAAGCAGAAAGGGATCAACATTTTCAGAAGAGAGATCAGATTTTTGTAAACCTTTGATTGATAACGAAGAAGTTGACTACCACAACAAAATCCTTGAAGCCTAAATTGACTTATTATTCAAGATTAAAAATCAAAAATCATGTCATGATCAAACACTTGGAAATATATTTTGTTGAAGATCAGAAAACAATGCAAAACACTTAGATAGATTCTTTTGAAAAGTTGGTTAAAAATCTGTTTACTTACGTTCATTCAATTTGTATCAAGTCTTTTTAGCTCATCAATGATGTTTCGACTAGATTGGCAATGATGGAGACATGATATTTTTCTTGATTATGAAGTGACTGTTTGGAGGAAAATTCATTGCCTTATGAGAATTCATCTAAAGACATGGTCATCAAAGAACCATCGAGGATTATCTTATAAAACAATGAGTTAACCTTTGTTTGTTTACGCAACCGGATACCTTGGATATTTAGATTCTTCATATCTAAATGACAAAATCCACTTGCAACATAGAATCTGACAAAATCGATATTCATACTCTCATGATTTTTTGAAATCAGTGATAGTCGTATCGATGAGACCGATGGGAAAGCAAAACGGAGGTTACCATATGAGCAGTAAATAAAAAGCGATATTCATATCATCATGTCAGTGGGTAGTGGTGATTGTATCAACTTTCCGGTCCCAAGTGCTCAATGATGAAAATATATCCTCAAGGCATTTATTTGCTAAAAGCTAGTGACACTTAGCTGCATTCATAAAAAGGTTAAATGCATTCTCATGTTAGATTAATTGCATGTGCATTTTTCCCAAGGGTTTTATTTTCGCATCAAAAAGGGGGTACATGACATCATTAACAGGGTTAAATCAACAAGGACAACATCATTTCAACATCATCTTTTCTACAAAAAAATAAAAATAAAAAATGAGATTATACTTTTTGCATTCATTCCATATCATTAATCATTACATAGATATTATCAAAGAAAAGAAGGAAATAATCATTTACATGTGCATACATACAGATTGCATACATGAGAAATAACATATCAAAACTGCATCCATACATGAAGAAGAAATGCATCCATCTATCTATATCATACATAAGATACGTTGCATCCATAGCCAATATCCATCCAAAAACAAATGCATTATATAAACACATATAGCAGCATTTAAAGGAAATCTCATATATCATCAAGTAAAAGCAGGAAAGATCATAAATGTCCTCATATCACACGTCTACTCATAACTCAATATATCAAGTATAACAATGATGTCATAAAAATCAACTCTATAATCGCCCATCAACAGGGGCATCAATGTCAAATAAGTGTCAAAGTACAACTGGAAAGGTGACATCAAGGTCACAAGACTATGGTACAATATCAAGTATCTCAGCATCAATACATAAATGATCAATAAGAGCATTCATAGCTCATCTCCCATCACCACTGGGAGGAGGTCCTGGAGGAGGTTGTGGAGGAGGCTGTGATGGAGGCTGCTGAGGAGGTGTCTGACCAACCATAGCAACAAGGAGAGGAACCAAGGGAGCCAAACCTGATACCAATTGCTGAATCATAGATGACATCTGTGACACCTCTGTCCGTAATGCTCCCACATCTACTCGTAGCTGGGTAGTACTAGAACTCTCTCCAACCTCATAGGTACTCTAAGGATCACCTGTATCTATAGGAGCTTTTCTTCGATCACGGGAAAAAGTTGCTGGCATCTACTGTGCACCTGTATCTGACCATCCACGGTAGCCTGCTGTAATCCTGCTCCTGTATCCTATCCTGTACCTGGATCCTGTCTAGCAGCCCTCACATGATCCTGACGATCTATCCTCTGTCTCTATGCTACTGCAGGACGAGGAGGAGGAGGTGGTGCCTGTACCTGTGCATCTCTCGCTCGTCCTCTGAGCCTAATCACTGCCCTACCTCAGGGTCTACCTCTGTGTCTCCTCCCACCACCGACATCATCACCATCATCATCTCACCCAGGCACTGGCTCTGCAGGGTCTGTAAATTGAGGCATCAGATGCTCCATCAACCAAGCTAGATACTCCTGCGTGACTCTGGCATCTCTGATGTGTAACCTCATGTCCCAATCCATATAACCCAGTAATGATATCTGCTTTATAGCGTCATCATATGAAGGCAGGTGACCCCAAGTAGCACGCTCTGCACTAGAATGAGCATATACTGCAGATCCCTGAGGCATAGGCTGAATCCGCCCAAACTATCGTAGTACTCTCCCTGCCAAGAATCTCTCAAGAACAGAGTCAATCCTGCCGATCATCCATCGAGGAGCAAACATATATGGTAACTCCAAGCTATCCTCTCTCCAATCCTCGACCTCAACATATGGTCTCCAACAGACCTCATCCATGTCATCAATCTGCCGTCGCCAATACTCCAAGTGACCCAAGTGATGCTGTGTCACCATACCAGTATACTGCCATGCAAAAGGATATCCTGGAGGACGATCTTGATCTGATATAGGATGACTGACTGGTAAGTGCTCCCATATCCACAACTGTAAAATATGAATCCCAACAGATAATGAGGCTGATCTCCTGTAAACCACCTCATGAAGATCGTGATAAAGCTGTGCCAGCACACAAGATCCCCAGTCAAAGCGTCGAGGATGATGTAGCAAATCCTCGATAATCCTGCCCCATCCCACTGAAAATCTGTGACCTCGCCGATCAGGTAATAAAACACCACCAATGATAGCACCTAATAATGCTGGTAAAATAGGAAATGAGGCAAACTGAGGCCATAAGATACAATCATCACCAATAGATGGATCTCCGAATACTCATCGACAATATGTCCCGTCATAGACTGCATCATAATATACTATCTCTCCATGAGTCGGGATCCGTAGCAATCTATAAACATCCTCAGGTGTAATAGTCATCTTGCCCTGTGCTAGCCAAAATGTGTTTGTCTCAGAGTGCCAACGCTCTATGACAGCGGTAATCAAACCTCGGTTGATCTGGAACCGAGGAAGCTCTAGTACGCATAGTAAACTGCAGCGCCTAATCACTCGCCTCTCGGCATCAGTCAACTGTGTCCTAAGCTCCATCACCCAGTGTGGTACAGTCCGAAGGTACAGCACAAGGACATCCTCCTGTTTAATCAAAATAAGGGAATCACATGAGTAACTTACTATCAGGAAATCAAACAATCAATCATAGTCATCAATTTAAATATACCTATCAGACTTACCAATCCTAACTCTAAGCATTGAGGAAGGATGATCCTAGTTTTATGTCTCTAAGCATTTGAGCATAAAATGAATGGACGTTTAGATCCATGACCTATCATTCGTGATGAAGATTGATTAACCTTATTCTTTGATATTATAGTTACCTATGTCCTAATTCGTTGTTGAAATCAAACAAAGAGAATACCCTAACTAAACATTCGATTGAATTCATTAACGTGATCGATATCAATCAAGTTGACGCAATCGAGTAATCAGACGTCCTAGAAAAGTTTCAAATAAACAAATTTTTTACTTACGCGACTTTTCTTTCTGGCGTCATTTCTTTTACCAGAGGCGACATTTCTTTATTCATACGCGTGATTTTATTCATCCGCGTGACTTAATTTCACGGAGGCGGTATAAGATTTTCCGCAGGTGACATTTTATTATCACGTGACACCTGATTAAAATGATTAAACCCTAAGCGACATTAAATTATCCTTAGGCGACACAAGATTTTTTAAATGCGTGAGAATACCTAAGGGAGGCGACATCAAATTTACTGAAAGCGACATTTAAAATTTTCAGGCGATATTAAAATGCACGGAGGTGACATTTCTTTTCACGAACGCAGAATTAAAAATTTTTAAAAGCATTAAATAAGGTCATAAATGCAACTTTAAAGACATGAATAAAATTTGAATGACATACTGGAGGACCATCGGTCGCTCTCCGACTGAACCGGCACGCTCTCTCAAACTGATGCTCGCGATGTGGGACCACCATCGTCTCAAAAAGGCTAAAATCAGAGCTCAAATCTCAAGAAGGAACGGTGCAAATGAATAGTAAAATGAGGGGTTTTACCCTATTTAAGGTGAAATTGGTCCTCATAAACACTTAAAAATGCACTTCGAACCTATTATAGGACATTTTCATTAATCGGGGCATGAATCAAACTTGATTGTTTCTTTCAAACGGTATCAGAAATCAAAACATATTCCAACTACTTAAAAATCTTTCAAATCAAGGACTCAATATGTTTTATTTCTGAGGGGGCATCAGAGTATCAAATAGGCATCACATCAAAAACATTTATCAGTGGGGCATTTCATATCATAGCAATATCATATCATATCAAGTATCATATCAGGAGGCAAATCAATTGCATATCAGTTTCATATCAAATCTGTCATCATATCAAATCTGTCATCATATCAAACCTATCAACATATCAGCAATCAATTAACCCAGGACCTTTATCAATCAACCCAGGACCTTTATCAATTAACCCAGGACCTTTATCAGTGAACCCAGGACCTATAATCAAACCAGGACCCATATCAGATCAGTATCATATCAGAGGCATCAGAATCATATCAGCACCATCATCAGAGGCACATCATCATCATCAGGAAGTACATTAATCAGAACTATCAGGGGCATATCAGAACCAGGACCTGAATCAGATCATCATACTAAGGGAATCTTTGAATCGGTGTTCTTCACACATCGACTCAAAGAGGGGCATTTGTAGACATAAAAAATTGGCAAAGGCTTAATTCAATCAGAAAGGTGCAACAAATCATCAAAATAGCATGAAAAATCAATAAATGGAACAAAGGCAATTCAAATCAAAGAAAAATTCAATTAAATGATTAAATAAAGCTTGAAAAGGGGAAAAACACTAAGAAATTGATTAAATTCAATTAATGACATAGTTGTTGAAATGAAAAATCAAAATGAACCTCTTACCCTTCATGGCTAAATTTAATTACTTTAATTAATTAATAAATCATAAATTCTCTCAACAAAGGAAAAAGGAGACAAAATGGACACAAATCACTCACTTTTGTTGAAATGGTCCAGCCTTTTGAAACCATTTAAATGTTTGTCCCCCAATTTAGGGACAAAGCAAAGCCAATTGACCTTACCCAAGCATAACCATGGTTATCTCACTCTACCCCCTACCCTTGGGAAAATCTTATAAATAGAAGGCATTTTGAGGCATTATTCATCCACTCCATATCTTTGAATTGCAGCAAAGCTTTGTCAATTTGCATCCATATCACTCACTTATCATTTGTCATTGCTAATTAGCTTAAATTGCTTTGATCATAGTAGATTGTTCATCAAATAGAGCTAGAATTTGATAGAATAGATCTAAATTTGCATATCATATAGCTTAATTCTCATCTTTAGAGTGTCACTAGTGAGGATCATAGCTGAGAGCCTCATTTACCACTTTATTTTAGAGATCCATGAGATGTTGATAGATTAATTATGCATTTGTTAGATTATTTTGCTCTAATTCTTGTTGTTCTTAGTTAATCTTGTAATTTCATGAAGGTGTAAATCACTCACACACAACTAGTTTGATTCCAGAACATGCAGATGAGAACCAGGTTTTTGATAAAGGTAAAGGCTGACGCTTGTTGGGATCCTTTTGTAGTTGAGTTATGAATGTTTGTACATTTGTATGGTTGCTTTCCTATCAGCAGTAGTGTAATTTCTTTCAATAAAGGAGCCTCAGAACTAAATAATGGATTGGAGGAATAAGAAGATGAGTTTGTTTTGGAGTGATAAGGAGAAGCTGGTTTTTGGGGTGGTCTGCTCTTCCAGAAGATTCTGGTATTCTTGTGCTGATCTTACGCTCAGCCATCCCCAGACAGAGCCAATGTTGGTACTCAAAATGCAATTTTGAGGTACCATGTAAAACGCTTGCTAAAGTGCTCCTTTTGGCCCAAAATGCACATGTGAAAAGGGTGTCTTCAGGTCATATAATGAGTGGAGAATGATTTGATATCTTTCATATACCCCATTGAGTCATTTTGAGTCCTTAGCCTGCAACTTGAAATGGGTTTTTGTCCGTTCGTTCCTAGGAGGTCCTGAATGCAAAATTTGCTAAGTGTGAAGGTCACTGGAAGGGATACTTTGAGATTGAATATCTTGAATTCTAATGAGCGTCATGAAAATCTGAGCCTGGCGTCTTGTTGTACACATTGCATACTCTCTATGTTTCCAATTTCAGGTCCCTGTGATCAGTTTTGACCCTATTTATTCATCCCCTTTCGGAGGTGTTTTCTTAGTTTTGCACTTGTGCAATTGTTCAGTTGTTCTCGTAGGCCCTGATTGTGGAGCTGTATCTTTTGTTCGGTGATTGGAAGTAAAGTGATGGTCACATCCCTGCATTGTAAACATTTTTTGTTTCATCTCTGTTAGTTAGCAGCTCATGACGAATCCATTGGATAAGTTTCCCAATGCAATTCCATTTGCGGTTTTTGTTGTTTGCAAAGAGTGTGAGGTGCATCAGTTTGTCAAAGGTTAACTTTGCTCGTTTATAACTTTTGACCAGTCAAACTTATCAATGAAATTCTTGTTGGTCTACATTGAAAAGTTGACATATTACTTCCAGTTCAGTTTTGAGCTTTCTGCCGATCCATTTGATATCTTTTTGAAGGCATTTCCAAAATTAAGTTTCCATGGTTTTCTGTGTTCTGAGTCTATCTTTGCAAGTACCAGTTTTCACAGGGCTATATCTTTTGCCTAGTTTACTCCCAGATCAAGATGATGATTGAATCATGATGTTTGCATCTCACTGTACTTATGTGCCAGTTTGTAGCCTCCTCGGACCTTGTTTGATATTTTTGTCAGGGTGATTCCAGATGCAGTTTATCAAGTTCTGACAGTGTGTTTGCAGGAACAGAATGAAAAGAGCAACTTTGAAGGTTTGTGACTTTCACCTCGCGTGTCGTCATGGGACACTGTTTTGCAGGATGGATGAGTATGTATCAAAGAACGGGCTTGTTCAGTGGCAGGGCTGGGTCAGGTGAATATGTCAGTTTTTAAAGCTAGTTCCAGAGGCCACTTGGACATTTTGGGCATGTTGCAAGGGGGGTTGTTTTGGCATTTCGGTGATCTGGGTATGATTGTGAATTGGATTCAAAGAGTGCAAAGGGCAATATAAAAAGAGAATAAAAGGGCCAACCATAGCTAATGTGAAAAGATTGATGTAGTCATAAAGGTCTCAAATGTAAAAGAAAGGCAACCTGTCAACGTGATAGGAATAAACCATGGTGCTAATGGTAGTTTGCAGTTTTCTAGGAGTATAAAAAGGGTGGGTAACGGTTTAAATTTCCAATGTACCATGACTTATTTCATCAAAGTGACCACATTTTGGGTATGTTGAGGAATGTGGAGCATATGGTTTAATTGATGATGTGGAGAATTTGAATTTCTACAGACATGGCAAATCACAATTGCTTTGATCTTGTTGCCGAAATTTTGGTTTTTCTCTTGAAATCTTTTACTTTTGGCTCTGCTCCTCTGAAAGAACCTGATTATATTTCTCACTTGAGTCAAGATGTCAATAAAAGGATGGCAAAGATAGTTACTTTGAGAGACAATTATGGAGTAAGCACTTAGAATATGGTTATCAAGATAAATAGCATAAAGTTAATGATAAAGCTATTGTTAGTCTCTCAAAAGGTGCTACACACATATATTGATAAGGTGGATTCTTCCAGGGTTCTGCGTGAGTTTGTGTCTATAGGAAATATGGAAGTTGTAAAAAGACTCATGGAAAATCCCCTACGCATGAAAGAGAGTCAACATCAATTTGAAGGCTAGCATAGGTGTCTTAAGCAAACAAAAGGTATTGGTGAAGAGGTATTGAAGCTGTTCTTTCATATGCTACAACTAAGCATGAAGCCCAACAAATTCACCTTTGTAACACTTTTTGATTTGTGCTACCCCGGCAACAGTCAGATTTGGCAAGCAGATTCACAACCACATCATCAAAGCTAAATTGAATGTAGACAAATACATAGCCAGTGCCCTTTTTGACATTTTGGGTATGCCAAATGTGGAAATATGGCTAATGCCTTAGAAGTGTTTGAAAAAATGCTTGAAGAAGATGATGTCTCATGGAATGCAATGCTTGCTGGCCATGCTGTCAATGGAGTTGCTGAAATCCACAGTAAAAAAATTGAAATGGAAGAGGCGTTTCAATATAAGTGGAGTCTCACCAATTTTGGGGGCCTCACATTCAAATAAAAAAGAGGCATGTTCTTTCCAATGGTATGCTTATGCAATACAAGATGGAGATGCCAGTTAAAGCTAGTGAATGATGCCAGCGTACAATTGTATGAGAGTTTCCTGTGTAGGACATTTAGTGCATAAACAAAGGAGCTGCTCACAATAGTATGGAGCCAGCTCACGTAAAATGCCACTGGGAAGAGTTAATTGCAGAAGGGTGCTGCAATACATAACAATGGAGGCTCATTTTGGCATGCATGAGGTTGTCCTTCAATCTAAATGCCAGTGCAGCTACCAAATGGATAAAAGACTGTCAATGATCAGCGTAAGTGAAGGTGTGAGTGACCACTACACTTGGAAGCTCATGCGATAGGTACCCCGTGCTAGTGGATGGTGCCTTACCGCAAATGAAGGGAGTCAGGTGCAATGACTCAAACATTGATGCCCGTGTGGAGGGATTGCAAATCAGTAATGACCTATGCATAAATGAATGGATGTTCACCCAAAAAATGGAGTTACCTATGATTGTAGAGGCAGTCAATTAGATGGGGAGTCATGCCTATGGTACTCCCCATCAGGAAATAAGATGGAGGCTCCTTGCGTTGTTTATAGAGTCCAATAATGAAGAACTGTTCATGCAAGTATGAATGGTGACTCACCAGACAATTCAAGGAATGCCAGTCAAATGCTACTTATGTCACTAAATATGCTAGTGGAGTTGGAATGTTCAATGCAAAATGTATGGAGACTGCAGGAAATGACAGTCTTGATTTATTAAAGCTCGATTCTCCAAAACTGAATGATATGCATGTAATTGATGATGTGTCTGAAGATAGAGATACTAAAGAAAGACACTCACACATCAAGAGGGGAGTCTTACGCATAGAGAAGGGATTGCACGGCAAGAGACCAGTGTAGGAAAGAGGAGAACATGTTTGAAGATGTGGAGGACAAACCCAAGTATGTATTTCATGTTGGTCCTCCATTCGCCATGGTGTGTCTACAAAATGAATTGAGGAGTTACCAGATTGAGGAATGAGCCCATGCAAATATGAAGGAGGCAGCGTATAAGGAAATGGACTATGGGAAAAGCCAGCATAAAGCATTTTGAAAACAAGTCAAGGTACATGTTGGTAAAGGTAAAATGAAATAGGAACGGTGTGTATACTTGGCTGCCTATAAAATGGTGGTGCCTCACGCTATTTGACAGGAGGATCACCTCATGCTGTTAAGATATGTTAGCTCATGTAGTGAATACAAATAGTAGCTGCCAAACAAAGGGTAAAGCAGTGTATGCATAGCTCACATGATACACAGTGAATGCTTTGCATATGATTTGAGTGATCGCCAGTTCAATTGATGCATCCCACATGAAACACTTAAAAGCTTATGCTTTAGCTTATAAATGAGATACCTTACGCCAAATATGAAAAGAGTGCCCTGCGC
The DNA here is from genome assembly GCA_027943335.1 of Chamaecyparis obtusa. Classification (NCBI taxonomy): domain Eukaryota; kingdom Viridiplantae; phylum Streptophyta; class Pinopsida; order Cupressales; family Cupressaceae; genus Chamaecyparis; species Chamaecyparis obtusa. Next base: position 177,646 of record BSBK01002088.1, on the reverse strand, counting down.
TGTTTGGAAAGGAGCATCACGCCTAATATGCGGTGCAACATGAATCCCCATCATCATGCCCTTCCTCAACAAAACAAATTTTGCAGCTCGATTCAACTATCTGAGACTTCCTTCCCTGAAAAGGGGTTTCAAATGCAGAAGTTTGATGACTGCCAGCGGTGTCATAGGAGAGCACGTCGGTGCTATTGGATTCATCCCTGGGTATGATCTCGTGTCGTTCCCTGTATTCTGTGCATCATGACAAATGTATGAGATTCAAATTATGGCATGAGAAGTTTATCGAGATTCAAACTTGTTGTTGTTTGGCACTTTGAACTGGGATGATGATGATTTCAAAAGGGAGGAGAGGGCCTGAGTACAAATGGAGGCCCTCACGCATAAAGAAAGGCAGGCAAAAGGGAGTGCTTCACGCAGCACAAATAAAGCAAATGAAAAAGGGTTTATCCCACATTCATTGGGTAAACATTTTTCTTATGTTTATATTCAGTAATGCTCACATAGCATTGCAAATATGAAAGCCATGAAGGCTCTTGGTGGGCCCGCTCGGTTAGAGGTATGTGTGCGTGGTGGGCCCACATAATTTTGCAAGGAAGCACAGTTAAAGATTTAAAACATTCAAAACAAATCATCCCACATTTGGAATTTGGACCTCGAGATCCGTGCGACCATCAATGGTGGTCGCATGATCACAAGGGCTGAATTTGGCCCTTGCGATCATGCGCCTAGCTGCCATGTGGTGTTTCTGGTGAGATGGTGGATGAGGTGGCAGGCTAGCCAATTCGGGCCTGCCATGTGTCAGGTGGGTCCTGCTGCAAGAGGCCAAAAATAATATTTTATTCAAACTCCCTTTCCTTCCCGTGCAAATTCAAACTTAAAAAAATCAAAATTATAAATGTGAATTTATATAGTCTTGACTATGTAAAAAATTCAAAAATCTAAGTTGCAGAGCATAGACTGAATTTAATTACTGGGAGCTTGATTTTTCGCCTGAATATCAAGTGTTATATACCGCCGGAAAGGTGAGAAGACGAGGATTCCGTTTCTGACATTAGATTCAATGTAGGTCCTGTTGGTTATGATATATTTCCAGTTGAACATTTTAGGGGGGCCAGGAAGATATTTTCAAAATATCTATTTTGTCAATCCGATGATTCACAATCAGTTTGAGAGGTTGAAAAGATGTGTTTTCAAGGGGATAGAGCAGATCAGGTTTGCTGTTCCAGACTTCATGACTCATTTAGTGAGTAGTTCAGAGTTTGACAAGTGTCTATTGGTGATGCTTTCTGGTGTTTTCCCCTTCTCTTCTTAGTCTCATTTCTTTTCATTTCGAGGGGTTCCAATCTTTTGGCATGAGCAGAGCTCTGCACGTTTGAGTTCCAATTTTGGTTTATGATTGTCTAGCATAATGGTTTCTGTGTGTCTCATTTTCTGTCATAGATTCAATACAAGTGTTTGTAACTTTGATTGCAAATTGAAATACATGTAAGGCATGTATGGTTTTCAAAGAATTGTCTTCATTGTATTGAGTTTCAGTTTCAGTATGAATTCAGTGTTCAAGGGATATTGAATTTGTCTTCTCCAAGGGAGAATGTATCTGTTTGTATTTGGATATCCTTCAAGGAAGGATTGTAAAATCCTTAAATGCAGATTGGAAATTAATCAGTGCTATGAATTTGTATGATTCTTCATATTGAGAGATGGAAATGTGTTAATGTAAGGCATTAACGTAGGGATATTAATCAATGAAACATGGTTTGTAGTTTGGGTTTATATTTACTGGTTTTGACTCCATGCTCGGATTGAAGGCACTGATCTTTATTGTTAGAAGTCATTTGCCAAACTAGCATCAATTTAATCAATCAACTATCCCTTTCTGTTGTTGAGTTTGAAAGATAGATTGAGCATGTGGGTAGGCTTCCCATAATAGAGGTTCATCTCAGTTATGAATCTTGTTGCAGGACCTATTTATTCTATTTAATCCATTTGTGAAATCTGCTTATTAAGTGTTTGTATTAGTTTATATCTGTTTGCATAAGCAGAGAAGTGAGGTACACCCGCTTGGGTCTGTGGAGCCCGAAGTGAAGAAGGATTTAATTCTTGTCAATTAGCATTTCTCTTGCTAGGAAAAGAGCATCAAAGGGGAGAGATCAAGTTATGATCTAGTTATTTACCCATGCAAGAAAAATAGCCAACAAATCCCAGGGTAGTTGGCTATCCTGCATGTTTGGGAGATTTGATGGAGCCGTGTGAACTTATTTTCATATGTGATGGATTTGGTAGAGTTGGATAAACAGACTTGGGTCTTGGGTAATTGGTTTTGATGTATTTAATGGAACTTGGCATGGTCTTGGTTGCTCAGCGTGGCCTAGGAGGAGCTCGGCCTTGCTTAGGAATTTAGTGCCTATTAGAGGCCATATAAGTAATTTTCCATAAAGATTTAGAGGCTTCAAATTTTAGGGATTGAAGAGGGCCTATATTTCTACCTACAATTGAAAGCATGAGTTCTAATTCATCTGGAGCTAGGAGATATCATGATTTTACTAAGACATCAATTTTGGGAATTTAATTGTTGTTGTTGGCCGACTTGTGGCATTTAATTTCGGTATTTGTATTTAATTTATGTTTAGGGCTAACCTGTGGCTTAGATTGGTATAAGTAGAGGTTGTGGGGGAAGTCTTTAGGCAATCATTCATCCATCTTGGAGAAGAGGAAGAGGTAGAGGAGCGATTTTTGAGGAGAGCTAGTAGCTGCAGCTTGGGAAACAAGGAGATTGCTTGGTGAGCTTGTGAGCACAAGTTTAGATCTTCCTCGGGGGTTCCTACCAGTGTGTGGATCATGGCTAGCTAGGGTTTGGTTTGGATCTTGCGAGATCTTGTGGTGTTTCTATTGTAATTGCATTATATTTGGCCGTAACCCGAAAGGCCTTACAGCCGGGCATGTTGGATGAAAATATGATGATTCTATTATGAGTATTGGCATTGTGTGGATCTATATCTCTATATTGTTATTATATTCTATTGTGTGGTTATTTGCTGGGGGCTAGGACATCTCCATTGGGGATTCTCCTGCCTTGCACTGCATCAAAAAAGATAGTAAAACAAATGTAATATTGTAGTGTATCAAATGTTTAAATGGTTCTATTATATGGTATTAATGCTTTAAATGTTATATTGTTCATAAAGGATACTTAGGAATATAGATGGAATTAAATAGTAAATTCAAAAAATTTCATAAATCATTACTTAGGTTTTCTTTTGCAAAGAGAATATTTGTTCTCTTCCCCAGTTCTCTTGTGGGGCATGACACCTTTTGTCTTATATAACTACTAATAGAGTCAGAATATTTTGCAAGGATAAAAAGTCTCCTAATAGGGGTTTACTCTTTGATCAAGAGGCTCCCTAGTCAACATATCTTGTGTCATTGTGTCATTGTGTTACTATGTATGAATATCTTTCTATGGTTGTTAATTACATTTCTTATATGGTTAAATGTTGTTGAAGTTGATAAAGGTTATAATGATCAGATAACTGATTCACCCCCCCCCTCCCCCTCTCAGTTATCTTGGAGAACTTTACTTTCTAACAATTGGTATCAGAGCAGCAGGTCCTTGAAAGAAAATTTTAATAGCTTAAGGAGATCAATGGTGAATTTTAGGAAAGAAAGCCCTAAGTTTGGAGTGAATTTTGAAAGCTGGAAAGAAAAGATGAAGACATGTCTACTGTGTTTAGGACTAGGTTATTGATTGATTACTAAGAATGAGAAGACTATCATTGATGAAGATATTATTGAAACATGTACTAATGATGAGAGAGATCTATTCATATGTAACACACTTGCCAGAGAAGCACTTTTGTCTGCCCTTCTGGAGAATGAGTACTGTCAGGTAAAATGTTTGAAAACATCTCATGAAATTTGGAAAGCTTTACACTCTACTTTTGAAGGTGATGAACATGCAAAGAAAGTTAGATTACATAATTGGATATGTGCATTTGAAGATATAAGAATGATGGAAGATGAATCTGTTAGAAGCTATATTGGTAGAATGTCAGAAATTATTGCAGGTATAAAATCTTGTGGAGGAACAAAGATAGAGAATGAAGTGATATGGAAAATTATGAGGATGTTGAATCATTCATTTAAGTAGACAACATAGATGATTGAACAAGTTATACCTTTTACTTCAAACTTTACTAGAGAGACTCTTCTTGAAAAATTAGAAGCAACAAAGATGAACTTGAGGTTATTAGGAAACTTTCCTAGAATGCAGACAACATTCAGTGCTCTTAGTGTTCACCCTACTTTGTCAAGAAGCATCAGTGTGAGCGGAGATTATGCTAGCAGCAGTAGATCTAGAAATGAAGAAGATAGGAATATTGAAGAAGGTATTTCCTTGCTTGTGAAGAGAGAACCTGACAATAAGAAACTTTTTAAATGTTGGACATGTCATGAATATGGTCATTTTGCATCTAAATTTCCTAAGAGAGTTAAAAAGTATAGAAATAATTTTAAGCCTAGAATATCTAAGGAATGTTATTATTCTAATGATGAAGAACTTGAAGCTAGTATAGAGAGAACCTTAAGTGAAAGTAATACTGAGAATACTCATGACATAGGATTTGTAGCAATTAAAGAAGAAAATCTTGAAATAGAGGTTAAGGAAGAAAAATCCCTAGTTTCTCAAGTTGAAAAGAAAGCTGATTGGATTATAGATAGTGGTTGTTCACATCATATGACTGGGGATGTGAGAAAGTTCATAAAGTTTAACAATTATGATGGAGGAATTGTTAGAGTTGCAAATAATGCACCTTGTTTGATTAAAGGTATAGGATCTATTACTCTTGATGGAAAGACTAATATTGATGATGTTTAATTTATGGATGGTTTGAAATGTAATCTTTTGAGTGTTGGACAGTTAGTTGATAAGTGATATCAAGTTTGGTTTACTAAGAAAACTTGTGTGATAAAAGACAAAGATGGAAATTTGATCGATACTAGATCTATAACAAGAGGTAATGTATTTCAGTTTAATCCCACTAAGATGACATGTTTGATTACTAAGATTGATGATAGTTGGTTATGGCATAGAAGATTTAGTCATATAAATTTTGATAACATTGTGAAAGTGAGTACTACACTTGTAGTAAGAGATTTGCCTAAAATTATGAAGCCTACTAACATGATCTTCAAGGAATGTGTGATGGATAAACAAATGATAAGTTCATTTCCTAGTAAGAAGTTCACATCTACAGAGAATTTGGAGATTGTTCATACAAACTTGACCATCCCTACAAGGACTAGAGGATTCTATGAAGAAAGGTATTTTATGATTCTTGTTGATGATTTTACAATAATGACGTGGATTGCATTTCTTAAAGAAAATTCTGAAGCATTTGATAAGTTTAAGATCATAAATAATAAAGTTGAGAATTAATCTGGAATGAAGATTAAATGTTTGAGATCTGATAGAGGTGGTGAATTTTCTTCTAGAGAGTTTAACACCTTTTGTGAAGTGAATGGTATTAAGAGATAGTTTTCAGCCCCTAGGACACCTGAACAAAATGGTATTGCAGAAAGAAGAAACAAATCAGTGATTGTAGCAAAAAGAGCTATGTTATTTGAGAATGACTTAGCAAAGATATTTTGGAGAGAAGTAGTGAACACAATAGTGTATACAATGAACAAAGTACAAATCAGAGCAGACATAGACAAGACACCCTATGAATTATGGTCTGGACATGCACCCTTAGTTAAGTATTTTAGAATTTTGGAAAAAAATGTTATATAAAGAGAGATGATGATATTGGAAAGTTTGATCCTAGAAGTGATGAAGGTATATTTCTTGGATATTCTTTGAAGAGAAAAGCTTATAGATGTTGCAATAAGAGAACTAAGAATATTGTTGAGAGCACAATTGTTAAAGTTGATGAAAAGTTTAAAATTCAGGACAGAGTGCTTGATTATGAATCAGATGAAGGAACTCATCCTAGACCTAACATTGAGACTACTAAATTGTTCTATGAAACTGACAGTGATTTGTTGAATGAAAACCATAATGATATGATTGAAGAATTGACACCTGAAGTGAGATCTGAGAAAGTGACACCTAGCAAGAATTTATAAAGGAATCATCCTATTGAGAAGATTATTGGAAACATAGATAGAGGAGTTCTAAGTCAAAATAAGGTACAAGAACAATTATGTTTGATTTCTCAAATAGAACCTAAATCTACTAGTGAAGCTTGTGAAGATGAACATTGGATTAAAGCTATGAAAGAAGAACTAGATGAGATTGAAAAGAACAAAACATGGGAATTGGTCCCTAGAGCTAAAGATGCCACTATGTCTTCCATCGGCGATGAATTTGGGAAGACTGGTGTATAGTGTGAAAATGGATTCACACTCTATACAAAGAAGAGGAAGAATACCAAAATTTATCCTCCAATGAAACCTGATTAACACAAAGGTAAGTGTCAATTCATGATCTATACAAAGGAGATAAATGGCTTGGGTTAACTTCTTCATCACCTCTAGAAAGAGAGGGTTTAGGAAAGAGTAATTGAGAATATTTGAAAACTAAATCAAGAAGACTAATATTGAAATGAAGAAATAAAAAGTACTTACCTTTGAAAAAGAATCTACAGAAAACATTGTCAAATGGTCTCAGAAACTGTTGATTTTCTTATTGTTTAACCAAAATTGTGAGATCTACAAAACCTAGAAATATTTTTATTTTTTGTGCTAGCTTGTCCTTGACCCAAATGAAGGTCGACCTTGACCCCAAAATGTTTACCTTGATCTGCGCTACTCTAACAAAAATTTTGTTCACAAATCTTGAATTTTTTTTGAAAAGGGTATCTGAATCTACTCTGTAATTCATTGTTCTACACTTGCACCTATGAGAAAAATAGTTTTTTTTGTTGGGGGGAGGGGTTCACCTTGGTCAAACCCCAATTTAGGAATTAACCTTGAAATTGAATTGAAATTGTAGTAATAAACAAAGTAAATGGAACAATTCACCTTGCTTATGTTGAAACCCTTATGAATGATTGCAATCCTTGAATCCGCAAGTATGGATGCTCCAAATGAATTTAGAATTGTAGGATGTAGGTTGTCTCAAATCAATTTCCTTTAGATCGTCAACACCAATCTTGAATGGATCTTGGAATAGGAAGAAGCTTGAATAGATATGGATGGAGAAATCTTCAACAAGAGGGCTCCATAGAGATTGAATCCTTCAATGGCTACCAATGGATCTCCTTGATGAATTGAATGGTTAATGCTTGAACAATTGAATAATTGAATGCTTGAATGTAGATGATTACTTGAATTCTTCCTTTCTTACTTTATTCTTAATGATTGATGATGGATTTCTTGATAATGGATGTGAAAATAAGAGAAGAAAGCTTCCTTATATACTAGTCTAGGGCACAAACTTCTAGAGAGGACAACATAGGAGAATTAAATTCCCATTAAGCCTATACCCTTAGAAGTGGACCTAAATTAAATATATTTTAAGATTTACCATTTGGAAGCCCAAAGTAGATGACTTGAAAGTGGGAAATAATTCTTTTTGAAATCTAGCATCCGAAAACCTTCAAAATTTGAAATTTGGACCCTAGGTCAAGGTCATGGTCGACCTTGACCCAACAAGGGTGACCTTGACCCTGAAGTCAAGAAACTCATAATTTTAGATTGGGATGCAAGAAACAGGTAGGAAAGAAATGGAGAATAGAGTAGAATAGGGGAAAAAGCTAGATCCAAGTCAAAGACTCATTCAAGGCATTTGACATGACCCCAAACCACTTAGTGGGCTAAGCGAGTCCTAAATGGAAGTGCTTCCATTTTCTGACAATACAATTGGTTATACAGAATGTTTTCATGAATGTGAAGCTATTGGAGCTTTTGGTTGAAAATTACAAGATGGAAGAAAAATGTATTAATGATGCCAGTGGAAATGAGTTCATGAAGATGTTTGTCGATTCCATTTCTAAAGTATTTGGTCTAGAGCAAGGTTTTTTCAAGAAATTATTTTATGTTGAACTAAAGAATGAATTCGTAGGGGAAGACACAACATATATGCAATGAAAATTACCTTTGCATGAGATAGTAAGGGAGCCCTTGACTCAGGAAGATGGGCCACCCTTTAATGTAAAATTTTTTAAGAACTATTTTGATATGACCTATCAAACTTGTGGGTGGGTTGAAGGAGTAGAAGTACCTGACCTAATGAATGAAGGTCCAATGGTGTTGGCAATGGATGTTCAGATATATGATCCCAAAACTTTTGATTATGCTAGCTACATTGTAGAAGATAAGCACTACTATTTCATAAGTTTAAGAGTAGTAAAAACCCATTTTTCAAACATTACTCCTTGTTGATGCATATGGTACTTTTTTATGGCCATTAAAAGGGAATATGTTTGGAAGAATTTAGGTTGTAGGTTGAAGATTAAGATCAAAATGATCACCCTGTACAATGGTGGACATCATTATGGGATTACAAATACACTAGCTCAGATTATATTAGGTTTGAGGAATTGTTTGTGCAACCATTATATTCTTTGCTGAATTTTATAGCTCCTAGTTCTATTTCTATTGAGAGAAAAATATTTTTGAGACCCAAGGAGTATGGGTTGGGTAACATTGTAAATCACAATTGGGGAGATTGGTATGCTTGTGCAAACTTCACATACTTTAGGATATATGGGTTTGAGGGAAGCCCTAATAGATTACCTAAGTCTATACCAGATAGGATAGCCTATCTAGAAATTGTTAGATAGATGAGTATTTCTAGTAATAAGAAGTTTGGAGGATCTTCTCACAAGCAGTCATTTCTTCCTTGAACTTTTAATTTCAGAGATTTTACCATAGTTTCCACAAAAGATTATGAAATCATCGGTGCAAATTTGGAGGATGAATATCATATGTTTCAAAATGATGCTAGGGACTATTATGACCCTAAAGGATACATACAATAGTGCATAAAAAAATAAAAATTTGGGGATTATATTTATAAGACTTTTGAATTAGAAGATATGTTTAAAAATATGGAAGGGTCAAATGTTCCAAGAATTATTGACAAACACAATAAAAGAATGGTGCATAAATAGAAAGACATGGTACAATTCATCCAAGGGGCAATAGATTCAGGGGATGAGAAAGGAGAGCCCCTTGTAACTAGACAAATTGATTTTCCTGAGATTGAAATAGAAGAAACCCATGATGAAAGGCTTAATGAATATAAAAAAAAGTTTTCCAATGAAGATTTCATTAAATCCAAAGAATTTATGACATGTGCATACAATTACAGGGGTAAAAGTCTTAGGGAGTCAATCCCAAACATTACCCCTAAGATTGAACAAGAGCTTCTATTGAAGTTGAAAGAAGATGTCAGAAAGGAGATAGAAAAAATGACCCCTGAGAGAGGGAGGCAAATTTTGATTGAAGCAGGTATAATTGTTTTTCTAGGATGGGACCTCAATGCCTCATTTATTTTTGACAACATGATAAACTTGGGGAACTAATGTCTCAAATTAGACATTCAAGGTGTAAATGATGTGTTTATTTGATTACAGTTTGTAGAAGAGGAAAAAATAATGTTGATATGGGCCTTGTACCCACAACATAAGAGACCACAAATAATAGACATTGATAAAGGATTTGAGCATATGATGAGACTCAAGGTCAAGGAATCAAGCCCCTTGGTCACTGTTGGCATCAGTGTGAACATTGCTAAGTTGAATGAGGCTTAGGTTAAAATGTTATCCTTTGAGAGAGACCAGTGGAAGAATCAATATGAAGATTTGTTAAGAAAAAAGGGGATATTACTCTATCTTATGTCTTTGTTTGAGTTCTTTGGATTAAATCAGTGATTTACATTGATTGATAGTACAATTGATTTGGTTATTTTGGATGAACTCTAAACTAGAAAATTAGAACATATGTGTTGATTGGTCAATCTTATGTTCTATCTTATTGGGCTTCTACAAGGAAGTTAAAATCAATAGGACTAGATTATTATTTCCTTAAATTTCTTAATCAATTAAAGCATCATCAAAGTGATAATAGACTATCTTAGAGGGGCTATTTTTACAATTATTAGTTGTCGTTGCTGAAAGATCAACCTATTAATGTCTGATAAAATTATAGAAGACGCAGGAGGTTGTTAAAACCATGTCATGAATCTTGAAGGGAGCACTGACCATTATGCCAACAATCTCCCCCTCAACATTACTCGAGGGTACTATGACCAAGCTCTGATACCACTTGTTACAAGTAGTGGTTGTCATTGCACCAAAAGATCAACATGTTAATGCCCGATACAACCACTAGACTTATAGAAGACACAAGAGGTTGTTAAACCATGTCACAAATCCCAAAGGGAGTACTGACCATTATGCCAACATATATTTTTTGTCTCCAAAGTTATACTAACAAAAAAAATTGATAAATATTTAATATACTTCACCCTAATAACAAGGCACTAGTTTGACATATTGTGTTGGAGGTTTCATTGCTGGTTACAAACATATATAATTTGGGATTAAGAAATAGACATCCTAATGAGAACAATTTCATGAAATTCAAAATTCATTTTCAATTCTAAATTAATAACATAATCAAGGAAGTTTTAGTTTTCAAATAAATCAAATTTTAGGATAAATACAACAATCTACTATAAAAAGCCGTAGAAGATCCTAAGGTGTATGCCTACCAGCCTTGGTCCTGCAGAGATGAAATTGTAGAAGTTCACATCCTAGGAATGGTGGAATTTGTCAGTTGGCCAAATCCCTTTGGGTTTCTCATAATTGGAAATAAGAATCCAAGAAAATCCAATTTGTTGATTTCAGCACCAACATGTTGGAGTTAGTTTTGTGTTACTGTTATGTGATTCTGCAAGCAACATGCTATATGGTGGCTTTGTAGTTTTAGCCTTTAGGTATATAAATAAACAATGAAAGGATGGGGACTCCCTATTGTCATTGGGATGGTGAAAGGATGCCTAGGTGTCCTTGAGCATCTTATGTATAGTAGCGAGTCTGCGAGGTTACTGCCTAGAGGAAATATCCCAAGAACTTCCCCAATCTATAAATTCCTAGGCAAGGTAGGGTAGGTCATTCAAGATGCATCCCCATATAACACTATTTTTTAACTATTATTCCTATAGTTCTTTCCAAATTTTTATTGAAATGAGTTAATGTTTCCAACCTACATACATATGAAAGCACCTCTCATTACTATCAATTTTTTTACAGTAGTTTAGTATTACTATATTTCAAATAATTTTCATGAAACACTATTTATGAAACATGGATCAATGAGTTTGACACAAAAAACTACACACTTGAATTTTGATAGCAATATCACAATTTGACTTACTATGGAAAATATCTCCTACTTATCAATTAATGAGCTTAAGTGGATTTCTAACAAATGGTCCATAAGGCACAACACTTGTTGAAGGCTTTGCAAATGGGGTTTCAAGTAGAGTGGAATTAACGATGGAGGAAACTCTGTAGTTAAGCACACTCAAGCTAGAGTAGTACTAGGATGAGTGACCTCTAGGAAATTCCCAGTGCTTCACCTTTGTGAGAATCACCTAGATGTAGTGAGTGATAAGTGTTCCATTCAATCTCATGAGAGATGGGTTCTCATGAACCACCACTCATGAAACATGGATCAATGATTTTAACTCAAAAAACTACACAATTGATTCCTGATAGCAATATCACAATTCTTTCATTCATTTTTTGAGAAGAGAGCACATATTTGTATGAATGTAACTACAAAAATTATTGTTTTTCTATAGAAAGTGAACTTCCTTTCATTCATTTTTTTTGTACAGAGTAGACATTCGTATGTTTGTAACTCCAAAAATTCATGGTTTGATAAACTTTTGGAATGGAGGGATAGGTGGATAGTGGTACTAATATATGGTACTTCAAAAATTAGTGATAAAAAATGTATAATAAATAATTATCAAAATTATAAGCTACCTAATAGTAAACATAATGCATTGAATGATGAAAATGTCTAATTTTAGAATATGTTGATATTTAAATTATCATTATGATGATTGCATTCAGAATTGAGATATGGTTGACCTATTCTTCAATCAATAACCCTCAAAGTTCATGGAAAACTACTCTTCACTAGATATTTTTGGTCCATTTAACCCATATAAGAAATCATGCTTCATAGTGTGAAACCTTTGAGTTAAAGGAAAATCATCAGAATTTAAATGTAATGCTAAGAGCCTAGGGGTTTTATATTCTTTTCTTTGATAATTTTCTAGTATACTCACATATATAAGAAATCGTGTGTCATAGTGTCAAACCTTTGAACCAAAATAAAACCATCAACCCCTAGTAGATGGACAACTTTTAGCTTTTAAGTATACAATATTAAAATTTCAAAATTTTCATAGTTTACAACTTAAATGTTATTTATATAATCTAAAGCTCTGGGAAGTTATACTGTGTGTTATTGTGGTGATGACTTGACTGTGAAAATTTGCAAAATACACCTACAAGGTGAAAAATCCCTCAGAAAATATAATAAATAAATATTTCAAAATTATTCAAAGTAGGATATACTATACCATCTATATATGCTAATATCAGTAAAATAGAAATACAAACATCTACTACCTAATTTACAATTGTGGTTGTCTATGAAAAGCCCTCCATATTTATTTCCTAAATAGAACATAAAATTTAAAGAGTGTATGTGAGCGTCATATTTTTTATATGGGGAAGAGATCATGGGAATTCAAGGCATATTTAATTCTCACATATTAGTGTCAAATTATTTTCTTCAATACAAAATGTCTTGATTGAGAAACTAGTTTGCGAGGAGTGCACCAAATGTTCTGGTTATGGAGTGGAGATGTGTCACTCATGAAAATAATTTAGTTCACATTTGTAATCTGTTATTTTCTTCACTATGTGTGTTCATTTAAATTTAAATATGTTGCACTCCTATGCATATATATAAAATCAAATGAAATAATGAGGCCTTTATCTTTCTGACACCATCATCCAGCACACGTGCATGAAAAACACACAAAAAATTCCTCATAAAATGAGAGGAATTTAAAAATATTTTTTGATGCAAAAGGTATAAGATAGGTGTTGAACTAAAAAACACAAACTATTTCTAATATAGTTCATAGTGAAAAAGAAGGGATCCATTGTGAGGTCCCCTACAGGAATTCTATGACAAAGTAGCATGAGGTATTACTATAGTAACCTATTTTATATTATTTCTATGCTTGGTTAAATTGTTGTAGAGTTTTTTTAAAAATTTATCTTGATCACATTTATTTATAATGTTGCAGGTCTTTCAATAATTTGAGACCCTAGGAAACACTAAAACTTGACTTTTAAAAGTTTTGGTGAATATTGAAAGGTTTATTTTCACAAAGATCTTGCGAGTTTACTTCTTGGAATAGTATTGTATGCAAAGATATTCATGAAAAGGTCATTGTCCTTTCTAGCCTAAATATTGAGGTTATCCAAAAGAAATATTTTTCTTTCAAGATATGGCATTTCTTTAACTCAACCTTCACAGTGCGGCCACTTAACACAAGGGCTTTTTCTAGGATGGCCTCTTTGCATCCAATTCTAAAAAGAAAACTAAAATAGGAAGCACAAGATTTGTTAACCCAAAATGTACTGGCCATTAGTGGAGCAAGAGATTCCGTTCTAGTTGCTTGGGAAGATAGTTCATCAAAATAATTATTGCACTTTTTTATAGTTACGAGGAAGGAAAAATACATGTTAACATAAAATGCTAACAAAGAGAGTGTTTGAAAAAACTAAGGTTTTTTAATCAGTGTTTTGAATCACACAATAACCCATCAGTATGATGAAATATTGCAACTAAATATTGTGGACTTGATAAAATATATATAATCACAGTAAAAAACTAACTAAAATTATTTTAGAGCCTTAGGCAATGGAAGATTCTAAAATATAATTATATTTATAGATTTAAATTTTGTGGGATTTTTCTTTATGTTGGAGATCATGGACATGTCTTGAGAATTTAAAATATTGTGATATTTCTATCGGGATGGAACTGTGTATTTTTTGAGTCAATCTCATTGACCCATGTTTCATTAGTAGTGGTTCACAAGAACCCATCTCTCATGAGAATGAATGGAACACTTACCACTCATTGCATCTAGTTAATACTCATAGAGGTGAAGCAACAAGAAAGTCTCAGTGCTTCACCTCTATGAACATTAGCTAGATGTAATGAGTGCTAAGTGTTCCATTCAACCTACCTAACAGTCATAGCTATACTCCTTTTATTTTCATACTTTCAGTACTTAATTCATACATGTACTTTGACTATTTGAGACACTTATCTATTTGAGGATCTGTTGAATCCTATGTTATATGTTCGATACCTGATTATGTAATCAAGGTAAACTTGAGATACTATATGTTTTGATTTAGTTTAGTTTATGATGATGTCATATATGATGTACTATGGTGTTAAATACTATTATGGTGGAAAGTTGGTTTAAGAAACTCATGATATGTTATTTAATAAATTCACAGACATAGTTTTATACCATGTAGTATTGATGATGTATTGTGTTTTATATCATGTTTTTTTGGACCTACTAATGTGTGAAATGAGTGTGCACAAATATTTGACCATGGATCTAAATCTGGGGAATCAGTATTAGAACCCATGTTGTATACCATGTAATTCAAGGTCCTCTTTGTATAAATAAATGTGGACCTCGTTGTATAGTCCTTATTTTGTGAATTTGGTTTGCATGTGTGTATTTAATTTAGTTAATGTGTATGTGAATTAACCATGTCATTTATTTTAATTAAATGTGCCAAATTTGGCAATTGTTGCATAAATGTTTGTTAGAAAGTAAAGTCCACTAAGATAACTGAGGGGGGGGGGGTGAATTAGTTATTTGATAAATATAATTTTTATCAACTTCAATAGATTTTAACCATGTAAGAAATGTAACCAGCAACCATAAAAAGATATACATGCACAATAACACAATGACACAAGATATGTTGACTAGGGAACCTCTTGATCAAAGAGTAAACCTCGGTGGGAATGATGCCCACAAAAGATGAACTAATATGAATATTCCTTGTGAAATTATGGACTCTATTAGGAGTCTTATGAAATACATTCAGTACATATGAATCCTTGTTAGGATATTTTTAATCCCTGTTAAAAGATTCTAACTCTGTTAGGAGTTATGGAAGACAGAAGGACCCATTGCCCAAACAGCTTCAGGGTAAGATCACTGAAGTCATTGTCCAACTAATCTTTGTATTACACAACAAAATAATACCAAAATATTACTGACCTCAACAAATCAATACTCCTTCTCTGACTATGCCAAACCACACTAACTCCTTCTTCAGATCTCAATACCAGATCTCAGTACTTTGCATATCCTCTTTTAACAATTTCTCTTTCACAATTCCTTACATTCATCACATTCCATATTAAAACAAGGAATACATTCCTTCCTTTATGCCACACTCAAGTAAATACAAATGAGTCAGCATACAAATTACAAAATAAAACTTTCCACATGTTACATTAAAATTACATCAAACTGTCAGCTTCCAATCAATATAATTCTTTACTAATGCGACCTCAGATCTTGCATTGTCAACCACATCACTATCAAAATGTCTCCAACTACTCTCTAACTACTCATAACCATATTCCATCCCAATTAGGAGATATCATCCGATTTCCACAAACCGCTACTCAGGAACACTACCTGAATACTGCTTCCGCTAATTTCCTCATAACTTCCATGAATTACTATTTTCACTCTTAACCATGATCTAATAACATGTCATAGAATAATTCCTCAACTAAACATAGCTTTATCCTCAATATCCCAAG
The DNA here is from genome assembly GCA_027943335.1 of Chamaecyparis obtusa. Taxonomy (NCBI): domain Eukaryota; kingdom Viridiplantae; phylum Streptophyta; class Pinopsida; order Cupressales; family Cupressaceae; genus Chamaecyparis; species Chamaecyparis obtusa. The sequence continues at coordinate 161,737 of BSBK01002088.1, read as the reverse complement.
TGCGCTAACTCAAACACTGTCTGCTTCTCTACTAATCTTCAGCAGATCACTATTTTGACATCAATGACAATCATAGTCATGAATGCAACAACAACTGCTACAGAATGGCTACTAATAATCTCTTATAGGATATATTTAACATTCATTCCTAACAATCTCCCCCATTTGCATTGAAGGCAACATAGATGAAAAAACATCCAAGTTCCATAAATCCAATACTGCAACACTGCTGCTCTGAAAATGCTTCCAAGTTTTCTTCATCAATCAAATCTTGCTTCATTTTCCTGTTCAGTTCTCTCCAACAGATGGTACAAATGGTTTTTCATGTACACTTCTCCCCCATTGACATCAATGATAGATGTTTCATCATTATGTCAACAAAAAATTCAAATGTCAAAAGACACTGTTCAGAAAATACATTCACTAGAGTCCTCATGACTCATCTTAGATACACATACTCCCCCATAGAGAAAGTACCAACATCTAGTCTAGAAGAAAAATAGGGCTCATATACCACTGGACAGATGCAACAATATGCATCACTTTTCAAAATTATGCCGGGGCATAACCCCAAGCATACCTCTTAGATACTCAAATATATCTTTAGGAAAAGGTTTTGTAAATATGTCTGCAATCTGCTCCTTTGTGCTTATGTACTCAAGTCTGACTTCTTTCAGTGCTACTTTCTCTCTCACTACATGATACTTTATCTCTATATGCTTTTTGTTAGAATGTAACATAGGGTTCTTACACATACTAACTATGATGGTGTTATCACAATGTATAACAACAAGTTCAACAACTTTCACTCCAATATCCTTCAGCATTTGTTTCATCCAAATTATCTAGTTACAATTGTTTTCTGCCACTACATACTCTGCTTCTTCTATTCTCTATGAAATACAATTTTTCTTCTTGCTTAGCCAAGAAACCAATCTTCCTCCAAGGAAAAATGCTCCACGACTGGTGCTCTTTTTATCATCAACACTGCCTCCCCAATTAGCATCTATATATGCACATAGGGTAAAATCATCTAATTTTTCATACCACAATCCATACTCAAGTGTGCCTCGTAAGTACCTTAGTATCCTTGTTACTGCTAGATAATGTGATTCTTTGGGTTCAGCTTGAAATCTTGCTACAATTCTTACTGAATGTGCTATATTAGGTCTTGTATGAGTCAAATACTGGAATCCTCCAATCATAGATTTGTACTTATTCTATTCCACTACAAGAGTCTCATTTGTGCTAGATAACTTATGTCTAGTTACCATAGGTGTTCCAATAGGCTTACATCTCTCCATTCCAAATCTCTTCATTAAATCATTCAAGTACTTTGTCTGAGTTACAAAGATACCATCACTATTTTGTGTTATCTGCAATCCTAAAAAGTATTTCATTTCACCAATCATACTCATTTCAAATTCAGTCTTCATTTCATCTGCAAATTTATTGTTGGCTAAATCTTCTCCTCCAAAGATAATATCATCAACAAAAATTATTACAACCAACAAACCATTTTCAATTTCTTTTGTATATGGGTTTCTATCAGTTGTGCCTTTTATAAATCCTAATTTCAACAAATACTTATCCAATATCACATACCAAGTTTTAGGTGCTTGCTTCAATCCATATAAAGATTTCTTTAGTTTACATACCATGTCTCCTTCTTGAGTTAAAAGAAAACCTTCAAGCTTCTCAATGTAAACTTGTTCTTCCAATTCTCCATTCAAAAATGCTAACTTCACATCCATCTGATACACTTTGAATTTCTTAAAAGTTTCATAGGCCAAAAACATTCTTACTACTTCAATTCTTGCTACTGGTGCAAAAGTTTCTTCATAGTCAATTCCTTCTTTTTGTGAGTATCCTTTACATACCAATCTTTCTTTGTTCCTTACCACTTCTCCTTGTTCATTCATCTTGTTTTTGAATACCCATTTTGTTCCTATAACATTCTTATCTTGAGGTCTAGGGACCAATTCCCATGTCTTGTTCTTTTCAATATGATCTATTTCTTCTTTGATAGCTTTAATCTAATGTTCATGTTCACAAGCTTCACTAGTAGATTTAAGTTCAATTTGAGAAATAAAACATAATTGTTCTTGTACCTTATTTCAATTCTGAACTCCTCTATCTATGCTTCCAATAATCTTCTCAACAAGATGATTCTGTTGGTGTTCAAAAATTCTTATGCCACTTAGGGTTGCCAATATGCCTTGAGACTAATGTTAGGAGTGGTTAGTTCCAAGTATGGGATCTCTGCAAGAAAATTGGACCAACTATAGGGACAAGACTACCCTCTACACTTCTAGCTCTGCAAAACCATGGTGGGTGTACCTAATCTAGTAACTTATGGCATTTTAGGACTTTAGATTGGATTAAACAAAGCAGATGATAGCAAGAGACTACTAAATTTTAACCAGACATTCATTGAATCTCAATTTCTTTTGGGTATAAAATGACCTTGTGACCTCAAGACTATGAGGGATTGCAAGATTGGAGATATTAAATATAATTGGGTTTCTTGCAAGATGCAGACAACCATGCAACACATTGCATCAGCACAAGGATACTAGCTTAAGATCAGTGCCTTATCCATTGGGCATCATACCTAAAGTGAACATGGAACACAAGGACAACTACTAGATTCATCTGAGAATCCAAGCCATAAACATAGTTAAACATCTCCTACACTACTTACAAGTATCCTTACTAATTGAACCAAATGAATCTATGCTTCACTTAGAGAATTTTAACCTGATTCTAAATCAAGGCTGAGAGATGAAACATATACATAAGCAACCAAATGTAGTGAGCTAGAAAACTTAGAACTCATTAAGAACAACTAAAGGAGAGATCCAAGAATGAGAAACTATATTAAGTATGTGGATTCAAATCCCTATATTACAAGTTGATTCAAAAAACACCATAGACAATATGCAAAAGATACATGAGGTTTTTCCCTAATGTTGATACAACTAGGATGAAAATGTTTACATGAAGAAACCGCTCATGGAACTAGAAATTGGAACCATTTGAACTGACAAAATTCAGAACCCTTACTCAGTCAAAAAATAAAAAAATTTATACCACTAGCCACCTTGGGAATCTCAAAGAGATTGCATGAAGCTTAGGGTGACTAGGGTTAGGGTTACAATAGCTAAACCAACCAGAAATAGCCAAAAATTTAATGTATGGGCAGGAAATGCAGGAAAATTGGAGGAAAAAAATCTCAAGTAGATCTGCAATCATGAAAATTTGTGAGCTCAGTATAGGACACCAGGGATAGCCATGAAAACTAGTCAAATCAGCCACCTCCAAATAGCTTCTCGAGCTCAAAAACAAACTCCACCAGGTACAAAACAACTTCTACAATTGACCACAGGAGCCCTAGATCACATCGCAACAACCAACACCACCAAACCAGATCAAAAACTATTGTAGAAACCATCAATTATGGTACTTCATGTCACTGCAAACCCTTCTACAAATTTGAATTTGAAATCCAATAGTCACATAAAAATTTAAAACACGGCCATAGATCTTTTTCCCTTCTCGGCAAATCGGGTGATCATATTTAATTCACAATAGTTGTGGGCCCCTTTGGAAAGTCAACAGCTCGGTTAGAAGTCAGCAACTAATCAAAACCAAACAACTCGACAACACTGGCACTGTGGACCTACCCTAACTCCGTAACCGCGACGTCCAAATAGTTGTCGCATGATCGCATAGCTAGGAAAAGGGCTATGCGAACATGCAACAAGCCTCCACATCAGCACCATGTCACCACTCCCCACCAAAATGGAACCCTTGTCACATGATCACATGGCCAAAAGATGGCCCTTACGATCATGCGACAAGGCCACAAGACTGCCACATTGTCACCCGCTGGCCAATCAAGAACAACCTTGTCATGGAGATTGATCAACTGGACCCCTTTAAACACTGCAACCCTTGGCCCCACTGACAAAAAACCAAGTCACTACTCCTCAACCAATGAAAAGTGCACACATCACAACAAATTGAGAATTGGACCCACCATACTATTTCCCTTATGAATCGCTGGAAGATCGAACAGTTGTTGCATGATCGCAAGGGGAAAGAATATTCCTTGCAGTCATGCGACAATCATAAGATCAAAGGGATCTGAAAATTGGGCTCACGACTAGCAACTTCACCACATCACCACTCTGCATCCAATAGAACTCTACCACCTCAGCATCCTCTGACAGCAGTCCCACGGTCCATTGCATTACCGAAGAAGATCGATGGTTGTCGCTATACCATGATCTTAGAAAATGAGCAGCTTTCCCTAGCGGTATAATGACAACTGCAAGATCTTATTGAAGTTTAACCCCTTGGGAAGGAAAAGGTCCCACCAACCAATCGCACTTGCACAGTTAAGACTGACGAATAAGGAATGCCAGCAAAAGGGAAGAAAAGCGAGGTAAAAAACATCCAAAGTTTTTACAATAGTGAAGGATCAAAAACATCCAGGGTTTTCAACACAAAAGACAAGTGTGCAAAAATAGGAAGCACAAGGTTGAAAACAACTAGGGTTTTCATACAAATGACATAAAACATCATGGGTTCTCGACAACACTGTGGGTTTTCGACACTTAGGCATATTTTGAAACTATTTCCTGTAGACCTTAAAACTTGAATAACTCTTTGGATTTTGTGAATTATGAGATGCGATCAGAGCTAAAGCAAGGTGACAACATGAAAAACCTATGGCTAAGGGCACACACCATGAAACATTATGGATTTTCTTCGCACATTAAAACTATGTTGGAGCAGGGTGGGATAACTTCAAAATTTGCATGGAAGAGGCCATTTTCACAAGATTTTGCATTGATAGGAAAATGGACTAACATATTCCTTGATAGATTCTTGTTAGGTGTCACTATCTCAGATCTTACTTCAAGTGTTGGTTCTTCAATGAACTCGCTATGGCTTTCATTCAACAAATCACTCTCAATTTCATTAAATAATTCAGTAGTCTCAGGGTTAGGTCTAGGGTGAGTTCCTTCATTTGATTCATAATCAAGCGTTCTTTCCTAAATTTTGAACTTTTCATCAACTTTTACATTCGCTCTCTCAACAATAGTATTAGTTCTCTTATTGTAACATCTATAATATTTTCTCTTCTTTGAATATCCAAGAAATATACCGTCATCACTTCTAGGATCAAACTTTCCAATGTCATCATCTCTCTTAATATAATATTTTCTTCCAAAAATTCTAAAATACTTAACTGATGGTGCATGTCCAAACCATAGTTCACAGGGTGTCTTGTTTGTGTCTACTCTAATTTGTACTTTGTTCATTGTATACACTATTGTGTTCACTACTTCTCTCCAAAATATCTTTGCTAAGTCATTCTCAAATAACATAGCTCTTTCTACTTCAGTCACTGATCTATTTCTTCTTTCTACAATACCATTTTGTTCAGGTGTCTTAGGGGCTAAAAACTATCTCTTAATACCATTTACTTCACAAAAGATGTTAAATTATTTAGAAGTAAATTCTCCACCTCTATTTGATATCAAACATTTTGTTAGCACCTACAAGTAATTTTCCTGGCTATGGAATTTTTTTTCTTTGGTCTCTACAAGTGTTTTCCATGTCCCTGGCTTGAAACCCTAGGTTCAAATTCATAATTCTAGCCATTGAAGAAAAATAAACCCTAATTGTCCTGGCCCTATTCTAATTTATCATTACCTTTTTCGGGCCACTTAAGATCCTTTAATGCATGTGCACTTTTCTTTCCTTGTTTTTCGCTAGTTCGCTGTGTTTCCTGGCAGTCTCATGTTAACTTTTAGTGATTGGGCAACTTCTATGATCGCCTAATCTCTTATTTTCTAGTAGTTATATCTTAACATTTAGCGACTCTACTAGCAGCTTATTCTTCTTCAATCACTGAATCATGTGATAGTTGGCCCACGTCTAATGAAGATGATACAGGTGGATATACTATCAGATAGATGCTAAAATGTCTAATGATTATTGGTTGCAGAGCAATGAGTTGGACATGTTTTCAAGTGGGCCCGATGTCTAAGTCTTAGATTCAAGATCTACGACAGGTGCATGATCTCATGGAATCTTTTGACTCTATAAGATCATGTGATGGTTGTCTGATCTCCCAAGTGTTTAGACCAACTGGTAGTGTGACCACTGATAGATGCTACAAATGGTAGGTTTTCATTGGTCATGCTAGATGGTGAGTCAGATCATTCAGAGGGGCCCAACATTCAATAAATTCAAGATCTATAGCTGGCATATGATCACATGGAATCTTTCCATGCTATGCGATCATATGATAGCCATTCAATTCTCGAGAGGACAAAAGGGCTTAGTGGGTCCAATGTGCTATGTGGTGCTAAGGTGCTCATGTTTCATTGGTTGATGTGGATAGTGATAGGGATGTGTTAGTGGGGCCGGTGTCATAGGAATCTATAGGGTTTCTAGCAGAGAAGGTAGATCTATGGCTAGCACATGATATCATGGAATCTTCTGAGCCCATCAGATCATGCACCCACCATTTGATTTAAAGAGCTTAAAAGAGGTGGGTCCTTTGTTGCTAACTCATGGTGATGTGGTTGTTTCTGATTCACCAGAGGGGTTAAAGATGTGACCGAGCAATTATGGGTGAGTGGTTTGGTGCCATGTGTCTAGGTGGGCCTAGGTCTTCTTTACTATAGTCACCAAGTCACTAAGGTAACCAAGGTTAATAAGGATATATGCATGATCTTGTGACTAAGGAAAATGTAAACTGAGGTTCCCATTTGAGATAACTTGTGAAACCCAAGAAGGTAAGATGATCCGATGGTGATGATATAAAGTTAATCTAAGTTTGAATTCTAACCATTGATGCACTGACTGGCACCATGATATAGTCATTTCTCCTGAATTCAAATTTTAAAGGTGTTTCCCAGTGATCGAAGGACTGATTTTAATGCTTGGGTGGATGGATTTGGTAGAAATGATTTCACTGACTATTGCAGAGTGGTCCAGGGGTTTGATAATTGATTGCAGGGTGGGTTTGTACCATGATGGAGTTTCTTGAGGCATGTTGCAGGTGGACAATCAGATTGATAGTTTAATGAATTCATGATCTTCAGTACACAAGTTAGAGGAATTATCATATAGGAAGATCATTTTTGGATTTGTTTTGCTGGTTGCTTGGTTTTTCCCAAATGAATTAATTTTTGATTGAATCTGATTGGTCTGGTGGTTGAAAACTTTACCCTAGTCATTCGTAGCTTGTTGCATCCTAATTTTTGGGATTCCAAGATGACTAGTGGTATATATTGTAGAAGTTTTGATTAAATGTGTGGTTGATGTTATGTTGAAAATCAATGTAGAAGACTGAACAAGGAGAGCCTTGATTTTTGGTCTTTTTCCTAGCATTTTGTTGTTTTGGTAATGTATTGATCCTGCAAATTTTAATGAGAATAGACTTGAATTCCAATCTCAGATTTATGTTTGTCTTCTTGTTTTAATCTTGGGCTCATATATGTTAATATCACAAAGTGAGTTAGCATATGGTAAACAAAGAGTATTGTGGAACTATCTTTGAGTTCCTAACAAATTTAGGATTAAAGTCTTTAAGGTGATTTCAGTGAGTTCATGGTTGGGTAGGAATTTGATGATCAAGTTTGGGAGTGAGAGGGATAATAGGCAAAGCACTTATCCTGAATTTAGGAGTATTTGATTTAGGATTTTCAGTTGATATATGTTATTAGGTGACTCTATGCCCTAGGTTAAGGCACTAATCCATTCTCTGGAAGCAGTCCATCATCATCCAGCATACATATAAATGATAACATTTTTAAAACAATTTGTAAATGATATAATTGCTTAGTATTTAGTTATTCCTTTCAAGAAGTGAATCAAAGGTACACCCGCCTGATCATCTAAGCTCAAAGTGTAGGAGGATCCTTGATGATCCTTGTTAATTGGCCCTTTTCCTTGCAGACTTTGGAGTGGTGATAGAGTCAGTGACAATAGTTTGTCAATCATAGTGTAAACCTACAAGTAGAAAGAAAAGACAACCAATGAAATGGTGACTCTATTGGGGAGAGTCTAGAGAATAAAGTTATTAAGTGGACTCTTGTTTTTCCTGTTGAATTCAATTGTTTCCTTTAAAGATATTTAGTTAAAGGTTTCCCACTCTGGTGGGTGGTGACTCAAAAGCATTAGAACCAGTGCTATAAACTATAGATCAAGGACAAAAGAAGGAATACTAGGTCCTTTTGTCAAGAAAAATCTAGAGGTTACTCTGGAACAGTTACCTAGATAGGAAAAGAAGAGTTGGATCAAAAGAAATGGTGAGTCTACTAGTGCTCCCATGAGAGAACAAAGAAATACTAGAAATAGAGCACCAATTGCATCCTCTAATGAGGAAGATTCACAATACAAAAGCTCTAGATCAGATAGTGGTCACTCTGAAGATAAATTTTATGATACCCCAGAGGTAGTATTTCAAGATAAGGGTTCATTACCTGCAGGTCAGGATGAACAAGCTAGAAAAAAGAGGTTTTGGACCAAATTTAGATCTTGATGAAGATATGTTCAAAAGCCAACCCATGAGACCAAGACAAGTCCATTTCCCATATCAAAATCTCACTAATATGGATGTGTCATCAAGTTCTGATGATATCATGATAGACCTAGATGATTTAAGTGCACTAAGGTTACAGTTGGCAAAGCAAGATGCCATACATAAGAGGTTACAAAATGATAGAGAAGTTGACAAAGTTAATGCTCTGATAGAAAGAGAATCTCTGCTTAGAAAAATTAATGAGTTGAAGGAGAGAAACAAGATGCTTGCTTCTACTCCTAAGACTTTGTAGCATGATGTCTTTGGTGATCTTGATGCTTTGAGAAGTGAGCAGGAATGCTTACTACAAGACCATGAGTTTCATAAAGAGGGCCCTATGATCAGGCAGGTTCAAAGCTATACTTCCCTCCCCAAAGATAAAGATGGGCATGAGATCACTAGGCCTGTTGTTGTTGTTGGTGAAAAAGGAAAGCAAAAGATGGTGGGACACCAAACAAGCAAATCATTGACAATACCAGGGGTCCCAGGACCCATTTCAAATAAGGATACAAAGATAGAAAGGAAAAGGAAAGAAGCTGAGGACCTAGCAAAAGAATTAGAGAAGGCTGAAATTGAAGCCTCCATTGTAGAAAAAAGAAGAAAGATCCAGTTCTTGAAGGCTTCATCTACAAGTACTTTTGTACCATCCACTACTGGTGAACTATGTATGCCATCTATAACTACTACTGTTCCACTTAGTAATGCTACTACTAGTTCAATTCCTTCTTCATCTGTTAAGATAAATATTGATCCTAGGCAATAGTCAAATGCACAAGTAGATGGGAACATGAATGTAAATGTTGATCCTAGGGTTAACACTAGTTCAAGTTTTCAAAGAAGACCTATGCAACTAGAAGGCTATAGGCAAATTAGTTTTGATGGGATACCTGGCTACTTGAATGCTTTTCCAACTGATATAAGAGATAAGATACCTAAATTTGTTGGTAACAATGATATTAGTTGTGAAGAACACCTTAGGTTATTTGTTGATGTACTAAATGATTATGAGGTTGAGCATGAGGATGTAGTCACAAAACTATTCGTTCAATCCTTGATGGAAGATGCTAGAGATTGGTTCAAAAGACTCCCTCACAGATGTATTGATACATGGGATTCTTTTGAGAGATGTTTCAAGGAATAGTATGGTGATAGGCCTAATGCTAGTTTCATGTTGAATGAGTTCAACACCATAAGGAAAATTCAAAATAAGTCTGCAGCTGAATTCAATATGAGATTTCAGAAGGGTATGCATAAGTTGTTTCAAGTTATGAGGTTAGATGACAATGTTTGTTTGACCACATACTTCAATGCCTTTGATGGAAAGATGGGATATTTGTTGAGGGACAAAGAACCAAGAAATCTCAGAGATGCTTTTAGAATTGCTATCAATATTAAAAACAATATGAAAATATCAAGAAAATTGGGTGGAAAAAGAGATGATCCAAAGTTGTTTGGAGATAAGAAGTATAAACAGGATAATGAAAGAAATGTTGGAAACAAGAAACAAGAGGAAGATAAATTGGATAAGGTGCCAAATGCATTGAAGGATTTAAAAGTACCTATTAATAGGAACAATAGTGTTCCTGCTAATGAAAAGCCTCAACTCAACAACAATTTCAGTAGGCGGAATAGATTGCAAAATTATCCCTACAACACCCAATGGAAGGATGGCAAGCCTATTGTCCCTACTACAAGAGGAAATAATGATAATGTTGTCCCTGATCCTTTACAAAGGTCCTCTATAAATTTCATAGAGGATGCACCATGGTGCATATCATGCCAATCCCCTCATTCTATAGGGCATTGTGTGGTTGCACAGTCTATGTCAACATACCAAGATAATAACAATGAGGAGTTAGATCGAGAAGGAAATCATGATGACATTGGGTGCAACATGCAACTTCATATTTTGGATATGAAGATGATTCTGATATTGATGAAGAAGCATATGTGTATCCCTTTTGTATCCCTTGCCACCATGCAAACTAGAGGCATGGTGGCAAGGGATACAAATGGGAAAGCTGTAGGAATGTTTATGAGGAACACCAACTCTGAAGAACCTAGTGAGAATAAGTCATAGGATGATCATATGGAAAGGTTCAAAAATGTAAAAGGTAAGAAGTGGGAACCTAAGGGAGTTGGAGTTGAAAAAATTTCTAATGAAATAGAGAAGCCAGTTGGCACAATGGTTAAAGTTGAAAAAGTAAAGGTCACAGCTACAACTAACATATTAGATAAACAAAAAGACAATAAAGCAATGTAGATTGAGATTCCTCCCTCTGTTCTTGTTGATATGTTGGCTATACTATCTCAGATAACTGTCAAGGTTCCATTGTCAGAATTGTTGAGGATCCCTAAACATAAAGATAAGGCTATTGCATGGGTAGATAATGTTCATAATAATGATGTTGCATGCAATGAACCTTAGGATAAAGTTTTGAAGGAAGTGGCGGTTCAAGGATTGGTATCTCATATACCACCTATATATTTGGATAATTCTGTCAATGCTAGCCTTGAAAATATAGATCCATTCTCCTTGAGTATCCTTGTGAATGGATTGAAGTTAAGAAATTGTATGATTGATTCATGTGCTTCCAATACTATTATGCCTTTGAAAATTATGGAAAATTTAGGCCTCAAAGTTGATACAAATCAAGGTAGATGTTGTGCAATGGATCAGAGAGAAGTACTAGTCATTGGGACTATAAATGCAATGCCATACAGATTGGCAGCCTATCCAGAGAAAGAATTGACTATGAGTGTCTTGGTGGTAGACATTCCACCCCATTATGGTATGCTATTATGCAGGAAATGGAGTGCTTCCATGGGTGGATGTTTACAGTGTGATCTCTCTTCTGCAACTTTCAAGATTGATGATTAGTTTATTAGGATTGAAAGAGAACCAAGGGTAACTTATATGATTGAAAAGGATATTGATAATGAGGTTACCTTCTTTGTAGATACTGATGTCAATGCTTTTAGAGCTGAGGTCACTATACTTGAAAAGGAGCTTGTATTGCCATGTATTGCCGAAGAGATAGGTTCTAGGTCTATGAAGGGTAATTTGTGGGTGATGTACTTTGATGGTGCTAGTTGCAAAGATGGAGTAGGGGTAGGTATTCTACTCATATCTCCTAATGGAAGCACTTACAAGTTCTCTTTCACATTGAATTTATTTTGTACCAATAATATAGCAGAGTATGAAGCATTATTGCTAGGATTGAGATTGGCACACAAGCATGGAATTAAATGTATAAAAGTTATTGGGGATTTTGAATTAGTGGTGTCCCAAATAAGGTCAGTATATGCTTCCAAGAACAAAAGATTGAAATAGTACATAAATGTTGTATGGGATTTGATTGAGCATTTTGATGCCTTCAATGTCGTGTGGAAAGATAAAAGTAATAACAAGATGGCTGATTTGGTAGCCAATATTGTAATCAATCCTAGTGATATTACTTTTTCTGGCCTCTCTAAAGTTGAAATTCAGACTAGGCCTAGTATACCAGACAATGTTGAGAATTGTCAAGTTTTTGAAGATGACTAGGATATCTTGAGATTTATGAATTGTGAAGATCAGTATCATGGTTAGGAGTTAGATTGTTTAGCCTTGGTTGAGATTACAGAAGGAAAGGAGGTTGTCCTTGGTAATGATGTCATTCAACTTAAAACTAACAAGGTTCCTAAGGGACTTGTTGTTCTAGAAACTATGTTTGATAACCAGGACAAAGTTCAGATAGGTACCAAAAGGGAAAATCATATAAATTTGGATGAGATCAAGCTTGGAACACAAGAGGCACCTAAGAAGGTCTACATTGGTAAGGATGTATCTTATAATGTTAGGAAGTCATTGATTGAATTACTAAGAAAATTCAGGCATGTTTTTGCATGGTCATATGATGACCTAAAGGGTTATAGAGAAGACTTATTCCAGCACATTATTCCTTTAAAAGAAGATGTCAAACCCTTTAGGCAAAAACAAAGGCCTATAAATCCTACTTTGGTGCCCAAAATGCAAGAAGAATTAATGAAGCTAAGAGATGCTGGATTATCAAGCCCATTAGGAATTCTTCTTAGGTTTCAAATTTGGTTCCTATCAGGAAGAAAAATGGTGACATCAAACTTTGTGTGGATTTCAGAAATTTGAACATCAGCTCATTCAAGGATAACTATTGTTTGCCCAATATGGAGGCTATGCTGCAAAGAGTGACCAGATTTGAGTTAATGTCTATGATGGATGGTTTCTATGGTTATAATCAAGTAATTGTGAAAGAATCCAAACTATTTAAGATAGCTTTTACTACACCTTGGGGAACATATGTTTATGTAAGAATGCCTTTTGGTCTCACAAATGCTAGTGCAACTTTTTAGAGGGCAATGGATGTTGCCTTTTCAGATTTTATAAATGATTTCCTTATTGTTTATCAAGATGATTTAACTACCTATTCCAAGAAGGAAGAAGATCATTGTACTCATTTAGAAAGGATATTTGTGAGGGCTTTGGAATATGGCATTTCATTAAATCCAAGGAAATGTGCATTTAGTGTCAATAAGGGTAAGTTGCTTGGCCACTTGGTTGGAAAGCAAGGAGTTAGAATTGATCCTGAGAGGGTGGCAGCCATTGATAAAATCCCTAAGCCAAAAAATGTGAAGGGAATTCAGTCTTTCTTTGGTTGGGTGAATTTCTTGAGAAGATTTGCTACAAATTTTGCTGAAGTCACTAGGCCAATATCCAAGATGTTGAAGAAAGGATCTGAGATCAAATGGGAAGGTGAGCCTAATGAAGCTTTCAAGAATATCAAGCAGGCTATCAAAGATGTACTTGTGCTTAAGGCACCTGATTACAGTGTCCCAATGCATATCTTTTCCTTTCCATCTTTTCATACTATTGCTACAGTTTTGTTGCAGAAAAATAATGAAGGTTATGAGTAGCCTATTGCATTTTTTAGTAAATCTTTGTAGGCTGTTGAACTAAAATATGATATTAATGAAAAACAAGCTTATGCACTGGTAAAGGTAGTCAAGGCTTTTAGATGTTATTTGATGGGAGCAATTGTGATTGATTTTGTACCTAGTGCTGCAGTAAAAGATATTTTTTCACATCAGGAGGTGTCTGGAAGGAGATGTAGATGGATAAATAGAATTCAAGAATTCAATATTGATATCTAGATTACCAAATTGGTTAGAGGACAAGGATTGGAAAAATTGATGTCTCAATCCAATCTTGATGCAAACCAGATAAACCAAACTGAGATTGATTATACTTGCAATATGGATGATTGCACTTGGTATCAAGATATTATCTTCTACCTAAGAAATATGAAATGTCCAGTAGGGATGGATGATAATAAGAAAAGGACATTGAAGTTACAAGCCATCAAGTATGTGATTGTAAAATGCAAATTATATAGGAAAAATTTGGATTGCATACTTTTAAAATGTGTTGATGAAAATCAGGCTGACAAGTTGTTGAAAGAAATGCATGAGGGGGTTTGTGGTGGACATTATATGAGTAAAACTACTACTCAAAAGGTCTTCAGAGCAAGATTCTGGTGGCCCACAATCTTCAAGGATGCAGAGTAGTTGGTAAGGAGGTGTGATGTTTGTCAAAGGTTCTCTAGTAAGCTTAAGTTTTTAGGTAATGTACCTTTGAGGCCAGTTGAAGTGCAATCTCCTTTCCAACAATGGAGAATAGATTTCATAGGAGAAATACCAAACAAGTCTAGTGGAGGACATTCTTGGATATTAGTTGCTACTGATTATTTCACTAAGTGGGTAGAGGCTATCCCTACAAGGAATGCAACTAGTAAGGTGGTAACCGATTTCTTGTTGAATAATATTGTTACTAGGTTTGGTTGCATTGAGAGGATTGTTAGTGATAATGCAATGTGTTTCGGGTCTGCTGAATACAAATATTTCTATCAAGGTCTAGGAATCCAAATGTCATATTCTTCACCCTATCATCCACAAGGGAATGGATAGGTAGAATCAACAAACAAGAGCTTGATAAAAATCCTCAAGAGGATCCTTGATAAGAATAAAAGAGCATGGAATTCAAAATTTCCATTACTTGTATGGGCTAATAGGGTAACTGTGAAGAAATTAATTAGTTGTGTACCATTTGACTTAGTATATGGGATACATGCAAGGATTCCTCAGAACAACTTATTGGAAATGTATAAGTTTGTTCAGTTGTATGATGATGATGTAGATGATGAAATGTAGTTAAGAATTGAAAATCTCATCAGGTTGGATGAAACTAGGAGAGAATCAACCTCAAGAAATGCCAAGTTGTAGTTACAAGTTAAGAATCTGTATGATAAAAGGGCTGTTGACAAGAGGTTTGAGCTTGGTGACTTGGTATTGATTTGGAATGGTAGATTGGAGGGTAAAGGAAAACATGGAAAATTTGATCCAATCTAGCTAGGGCCATATCTAATTCATGAAAAGTGGGGTCAGGATTCTTATATTGTCAAAGAGCTAAATGGTGATATTCAGGAATTGCCAGTTCATGGATAGTTCTTGAAGAAATACTTCAATTGAAGGTATTTGTATTTCCATGAATAGTAGTTAGGTTTGTATATGTTGTACATTCTATATAGTGGTGTGTTTCCTTCCTATTTATTTTGTCTCATTTTTTAGGGTTTTGTCCTATTGCCCTCTGTTGTTCATGGTCATTCTAGTAGGTGGTTTGCTCTCCCAGTGATCTTGAATTATTGCATGGGCACAAGTTACCCATCATCCCTAGAAAGAGCCAGTGTTAGCACCTGCAAGTAATTGTCCTGGCTATGGAATTTTTTTTCTTTGGTCTCTGCAAGTGTTTTCCATGTCCCTGGCTTGAAACCTTAGGTTCAAATTCATAATTCTAGCCGTTGAAAAGAAAAAAACCCTAATTGTCCAGGCCCTGTTCTAATTTGTCATTGCCTTTTTTGGGCCACTTAAGATCCTTTAATGCACATGCACTTTTCTTTCCCTATTTTTCACCAGTTCACTATGTTTCTTGGTAGTCTCATGTTAACTTTTGGTGATTGGGTGACTTCTATGGTTGCGTAATCTCTTATTTTTTGGTAGTTATATCTTAACATTTAGCGACTCTGCTAGCAGCATATTCTTCCTCAGTCGCTGAATCACGTGATAGTTGGCCCATGTCTATTGAAGATGATATAGGTGGATATACTATTAGATAGATGCTAAGGTGTTTGATGATTATTGGTTGCAGAGCAATGAGCTGGATATGTTGTCAGGTGGGCCCAGTATCTAAGTCTCAGATTCAAGATCTATGATAGGTGCATGATCTCATGGAATCTTTTGACTCCATAAGATCATGCAACTGTCATCTGATCTCCCAAGTGTTCAGACTAACTAGTGGTGTGATAGATGCTACAAATGGTAGCTTTTCATTGGTCACACTAGATGGTGAGTCAGATGATTCAGCGGGGACCGACATTCAATAGATTCAAGATCTATGGCTGGCATATGATCACATGGAATCTTTCCATGCTATGTGATCATACGACAGCTATTCAATTTTCCAGAGGACATAAGGGCTTAGTGGGTCTGATGTGCTATGTGGTGTTGAGGTGCTCATGTTTCATTGGTTGATGTGGATAGTCACAGGGATGTGTTAGTGGGGCTGGTGTTAGAGGAATCTGCAAGCTTGCTAGCAGTGTAGGTAGATCTATGGCTAGCACATGATCTCATGGAATCTTTTAAGCCCATCAGATCATGCACCCACCATCCAATTTAAATAGCTTAAAGGAGGTGGGTCCTTTGGTGCTGACTCATGGTGACATGGTTGTTTCTGATTCATGAGAGGGGTTAAAGACGTGACCAAGTGGTTATGGGCAAGTGGTTTGGTGCCATGTGTCCAGGTGGGCCTAGGTCTTCTTGACTATAGTCACCGAGTTTCTAAGGTAACCAAGGTTAATAAGGATATATGTGTGATGTTGCGACTAAGGCAAATGTAAATCGAGGTTCCCATTTGAGTTAACTTGTGAAACCCAAGAAGGTAAGATGATCCGACGATGATGATATAAAGTTAATCTAAGTTTGAATTCTAATCATTGATGCATTGATTTGTGCCATGATATAGCCATTTCTCCCAAATTCAAATTTTAAAGGGGTTTCCCAGCAACTAAAGGACTAATTTTAGTGCTTGGGTGGCTGGATTTGGTAGAAATGATTTCACCGACTGTTGCAGACTAGTCTAGGGGTTTGATAATTGATTGTAGGGTGGGTTTGTACCATGATGGAGTTGCTCAAGGCATGTTTTAGGTGGACAATTAGATTGATAGTTTAATGAATTAATGATCTTCAGTACACAGGTCAGAGGAATTATCATACACGAAGATCATTTTTGGATTTATTTTTCTCCAGGTTTCTTGGTTTTCCCCAAATGAATTAATTTATGATTGAATCTAATTGGTCTGGTGGTTGAAAACTTTACCCTAGTCATCTGTAGCTTGTTGCATCCTAATTTTTGGGATTCCAAGATGACTAGTGGTATATATTGTAGAAGTTTTGATTAAATGTGTTGTTGATGTTATGTTGAAAATCAATGTAGAATACTGAACAAGGAGAGCCTTGATTTTTGGTCTTTTTCCTAGCATTTTGTTGTTTTGGTAATGTATTGATCCTGCAAATTTTAATGAGGATACACTTGAATTCCAATCTTAGATTTATGTTTGTCTTCTTGTTTTAATCTTGGGCTCATATATTTTAATGTCACAAAGTGAGTTAGCATATGGTAAAAAAAGAGTATTGTGGAATTATCTTTGAGTTCCTAACAAAGTTAGGATTAAAGTCTTTAAGGTGATTTTAGTGAGTTCATGGTTGGGTAGGAATTTGCTGATTAGGTTTGGGAGTGAGAGGGATAATAAGAAAAGCACTTATCCTGAATTCAGGAGTATTTGATTTAGGATTTTTAGTTGATATATGTTATTAGGTGACTCTATGCCCTAGGTTAAGGCACTGATCCATTCTCTAGAAGCAGTCCATCATCATCCACCATACATATAAATGATAAAATCTTTAAATCAATTTGTAAATGAAATAATTGCTTAGTATTTAGTGATTCCTTTCAAGAAGTGAATCAAAGGTACACCCACATGAGCATCTAAGCTCAAAGTGTAGGAGGATCCTTGATGATCCTTGCTAATTGGCCCTTTTCCTTGCAGACTTTGGGGTGGTGATAGAGTCAGTGACAATAGTTTGTAAATCATAGTGTAAACCTGTAAGTAGAAAGAAAAGACAACCAACACATTTAATCTTCATTCCAGATTCATTCTCAACTTTATTCTTAATGATCTTAAACCTATCAAATGCTTCATATTTTTCTTTAAGAAATGCAATCCACATCATTCTTGTAAAGTCATCAACAAGAATCATAAAATACCTTTCTCCATAGAATCCTCTAGTCCTTGTAGGACCACTCAAGTCTATATGAACAATCTCCAACTTTTGTGCTATTTTAAACTTCTTGCTGGGAAATGAGCTTCTCTCCTATGTAGCCATCACACATTCCTTGCAAATAATGTTAGTAGGCTTCATAATTTTAGGCAAATATCTTACTACAAGTGTATTTCTCTCTTTCATAATGTTATCAAAATTTATCTCACAAAAAATTTCATGTCATAACCAACTGTCATCAATCTTAGTAATCAAGCATGTCATCTTAGTAGGATTCAACTCAAATACATTACCTCTGGTTCTAGATCTAGTACCTATCAAATTTCCATCTTTGTCTTTAATCACACAAATTTACTTAGTAAACCAAAATTGATATCCCTTATAAACTAACTATTAGGAATGAATGCTTAATATATCCTATGGGAGTATTGGTAGCCATTCTGTAGCAGTTGTTGTTGCATTCATGACTATGATTGTCCTTGATGTCAATACAGTGATCTATTGGAGATTAGCAGAGGAGCAGATAGTGTTTTGATTAGCGCATGTGGAATATTGTAGATCAAGCTATGTGATTATGAGGATTTACTCTTTGATATGTTATATGTTTATGGTTAAGAGCATAGACAATAATTCATTTACTCATGATAGTTATGAGCATTTTGGTGGAAGCAGTATTTAGGTAGTGTTCTTGAGTAGCGGTTTGTGGAAATCAGATGATATCTCCTAATTGGGATGGAATCTGGTTTGGCATAGTTAAAGATCATTTGAAGACATGTTGATAGTGATGTGGATGATAGCACAAAATTTGAGGTCACATGAGTGAAGAATTATTCTAATTGGAAGCCAACAGTTTTATGTAATTTTTCATGTAATGTGTGGAAACTTTTATTTTGTAATTGGATGGTGAATCATTTGTAAATAATTGAGTGTGCTATAAAGGAAGAAATGTTTTTTTCTTGTTGGAAGTAAGTATGATGAATGTATTGATGAAGTGAATGAAGTTGTGAAAGAGAATTTGTGAAGGAAGACATGCGAGGTACAAAGATTTGAAATTGAGATCTAGTGTAGTAGTGAGTGTGGTTTGGCACAGTCAGAGGAGAGGTAACATATTGTTGAGATCAGTAATGATTTGATATTATTTTATTGAATAATCTAGAGATCAGTTGGACAGTGTGTTCAGTGATCTTACCATTAAAGCTATTTCAGTAGTGGGTCCTTCTATCTTCCATAACTCCTAACAGAGTTAGAATCTTTTAACAGGGATTCAAAATCTCCTAACAGGGATTGATATGTACTGAATGTATTTCATAAGACTCCTAATAGAGTCCATCCTTTTAGAAGGAATATTCATATTAGTGCATCTTTTGTGGGCATCATTCCCACCAGGGTTTACTCTTTGATCAAGAGGTTCCCTAGTCAACATATCTTGTGTCATTATGTTATTATGTATGAATATCTTTCTATGGTTGGTAATTATATTTCTTACATGGTTAAAATCTATTGAAGTTGATAAATTTTATAATTATCAGATAACTGATTCACCCCCCCCCCCCATCTCAGTTATCTTGGTGGACTTTACTTTCTAATAATTGGTCTCAGAGCAACAGGTCCTTGAAAGAAAAGTTTAGCAGCTTAAGGAGATCCATGGTGAATTTTAGGAAAGAAAGACCTAAGTTTTATTGAGTGAATTTTGATAGTTGGAAAGAAAAGATGAAGACACATCTACTATGTTTAGGACCAAGTTATTGGTTGAATACAAAGAATGAGAAGACTATCATTGATGAGGATAATCTTGAAACATGTTCTAATGATGAGAGAGATCTATTCATGTGTAACACACTTTCCAGATAAGCACTTTTGATAGCCCTTCTAGAGAATGAGTATAGTCAGGTAAAATATTTGAAAACATCTCATGAAATTTAGAAAGCTTTACACTCTACTTTTGAAGGTGATGAACATGCGAAGAAAGTTAGATTACATAATTGGATATGTGCATTTGAAGATATAAGAATGATGGAAGATGAATCTATTAGAAGCCATATTGGTAGAATGTCAGAAATTGTTGGAGGCATAAAATCTTGTGGAGGAACAAAGATAGAAAATGAAGTTATATGGAAAATTCTGAGGACATTGACTCCTGTGTTTAAGAATACAACATAGATGATTGAAAAAGTTATACCTTGTACCTCAAACTTTATAAGAAAGACTCTTCTTGGAAGATTGGAAGCAACAAAAATGAACCTGAGGTTATCAGGAGATTTGCCTAGAATGGAGATAGAATTTAGTGCTCTTAGTGTTCACCCTACTTTGGCAAGAAGCATCAGTGTTAGATGAGATTATGTTGGCAGCAATAGATCTAGAAATGAAGAAGAGAGGAAGATTGAAGAAGGTATTTCCTTACTTGTGAAGAGAAAACCATACAGTAAGAAGATATTTAAATGTTGGACTTGTCAAGAATATGGTAATTTTGCATCTAAATTTCCTAAGAGAGTTAAAAAGTACATAAACAATTTCAAGCCTCAAAGATCTAAGGAATGTTATTATGCTAATGATGAAGATCTTGAAGCTAGTATAGAGAGAACCTTAACTGAAAGTGATACTGAGAATAATGATGACATAGGATTTGTAGCAATTAAAGAATAAAATTATGAAACAAATGTTAAGGAAGAAAAAGCCCTAGTTTCTCAAGTTGAGAAGAAATCTAAATGGATTATAGACAATGATTGTTCACATCATATGACTAGATACATGAAAAAGTTCATAAAGTTTAACAATCATGATGGAGGAGTTGTTAGAGTTGGAAACAATGCACCTTGTTTGATTAAAGGTATAGGATCTATTACTCTTGATGGAAAGCCTAATACTGATGATGTTTACTTTGTGGATGGTTTGAAACATAATCTTTTGAGTGTTGGATAGTTAGTTGAGAAGGGATATCAAGTTTGGTTTACTGAGAAAACTTTTGTGATAAAAGATAAAGATGGAAATTTGATTGGAACTTGATCTAGAACCAGAGGTAATGTATTTCAGTTGAATCCTACTAAGATGAAATGTTTGATTACTAAGATTGATGACAGTTGGTTATGGCATAGAAGATTTTGTCATATAAATTTTGATAACATTGTGAAAATAAGTACTACACTTGTAGTAAGAGATTTTCCTAAAATTATGAAGCCTACTAACATGATTTGCAAGGAATGTGTGATGGCAAAACAAAAGAGAAGTTCATTTCCTAGTAAGAAGTTTACATCTACAGAGAAGTTGGAGATTGTTCATATAGATTTGAGCAGTCCTACAAGGACTAGAGGATTCTATGGAGAAAGGTATTTTATGATTCTTGTTGATGATTTGACAAGAATGATGTGGATTACATTTCTTAAGGAAAAGTCTAAAGAATTTGATAAGTTTAAGATCATTAAGAATAAAATTGAGAATGAATCTGGAATGAAAATTAAATGTTTGAGATCTGATAGAGGTGGAGAATTTACATCTAGAGAGTTTAACACCATTTGTGAAGTGAATGGTATTAAGAGATAATTTTCAGCCCCTAGAACACCTGAACAAAATGGTATTGTAGAAAGAAGAAATAGATCAGTGACTGAAGCAGCAAGAGCTATGTTATTTGAGAATGATTTGGTGAAGATATTCTAGAGAGAAGAAATGAACACAAAAGTGTATACAATGAATAGAGTACAAATCAGAGCAAACACATATAAGACACCCTATGAATTATGGTTTATACATGCACCCTCAGTTAAGTATTTTAGGATTTTTGGAAGAAAATGTTATATAAAGAGATGATGATATTGGAAATTTTGATCCTAGAAGTGATGAAGGTATATTTCTTGGATATTCTTTGAAGAGAAAATCTTATAGATGTTATAACAAGAGAACTAAGACTATTGTTGAGAGTGCAAATGTTAAAGCTGATGAAAAGTTCAAAATTTAGGAAAGAGTGCTTGATTATGAATCTGATGAAGGGACTCATCCTAAACTTAACACTGAAACTATAGAATTATTCTATGAAACTGACAGTGAGTTGTTGAATGAAAGCCATTATGAAATCATTGAAGAATAGACACCTGAAGTGAGATCTTAGATAGTGACACCTAACAAGAACTTATCAAGGAATCATCCTGTTGAGAAGATTATTGGAAGCATAGATAGTGGAGTTCTAACTTGAAATATGGTATAAGAACAATAATATTTGATTTCTCAAATTGAACCTAAATCTACCAATGAAGCTTTTGAAGATGAACATTGGATTAAAGCTATGAAAGAAGAACTAGATCAGATTGAAAAGAACAAGACATGGGAATTGGTCCCTAGACCTAAAGATAAGAATGCTATTGGAACTAAATGGGTATTTAGAAACAAGATGAATGAACTAGGAGAAGTAGTAAGAAACAAAGCAAGATTGGTATGTAAGGGATACTCACAACAAGAAGGAATTGATTATGAAGAAACTTTTGCACCAGAAGAAAGAATTGAAGCAGTAAGAATGCTTTTGGCCTATGTAGCTTTTAAGAAATTCAAAGTATATTAGATGGATGTGAAGTCAGCATTTTTGAATGGAGAATTGGAAGAAGAAGTCTACATTGAGGAACCTGAAGGTTTTCCTTTGACTCAAGAAGGAGACATGGTATGTAAACTGAAGAAAGCCTTATATGGACTAAAGAAAGCACCTAGAACTTGGTATGAAAGATTGGATACGTATTTGTTAAAATTGGGATTTTCAAAAGGAACACCTGATAACAACTTGTACACAAAAGAAATTGAAAATGGTTTGTTAATTATATTTATTGTTTTTTATGACATTATTTTTGGAGGAGAAGATGAAGTTAGTGATAAATTTGCTTATGAAATGAAAACTGAATTTGAAATGAGTATGATTGGTGAAATGAAATACTTTTTGGGATTACATATAACATAGAACAGTGATGGTATCTTTGTAAGCTAGATTAAGTACTTGAATGATTTTTTAAAGAGATTTGGAATGGAGAACTATAAACTAGTTGGAACACCTATGGTAACTGGACATAAATTATCTAGCACAGATGAGACTCCTACAGTTGAATAGAAGAAGTACAGATCTATGATTGGAGGATTGCAGTACTTGACACATACAAGACGTGATATAGCACATTCAGTTGGAATTGTAGCAAGATTTCAAGCTGAACCTAGAGAATCACATTATGCAGTAGTAAAGAGGATACTGAGATATTTAAGAGGTAGAATGGACTATGGATTGTGGTATGAAAATTTTGAAGGTTTTACCCTATGCACATATATAGATGTTGATTGGGGAGGTAGTGTTGATGATAAAAAGAGAACCAGTGGTGGAGAATTTTTCCTTGGAGGAAGATTGGTTTCTTGGCTAAGAAAGAAGAAAAATTATATTTCACAGAGTGTAATAGAAGTAGAATATGTAGCAGCAACAAACAATTACAACCAGATAATTTGGATGAAGCAGATGCTAAAGGATATTGGAATAAAGTTTGTTGAACCTATTGTTATACATTGTGATAACACCAACACATTTAGTATGTCTAATAATCCTACATTACATTCTAAGACAAAGCATATAGAGATTAAGTATCATGTAGTAAGAGAGAAATTTACTGAGAAAGAAGTTAGAGTTGAGTACATAAGCAAAAAGGAGAAGATTGCAAACATATTTACAAAGCCTTTGCCTAAGAATACATTTGAGTATCTACAAGGTGTTCTTGGGGTTATGCCCTAGCCTACTTTTGAGAAATGATGCAGATTGTTGCATCCGTCTAGTGGTATATGACCCCTATCTTTCTTCTGGACTGGATGTTGGTACTTCCTCTATGGGGGAGTATGTGTATCTGAGCCGAGTCATGAGGACTCTAGTGAATGTATTTTCTGAACAATGTCTTTTGACATTAGAGTTGTTGTTGACATAATGATGAAATTTATGTCATTGATGTCAATGGGGGAGAAGTGTACATGAAAAACCATTTGTACCATCTTTTGGAGAGAATTGAATAGGAAAATGAAGCAAGATTTAACTGATAAAGAGGATTTGAAAATATTTGTTGAAGAGCAGTAGAATTGTAGTATTGGATTTAGGGAACATTGCATGTTTTTCATCTATGTTGCCATCAATTCCAATGGGGGAGATTGTTAGGAATGAATGGTTAATATATCCTATGGGAGTATTGGTAGCCATTTTATAGTAGTTGTTGTTGCAATCATGACTATGATTGTCATTGATGTCAACACAATGATCTACTGGAGATTAGCAGAGGAGTAGACAATGTTTTAATTAGTGCATGTGGGATATTAGAGATAAAGTTATGTGGTGTTGTGGATTTACTCTTTGATATGTTATATGTTTATGGTTAAGAGTGTAGACAGTAATTTATTTATTCATGATAGTTATGAGCATTTTTGTGGAAGCAGTATTGAGGTAGTGTTCCTGAGTAACGGTTTGTGCAAATTGGATGATATCTCCTAATTGGGATGGAACCTAGTTTTGTGCAGTTAAAGAGAAGTTGAAGACATGTTTATAGTGACATGGATGATAGTGCAAACTTTGAGGTCACACTAGTGAAGAATTATTCTAATTGGAAGCCGACAGTTTTGTGTAATTTTTAATGTAACATGTGGAAACTTTTATTCTATAATTGGATGCCGACTCATTTGTAATTACTTGAGTGTGGTATAAAGGAAGGAATGTTTTTTCATTTTTGGAAGTAATTATGATGAATGTATTGATGAGGTGAATGAAGTTGTGAAACAAAATTTATGATGAAAGACATGCGAGGTAGAGAGATCTGAAATTGAGATTTGGTGTAGAAGTGAGTGTGGTTTGGCACAGTCAGAGGAGAGGTAACATATTGTTGAGATCAATAATGATTTGATATTATTCTATTGAATAATCTAGAGATTAGTTGGATAGTGTGTTCAGTGATATTTCCATTGAAGTTGTTTCAGCAGTGGGTGCTTCTATCTTCCATAACTCCTAACAAAGTTAGAATCTTTTAACAAGGATTCAAAATCTCCTAATAGGGATTCATATGTACTGAATGTATTTCATAAGACTCCTAAAAAAGTCCATCCTTTTAGAAGGAATATTCATATTAGTGCATCTTTTTTGGGCATCATTCCCACCAAGGTTTACTCTTTGATGAAGAGGTTCCCTAGTCAACATATCTTGTGTCATTGTGTTATTGTGTATGAATATATTTCTATGGTTGGTAATTATATTGCTTACATGTTTAAAATCTGTTGAAGTTGATAAAATTTATAATTATCAAATAACTAATTCACCACCCCCTCTCAGTTATCTTGGTAGAATTTACTTTCTAACACTAACTGTCCAATAGTCAAAAGATTATGTTTCAAACCATCCATAAAGTAAACATCATCAGTATTAGTCTTTCCATCAAGAGTAATATATCTTATACCTTTAATCAAACAACGTGCATTGTTTCCAACTGTAACAACTTCTCCATCATAATTGTTAAACTTTATGAACTTTTTCATGTCTGCAGTCATATGATGTGAACAACCACTGTCTATAGTCCAATCAGATTTCTTTTCTACTTTTGAAACTAAAGCCTTTTCTTCCTTAATTTTAGTTTTAGGATTTTCTTCTTTAATTGATACATATCCTATATCATCATTATTGTCAGTATCACTTTCACTTAAAGATTTGTCCAAACTAGTTTCAAGTTCTTCATCATTTGCATAGTAACATTCTTTAGATTTTCTTGGATTAAAGTTCTTCCTATACTTCTTAACTCTCTTAGGACATTTAAATGCAAAATGATGATATTCTTGACAAGTCCAACATTTAAAAATTTTCTTACCGTCTAGTTCTCTCTTCACAAGAAAGGAAATACCTTCTTTAATCTTTTTGTCTTCTTCATTTCTAGATCTGTTGCTGCTAGCATAATATCCACTCACATTGATGCTTCTTGACAAAGTAGGGCAAACACTAAGAGCACTGAATGCTGTCTCCATTCTAGGTAGGTCTCCTGATAACCTCATGTTCATTTTTGCTACTTCCAATCTTCTAAGAAGAGTCTCTCTTGTAAATTTCACAGTACAAGGTATGACTTGTTCAATCATATGTGTCATCTTCTTAAATGTAGGAGTCAATATCCTTAGAATTTTCCATATCACTTCATTCTATGTCTTTGTTCCACCATAAGATTTTATACCTACAACAATCTCCGACATTCTACCAATATAGCTTCTAACAGATTCATCTTCCATCATTCTTATATCTTCAAATGCACATATCCAATTATATAATCTAACTTTCTTTGCATGTTCATCACCTTCAAAAGTAGACTGTAAAGCTAACCAAATTTCATGAGATGTTATCAAATAGTTTACCTGACTGTACTCATTCTCTAGAAGGGCTAACAAGAGTGCTTCTCTAGCAAGTATGTTACACATGAATATATCTCTTTCATCATTAGTACATGTTTCAATGTTATCCTCATCAATGATAGTCTTCTCATTCTTTGTAATCAACCAATAACTTGGTCCTAAACATAGTAGATGTGTCTTCATCTTTTCTTTCCAACTGCCAAAATTTACTCCATCAAACTTAGGGCTTTCTTTCCTAAAATTCACCATGGATATCCTTAACCTGTTAAACTTTTCTTTCAAGGACCTGCCACTCCGATACCAATTGTTAGAAAGTAAATTCCACCAAGAGAGGGGGGGTGAATCAATTATCTGATAAATATATTTTTTATCAACTTCAATAGATTTTAACCATGTAAGAAATGTAACCGGCAACCATAGAAAGATATACATGCACAATAACACAATGACACAAGATATGTTGACTAGGGAACCTTTTGATCAAAGAGTAAACCCCAGTGGGAATGATTCCGACAAAAGATGCACTAATATGAATATTCCTTGTGAAAGGATGGAATTTGTTAGGATTCTTATAAAATACATTCAGTACATATGAATCTCTATTAGGAGATTTTGAATCCTTGTTAAAAATTCTAACTCTGTTAGGAGTTATGGAAGATAGAAGGACCCACTACCCAAATAGCTTTAGGGTAAGATCACTGAACTCACTATCCAACTGATCTTTTTATTACTCAATAGAATAATTCCAAAATATTACTGACCTCAACAAATCAATACTCCTCCTCTGATTATGCCAAACTACACCAACTCCTTCAGATCTCAATACTAGATCTCAGTACTTCACATATCCTCTTTTAACAATTTTTCTTTCACAATTCCTTACATTCATCACATTCCATATTACAAAAAATAATACATTCATTCCTTTATACCACACTCAAGTAATTACAAATGAGTCAGCATACAAATTACAAAATAAAACTTTCCACATGTTACATTAAAATTACACCAAACTATCCGCTTCCAATCAATATAATTATTTACTCTTGCGACCTCAAATATTGTGCTACCAACCATGTCACTATCAACATATCTCCAACTACTCTCTAACTGCGCATAACTAGATTCCATCCCGGTTAGGAAATATCATCTAATTTCCATAAACTGCTACTCAGGAACACTGCCTGAATACTGCTTCCATTAATTTCCTCATAACTTTCATGAATAAATGAATTACTATCTACACTCTTAACCATGATCTAATAACACACCATAGAATAATTCCTAAACTGCACATAGCTTTATCTTCAATATCCTAAGTGCGGTAACTCAAATACTATCTTCTTCTTTGCTAATCTTCAGTAGATCATTGTGTTGACATCAATGGCAAGCACAGTCATGAATGCAACAACAACTACTATAGAATGGCTACTAATACTCCCTTATAGGATATATTCAGCATTCATTCCTAACAATGTTTCTATGGTTAGTAAATTCTATTTTGGGTTGAGTCAAGGATTGACTAGGGGATAACCATAGTGTAATATGAAGTTACCTTGGGTTTGGAAGTTTCTAGATAGTCAACCTTGACTTGAAATCCGTGGGTAAACTTTAGGTTTAGTTTAGGAGGGTCTTTTGGGCTCTCTTGGGTTAGCTAGGGTTAATTTTAGCTATCAAGGTTGGTACCCTAGGGGTTAGGGTTCATTTTCAGCCCATTAAGAGCCTTAAATTACTTATGATACCCCTAAAGTTATGATTTCAAAGTTGTGAAAATTTGAAGAGTTGTGAGGTTTCGTTTAACCTCTCTCTTCTTCCCAAACTTGCATTCAACTCCATTGATGGAGAAGGAAGGCTAGTGGGAAGAAGGGAATGAAAGTTTCTTCCCCTCTTGTGATAGGCTCCTAGATTTTAGGAGTTTATCCCATTTAGGGAAAGTCTTAGGAAAGGTTTGAGTTTTCACCCACTCTCTAGTTTTAGAGACCATTCTCATTGGAAGGAGCTTAGGGAAGGGCTTTCTTGGAAGGGGCTATCAAATTTCAAAATTTTCAACCTTTTCTTGGACTAAGGTTGGCCCCTTGTGATATTTTTTGCATTTTTTTCTTGTGTGTGAGATTAGAGCTGCATTAATGGAGTCCATGGCTTTTTATGGTTCTTGTTTTAAAAATTCTTATTTGTTAAAATTTTGCCTTTTATTTGTAAATTCAATTTGGGATGGGATTCTTCAAGGATCACTCACTCTAGGGAGGGTGGAGTAACCTTGAAGGGGGTAGCAGGAAGAATATCATGGATTGTGTAGAGTCTCCCATGTGTGGGGGTATAAACATGGGGTTTCATGATACCCATGATGCCAAGTATGGCCTACAAACACCTGGGGGCATGAGGAGATTTGGACCGCATCTTTTGAAGATGATCTTTCCAAGTCCATGTGTGGCTTGTGAAACTTGTATATCATATTGATGCAGGAGCATCATAAGATTCTTCACCTGATGCAGTCAAGGTTAGGGAATCCAATGAAGGATTGACCAACCTTGTAGCCAAACCAATATGCAACAAAAATACACAACACTAACAACATATCTGATATAGAATAAAAATCTTTATTCATCAAAACACTGATTACATGCAATGTGCCGAGCTATAAGGCCTTCCCAGTTACGGCTAGATACAAAGAAAGTAACAGTCTACAAGATCTTGTAGGATCCAAATCTTAACCACACATCAGTACTCAGCTAGCTCAGGTCTGCAACACATAGCACACTAGTAGCCACCCAGGAAAGATCTAAAATTGTACTCAAAATTTCCAAGAAATCTTCATGTTCCTAAGCTTGCAGGCTACTAACTTCCACCACCAACTATCTCCCTCAAACAACTACCCAAGAATCCTATAAATACTGATTCCCATCCACAAGTCAGCTAAAGAAACAATTAACCCTTACAAAAAAATATTAAATGCCAAAGCACCAGTCGGCTCTCAAATAGCCTTACAAATAAAATAAACTCTAAAAGCTAGACCCAAATGGTCATCAGATCTGCATAGAAGAATGCAACATGATAGATCTAGGTCCCTACATGTCCAATGATCAATCCATAACTTGAGGAGTGTGATCCAAATCAACGGAACTAGTTGGCCAAGTTGATCCAACCAAACATGTAATACCCCTCTAACCCTAATATAATTTTTGTGTTTTTGAAAGAATTAAGATCTTTCAATGTTTTCTTATAGCTTAACTTGTTCATGATACTTGTTTGATCTATTCCTATAGTTTGTTTATAATAATTTCATAAGCTAGTACTCAAGGATTCTAATATTAGATATGCTATCTAAAGGTATCATTTTTGTATGTATTTATCTTCGTGTATGTATTGAGTACCTTCAAGACCTTTATGAATATAGTTAGGATGTTATATGATATGTACTTGATAGATATATATATAAGTGATTATTTATATTTTCTTCTATTAAGGTTACTTTTGATGAATCTTGTATCTCATTTGATGATTTGATTATGTTGATTTATTATTAGTATTGATAAGAGACTAACACAATGCTTGAGATTATAACCTTCATTATGATGATGCTACATGCTTTGAGTGTATATATATACATGATTTGCTTACATGATTCAAGATGAATTCATAGTTACTCACATAGATGAGGTCCACATGATGTATCAATTCTGGTCATCTATCTGCAATGTCTTCTTTTATATGTATATCCGTGCATATGTATTTCTTCTTTGTGATGCAAGCTTGCAGGTACCGGGCATCAACTTCACCTGGCTTCACAGGTCTAAGTTTTCCCTCAAATCCTCGATGGTTGTTGTTATGGAGATAGTACTAAGGCCCTTTCATGAGTCTTCCTTTGTCATTATTCCAATTTGGGAATATTAGGGTTCCTTCTTTGTCAGTCAACCTTTGGGTGAAAAACCCAGATCTAGTGCACCCAGTTGGGCATTGTTGTAGTTAGTGCCTTGTGGCCAGTTGAATTCATTTGGTTGTATGATTTTTTTACTCATTTTATTTATTTCTCCTTCTTGTATGATTCTTAGTTAATCTTTCTATGTTGTGTTTCAAGGTTTCATGCTTGGTCAGGAGTTTGGCTTGACTTTCCTTGTTGACTTTGGTTGACCTTGTTTGATCTTATGGTTTTCTCAATATGTTTCATAGTTGATTTTTATGGCCTCTTTGGATTATTAGATTTATTTTTAGGCATGTGATTTTATTCTAGCATAGTGTTATATCCTATAGTAATTATAAATAGGTAATAATACTGTGATCTATTACTTCATAATCTTATAGATTATAGTGTTTGGTATTTGGCATGTATCTCTATAAATATAAATATATATATAGAAATATATATATGGGTGCACACACACACACACACACACACACACACACACACATGTGTGTGTGTGTGTGTGATTATATGTTAATTATTGTAGATATTGTTGATGGTGTATATTTTGGGATTAATGTAAAGTATAGTATTATTAATAATTAAATATTAAATAATGTGAGGTATATTATTTTCAATTGTTAATTATTAATAATGTGGATAGGTTATATATATATATAGATATTGATGTAATTAATGATTTCATATGCATATATGTTAGGATAATATTACATATGTATATGAATGAATACAAATAATCTTTTATTCTATATTTGAGTAATATAGTTGTATGGTATTAAGTTATTTAAAAATACCCTTTAGTTAAGAGTTAGTTGGGAGTTGGTTACGTTTCCTCTCCACCTTTAGAAATCTATTTATATGCACTAATTTCTAATTTTAAAGGAGGGGATTTTGGGGCTGAAGCATTGAAGAGATGATGGCCTTACTTTTCATGGAGATTTTGGAGAGAAAACTTGGAGATGTGAGGGAGAGTTTGTAAACATATGTCTTTTAGAATTTTTGGTTATCTTTGCTTTTGAGGGAGAGACATTTTTGTGAGAATTTTAGTACTTGAGAGAGGGATTTTTTGCTGTGGAATTATTTCTTTCTTTCATGGAGATTTCTGAAAGTGGATAGGGTTTGAAGGATGCATCTCAAGTTTGGGTTTGTCTTCTCTTTTGTTTCCTTCCTTCTTCGATTCAACGTTCATAGGACATGAGGTATGGATTGAATATTTTAGTTACTTTATGTCTCTAATAGATTATGGATCTATTTATATATTATCATTATTTATTATATTTGTACTTTTCATTTCTATGGTTATTTTAAAGTTTTGAGTTTTTGTTTGTAAGAATTGGCATGTGTTTTCCTAGGGTTTTTAGCAACCCATTTTTGGAGATCTATTATTATAATAATTTAAATTGAATCTAAGGTTTTAATAAATTGATTTTATAGAAGTAAAATTTATAGATCTCAAATGGGTATCTCTCTAATTTTATGTTTAGGGTCAAATTAATGCTTTATTTTTTACATTTTGGCAGACTATGCCTGTCCATTCTTGATTCTGAATTTTCTATCAAATGTATTCATATGCTACAGGCTGATATGATTATATAAAGTCTTAATTTGATATCAGAGATTCTCCTAAGTCTTATATTTCATTTCCAATTGATTTGGATAATTTTAATTATGTTTTGTGAAAATTACAATCATTTTAGTGAAGGCAGCTATGAACACCAGCCAAAGTTTTTTGTTTTAAACCAGAAGTCATAACTTTCTTTCCCACCATTGGATCTTCCTAAAACTAAAATTAAGAGTCCATAATTATGTTATCTAAATCTCCACCAAAGCAATTGTCTTTATTATTTTCTTTGTGGAAGATATGGATGACTGTTCTATGATGACTATTCTTTGCATTTAATCCTTGCTTGAAATAATTTAGTTTAAGAACATCACTAAGTTTTAGGGTTTCGTATGGTTACCAGAGGCTATTAAAATTTTTTTTTGGTTAATTGGATCTATGTGTACTCTGACTATATTTATAATATCACTTGGATGTCTTCTTATATGTTTGGAACATTCTGAATGCCATATTGGGTTTAGGGTTGTCAAGTGGACTAGGGAAAACATATGTTTTCCTAAACTCAATCAAATGTTGTTATGGTACTGATATGAATTCTTGATGATGGATCTATTATGTTTTTATGATTTTTATATGTATGTTAGGGAACCTAAGTACACTAGGTGAGTGGCTCATAGTGAGGGGTTGAGGCCCTAAGTGGCTAGTACCAGGATAACCTACTATGAGTTATTTAATCCATTGATAACCTCAATAAATGAATCGGGAATGGGAGATTATTGGAATGAGAAATTACACACTAATCAAGACTAATTGTGCCTCACCCTTGCCTTTAGTGCTAGTAAATACTAAGGATGGGAGTGTGAGAAGGTACCTATGTGTAGGTACTACTGAATGACCTTGTCTGTACGAGAGGCATTCGATTCCGCATGTACCTACTTGGGGGCCGGGGCCAAGAGTGGCTAGTACCAGGACAAACCAAGGGGTTGGGGCTATGTGATGACACTCACCTAGCTTGTAGCTTAGAGTCTCTACCAAATTTGATCATGCCTCTCATAGTCCTTGTGGTTTTCTTATTTTTCCTTTTGTGTTGTGACTTTGGGGAAATTTTATCACCACCTTAGAAATTTCCTAGTTGTTACCTCTTGTATGGGCCTTTGGTTCTATCTCCTAGCTTAGGGGAGTGGGTCTATTGGTTACATGTGGTTGGGTGGTTAATATTTATATCAAGGTATTGTTCGTGATTCTCTAGATGATCCTAGCACATATTCCTTTCCAGATATGCAGTTGAAGATTTCTTATTGGATATTTTAATATGTTGAGATGTACTTATGTATCTGAATTTCATGTAATTTTAATCTCCTAAAAGGAGTCTTGTAGTATTGATGTAATCTCAATTCAAAGCAATGCATAAGGGAATGGGTAGTTCTAGGTAAAATAAAGGGAAAAGAATGTGGAATATTGGACATGTTACTAGCATTAAAAGAAAGTGTTTATGTTATTTCTCCTATCCTTTTATGTTTTCCATATGTAAAGGAAATAATCTTAAATATAGTTATATATAATGATGTATCACAACAATAATGTATTCTCTCTTGATGAAAGGATCCAAGGAAATTATTGAGAAATGATAGATTAGTGATTGGAATTATTAACAATGAATGGTTATGAAACAATGCAATAAAATAGTAACTTGATTATAATGTTAATACTTGGTTCATGTTAATGAAGTACCTAGGATAATGCCTACCTTAATGAATATTAATATCTTACCTAAATTATTAGAGAAAAGTGATATAAAGGATAGTAGATGTAGATGAAATCAATATGAATTTATGGAATGAGTTGATAAAAGGAATAATGATGTTGGATGATTAACTTATGTTTAATAAAAGAAATAAGCTAGGGACATTTAACTTGATGCATTAAAATGAACATAGATCTTTTAAGCTCATGATTCCATGAATATCTTATGCATGTAAATGGTTTATATGATATTTCTTTAGTAGCAACATTAGGGAACCTGTGAGGACTTAAGTTGTATAAATCTTACATTCAAGTAGTGGAAAATTATTTCTTCTTTTAGAAATATGAAGTGTAATGATGAATATTATTCTAGTTAAAATAAAAAAATGAAATTTACTACTTGTATTTTATAGAGGTTTTATGTCTTGTCCTCTTGGGTTGCTTGGTGGGGCATTACATCTGGTATCAGAGCCCTAGGTTTCTACACTGGGAACTTTGGGACTCATAGCTGACCTATGCATAACCTTGAGTATCTTAACTTTGTCTCTTTTTAGATTTTGTTGTTATGATAAAACTTGAATCTTAGGAAATGAAGGCTACATTTCATGTTCTTATGTTGTATTGTTTTACAAGGGCACACCTATTCCTCTATGATTGAGTTATATTCTAACAATTACTTATGTTTTTTCATAATGAGATCAATGATGTGTTAAGTGGATGTTTCCTATAATAATAATGGAATGGTGAAGAATTCTTGAGACTTGTGTTTGTTTTCTTGAAAGGTACTGGTATCTCTACAAAGGTCAAAAGTTAAAGGATACTAAATGTTTTGAATCTTAATTATGGTAGTAGATAATATTAACCCCCTCATCCTATCTATAATATAATGTTGTGCACTTTATCTTCTTACAAATACCTAATTGAATTTTATCCTACTCAAGGTATCTAAGAAATAGATATGTTTTTTGGATCTTTAAAGAAAGAAATGATTGTGGTAGTACTTGATAAGACTGAAAGGGCAATAATTAAATTACATGGCTAATAATATGTACCTAGGAAAGAAGTGAAAAAAAAATAAAATAAATAAATAAATAAGGAACAAATAATTTACTACCATATGTATCTCTCTCTCTCTCTCTCTCTCTCTCTCTCTCTCTCTCTCTCTCTCTCTCTTCCCTCTTAAGAAATAAGTTTTGCATGACTAAAATTGTTTAGACAAGGCAATAATATATCAGGAAAATTTGTAAATACTCAATTAGGAAACCCTTGGGTGAAGGACCTATGTCCCCAAGATTTTATCATAGGCTATAATTGACATTTTCATTTAGGAAGATGAATTTTTATCCCTATCTTGGTAAGAAGTTATATCCTTTCTACACATCGTATTAAATTGCACAAAAAGGATTTAAGATAACGTAATCAAGAAATTCTAGGGAAGAGTATGTGCAACGATGGATTATCTATACTAATGATGGAAGTTGTTTTTATTAAATATATGTCTTGCAAAATGCCTAGTGAATAGTTAGGATTCTAGATGGGTATTTTGGAAACAAATTCATGTTTTGTATACATTGTGATCAACACCATAGTAGTAAGAAATTAAAAACATTAAGTGATTGATCAAATATGAATAAGGATTTGTTGTGGTAAATAAATTCTATAGGAATGTACCTTACTCAATTTCTACTTAGAACTGATGTTATATCAAAATTTTAAAGTGTATGAGGGTAATGTTTCAAATAGGTAAAGGGTAGAAATTAAAGTTATGTACAATAGTTAATGCTATTAATTTAGATGTTGTGGTTATGAAGATAGTAGTAGGACTCATATACTTTTTTCTCTCTTGATGGATCTAAGATCGTTATGCAATAAAGAATTTGAAATAACTCTTAAGAAAATGCTATATGGAAACTACCTGACATGCAAATTAGGGAAAAGTGCATATATAAATAGTAAGCTTTAAGAAGGGATCCCAACTTAATGAAAAATGGTGCAATAAATTGTAAATTGTTAAGATCTCCTCTAGGGTGTGAATGTTTTTTTGGAAATCAAGCACTACAACTATTATGAAAGATGACTTAGAATATGTATAATGTAAAATTTATGTGTCCTATGTCATTGGAATTCTACTTAAAGCTTTGATGGAAAGGAATATTTCTTATAAAACCATGTGTTAATGCAAATGGTAAGTTTCAAGTATCTAGATTGTTTTATTTTCATGACTACAAAAGTAAATAAAAATTATTTGATGTATTCCCTTCATGATCATAACAAATATAAATGTTATATACCTCTCTATGTTCAATATTCATAGCTTGTAAGGAACACAAATTTTGGACCTTATTTGCAATTTGGTCTCACAGGTTGTATTATGTAGGGTTAGATTATGTCTCAAAAGGGAAAATATATCATAAATTCTATCTTTTTTATACTAGTTACCATAGATACAAACTTTGATATTGTGAAAGGAAGTGATAATCTCAGTTGGTAAAACATGCAATTTCCTAATATATTGATATTAATGAGTAAACATGAATACCTTAGAGTTTCGACTTGATAATAATAATTTTGATGTAATTTCAAGTATCTTGTTAACAAACTTATTGCATAAAGTGATAGAATCACATAGGTAATTCTTTTTGAAAGTCATTACTAATTGAACTAAGCTAATCTACACTTGAGTTGTAATAAGATAGGATTTACCAAAACTCTTGATAGGAAAGTATGTGTGCAGTCATTAAATTAGGTTCTAGAATAGTAATATTACAATTTTGTTAGATAATGTGCAATATATAGTTCACATTCCTGACTTCTAGGAGTAAGTCAAATCTTAGTGGGGGAGGATGTAATACCCCTCTAACCCTAATATAAGTTTTGTGTTTTTGAAAGAATTAAGATCTTTTGATGTTTTCTTACAGCTTAAGTTGTTCATGATACTTGTTTGATCTATTCCTATAGTTTGTTTATAATAATTTCATAAGCTACTACTCAAGGATTCTAATATCAGATATACTATCTAAAGGTATCATTTTTGTATGTATTTATCTCCATGTATGTATTGAGTACCTTCAAGAACTTTATGAAAATAGTTAGTGTTGGTTGTGGATTATTCCCTTTGATCTTCAACTTGTAGATTTACACTTTGATGGATAACATAAATAAAATCTTGACTCTATCACCACTCCAAAGTCCACAAGGAAGAGGGTCAACTGACAAGGATCAAAGGATCCTTCTTCACTGTGAGCTTCAATGCTCAGGTGGGTGTACCCTTGACTCACTTCTTCAAAGGAGTCTCAAAATGATCTATACAATGCTCAACACAAGTCAATAAAAGGCTTATCAAATGAATGTTTATGTTTGTGTGGTTGTTAACCATGAATTCAAGAGAAAGGACCAGTGCCTTATACTAGGGCTAAGAATCACCCAACCGTATACTTCAACTAAACACCTCAAATCAAACATAATGGAAACTAGAGTAAGTGCTTTTCCTATTACCCCTTTCCCTCAAGCACAAGGACATCAAATTCTACACCTGGCTGCAAGCTCACTGAATTCACTTAAAAGGCTTTAATCCTAACTTTGTTAGAAACTCAGAGATGAATTCAAAATACTCTTTGTTTACCATACATTAACACACTTTGTGATATTAACATATATGAGCTCAAAGACAAGCAAGAAGACATACACAAGATAGAAGATTGGGATTCAAGAATGTTTTCATTAACAAATCTAGAATCAGCATACAATTAGCATGACACAAAGCTGAGAAAAAGACACCAAATCAAACCTCTATCAGTATACTATAGTCAAAAACCAAGGACCAAAAGCAACACAATTTTGGAACCCTTGCAAAAGCCAAAATTCTGCAACTTATACCACTAGCTACCTTTGAATTCTCAGAGAGAATGTAACAAGCTACCGATAGCTAGGGCTAGGGTCTCAACCACCCAACATGCCAAAATTTACATCAAAATTTATTACAAGGACAAGAAACCAAGCAGCCCAGAGAAAGAAAATCTCAAACAGATCTACAATCATGAAAATCTGTGAGCCAAGATAGAGAACTAGGAGCTGCCATGAAAATCAGTCAAATCAACCACTTGCAAATAGCTCCTCAAGCACAAAACCATACTCCACCAAGTACAAAACCTCCTTTGCAATTAACCGCATAGACCCTGGACCACATTGCAACAATCTACCACCATCAAACTAGCAAGAAATCTACCCAAACAACACTAAAACTAGGTACCTTTGGTCGCTACAAACCCCTCTGTAAATTTGAATTTGAAATCTGAACGGTCACTTTCATGGTGCCAAAAATACATCGGCGGTCCTCGTTTAAACCAGGATCAACTTTATATCCCTGCCGTTAGATCTTTATCTTTCCTGGGCCTTAGATCTTCACTTCACCTTAGACAACATTGACGACTATCGCTAGACCACCAAGTTAACTTCCTCACACCTTACCTTGGTGGTGATACAATGGCCAGAAGATCTATTAGCCCTTTAATCACTTTAGAAACCCAGCAGCCAAACTTAATAACTCCGCAACCATGATACCATTAGTGGTCACATGATCGCATAGCCTAGAAACTAGGCCATGTGAACATGTGACAAGCCTCCTTGAAAAAAGACAATGGGCCCACTAACAAGCCACATCACCACCTTGAACCAACTAGAAGACCCCACCTAGGCCTGCCCAAGGCCACATGTCATCACACCATTCACTGATCCACACCCAGTCACTAGCACAGGGCCCACTTACCAAAAACTTTTGAAATGAATGGCTAGCATAAGATCTCATGGCTCTGACAAATCCCATGAGAACTTACACCAGTCGTAGGATCCATCCTTGTCATAGACCCCTCTAACAATGGCCCCACACCTGAGCACATCCATGTCAACCAATAAGAAACCTCCACCTACACAGACAAGTCACACTGGACCCACTACAGACAACAGACAACCCGGCAAGATGGAATAAAATTGATGGATGGTGCATGATCTCAAAAGCCAAGATTATTCCTTGAGATTATACGCCAACCATTGATTAAAAGTCTTTCACTGTGGGCCCCTCTAACATAAACCAACTCATCACCATCTCTGCAACAAAAGCCAACGGGCCCACCTACCAAAATGCTAACACACTACCATGGACACGTCAATCAGTCGCATGATCGCATAGCCAAAAATTGGGCTATACGACCATGCAATAGCCAATCACAAGCTACCACATGTCCACCATCGGGAGCACACCAAAGAAGCCTCATCCCTTTAGAGGATCAGATGGTTGTCATGAAAGCACAAGAAATAAACCTCTTGCATCTTCACCATGCAAACTTGTGGCAACCATCGATCCTGTCTGAACCTTAACCATGCTGGAAGCATAACAATAGAAAAACCCCCAATAACTCAGTGACCACATGACTAACCATCCAATAAGTCATGAGATGTCAGCCGCTAACTGCCAGGAATGAAGAGACCACGCAACTACACAATCACCAGGTCATTGGATAGAAAATGTAACTGCCTGGAGACTCAGAGAAAGTGTGACTAACATCCTGCAAAGACTGGGCCCCACCATCCATCGCACCTATGCACTAAAGCAAAGAAAACCGCCAAGTAGCTGAACAAGAACTGGGACCTGCACAACTAGGTGGCAAGTAGTCGTATGATCGCATGTCAAAAAAGTCTGACATGCAGCCATGCGATAGCCAATCAGGAAGAGCCTGGACCCACCATCCACGTCGGGCTTGTGCAGTTGAGGGAATGTTGAAAACACACAAAGTTTTCAGCACCATAAGACAAGTGCACAAAGCTTGAAGGAAAGGGTCAAAATTAACGTAGGTTTTCAATAGACCGAAAGATAGCAAGGAAGCTGAAAACAACATGGGTTTTTGAAAACACTGTTGGTTTTCGATGCTGAGGCAGAACTTTTAAAAATGCTTCCCGCAGACCTTGAAACTTGAAAATCTTACTGGGTTTTGCACATTAGCAAACATGACTTGTGCTGAAGCAAGGTGACACATGAAACACATAGGGCAAGACACACAAACCACAAAACCAAGTGGATTACCATTGCAAGAAAAAGTTGAGACTACAAGCCAGGTAGAGACAACAAAACAAAGACTACAGGGAACAGGCCAACGTCACAAGATTTTGCAATGATAGAAAAAAATCCTAACGGTGGCTCTATCTGGGGATGTATGCCTCTTGCAGGCATAGCAAGGACTTAGAATCACTGGTAAAAGTAGACCATCCCACAAGAGAAAATTGCAAAGAGCAAGGAACAAGCAGGGCAAGACCAAGCAATAGGACCAAAAATCGACAGACCAAGGCAAAACAGGGTAGGGGCAAGCAACCTATATACAAGAATTTACAAGATGTACAACCCTAACTACTGTTCATGGAAAATAGAGTACCTCAAACAAAGTACTGCTTGAAGAATTGTCCATGAGCTAGTAACTCCTGAAGATCACCATCAAAATCCTTGATGATGTAAGAATCTTGGCCCCATTTCTCATGAATCAGATATGGCCCTAACCAGATGGGATCAAATTTACCATGCTTCCCCTTATCCTCCAATCTAGCATTCCAAACTAACACCAAATCACCAGGTTCAAACTTTCTATCAATAGTCTTTTTATCATATAGATTCTTAACCTGCAACTGCAATTTGGCATTCCTTGCAACTAATCCTCTTCTAGTTTCATCCAACCTAATGAGGTCCTCAATTCTCAACTGCATCTCATCATCAATGTCATCATCATACAACTGCACAAACTTGTACATCTCCAATAAATTATTCTGAGGCATTCTAGCATGAATTTCATACACCAAGTCAAATGGTGCACAATCGATTGCCCTCTTCATAGTTACCCTATTAGCCCATAGAGCTAATGGTAGATTTGAATTCCATGCCCTCTTATTCTTCTCTAGAATCCTCTTCAAGATTTTAATCAAGCCCTTATTAGTAGATTCTACCTGACCATTTCCTTGCAGATGATAAGGTGAGGAATTAGAAATCTGAATTCCCAAACCTTTGCAAAAGTCCTTATATTCGACAGACCTGAAGCACATAGCATTGTCACTCACTATCCTCTCAGGGCACCCAAACCTTGTAACAATATTATTTATTAGAAAGTCAATTACCACATTGCTAGTTGCATTCCTTGTAGGTATAGCTTCTACCCACTTTTTAAAATAATCAGTGGCAACTAAGATCCATGAATGTCCTCCACTTGACTTGTTTGGTATGTCCCTTATGAAATCAATTCCCCACTGTTGGAAAGGAACCTAAACTTCTACTGGTTTTAATGGTACATTACTTGAAAACTTAAGCTTACTAGAGAACCTTTGCCAAGCATCACATCTCCTTACCAACTGTTCTGCATTCCTAAAGATTGTGGGCCATCAAAATCCTACTCTCAAGATCTTATGAGCAGTTGTTTTACCCATATAATGTCCACCACAAACTCCCTCATGCATCTCCTTCAACAATAGATTAGCCTAATTCTCATCTACACATTTCAACAGTATGCAATCCAAATTTTTTCTATACAGCTTACATTTCACAATCACATACTTGATGGCCTATAACTTCAATGTCCTCTTTTGATTATCATTCATACTATCTGGACACGTCATGTTTCTCAAATAGTAAATAATATCCTGATACCAAATACAATCATCCATATCACATGTATAATCAATTTTAGAATAATTTACTTGGTTTGCATCTAGATTGGATTGGGCCATGAGTCTTGCCAATCCTTGACTTCTAACCAATTTAGTGATCTGGATCTCAACATTGAATTCCTAGATCCTATTGATCCATCTGCATCTTCTTCCAGACACCTCCTGCTATGAGAAAATATCCTTCACAACTCCACTTGGCACAAAAGAAATCACAACTGCTCCCATCAAGTAACACCTAAAAGCCTTGATTGCCTTCACAAGTGCATAAGCTTGCTTCTCATTTATGTCATATTTCAACTCTGCAGCCTGCAAAGATTTACTGAAAAATGCAATAGGCTGCTCAAAACAATCCTTTTTCTTTTGTAACAGAACTGTAGAAATAGTGTGAAAGGATGCAAAAGAAAAGATATGCATTGGGACACTATAATCAAGTGCCTTAAACACTGGTGCATCTTTGATAGCCTACTTGATATTCTTGAAAGCCTCACCAGGCTCACCCTCCCAATTGATTATGGATCCCTTCTTCAACATCTTGGAAATAGGTCTAGTAACCTCTGCAAAGTTTGTCACAAACCTTCTTAGAAATTGACCTAACCAAAGAAAGACTAAATCCCTTTAACATTCTTTGGCCTCTAAATTTTATCAATTGCTGCTACCCTCTCTAGGTCAATTCTCACTCCTTTCTTCCCAACTAAGTGGCCAAGCAACTTACCTTCTATGACACCAAAAGTACATTTCCTTGGGTTCAATGAAATGCCAAATTCCAAGGCCCTCATAAATATTTTCTCTAAATGAGCACAATGGTCCTCTTCCTTCTTGGAATAGGCAGTTAAATCATCCTGATACACAACAAGGAAATCATTAATGAAATCTGAAAAGGCAACATCCATTGCCCTCTGAAAGGTAGCACCAGCATTTGTGAGTCCAAAAGGCATTCTCACATAAACATATGTTCCCCATGGTATTGTAAAGGTTGTCTTGAATTGTTCTGATTCCTTAACAATGACCTGATTGTAGCCAGAGAAACCATCCATCATTGACATCAATTCTGATCTGGTTACTCTCTGCAACATAGCCTCCATATTGGGCAAACAATAATTATCTTTCAGTGAGCTGATGTTCAAATTTCTGAAGTCCACACAAAGCCTAATGTCACCATTCTT
Organism: Chamaecyparis obtusa; assembly: GCA_027943335.1. NCBI lineage: Eukaryota > Viridiplantae > Streptophyta > Pinopsida > Cupressales > Cupressaceae > Chamaecyparis > Chamaecyparis obtusa. The sequence continues at coordinate 119,267 of BSBK01002088.1, read as the reverse complement.
TTTTCTTACAGGAACAAGGTTTGACACCCAAGAAGAATGCCTTATAGGTTTGATAATGCCAGCATCTCTCAACTTCATTAATTCTTCTTGCATCTTGGGTGCCAAAGTAGGATTAATAGACCTTTGCTTTTGCCAGAAAGGTTTAGCATCTTCTCTTAATGGAATAACATGCTAAAATAAATCCTCTCTATAAACCTTTAGGTCATCATACGACCATGCAAAAACATGCCTAAATTTCCTCAATAATTCAATCAAAGGCCTCCTTACCTTCTGAGATATATCTCTACTAATGTATACTTTCTTAGGTGCCTCATGTGATCCAAGATTTATCTCCTCAAGATCAGCATGATCTTCTCCTTTGATATTCTTTTGAACTCTATCTTGGTTGTCAAAGATAGTCTCCAAAACAACAAGCCCCTTGGGCACCTTGTTAGTTCTAAGCTGAATGACCTCATTGCCTAAGACAACCTCCCTTCCTTCTATTAACTCAACCAAGGCTGAATAATCGAGTTCCTGACCATGATACTGATCCTTGCAATCCATAAAATTCAAAATATCATTATCATCATCAAAAACTTGCCAATTCTCAATATTGTCTGGTATACTAGGCCTAGCTTGAATTTCAACTTTAGAAATACTAGAGAATGTGACATCATTAGGATTGATTGCAATATTGGCCAACAAGTCAGCCATCTTGTTGTTACTCCTATCCCTCCACTCAATATTGAAGGCATCAAAATGCTCAATCAAATCCCACACTGCATTCCTATATTGTTTCAACCTTCTATTCTTGGAAGCATACACTAACCTAACTTGGGACACCACCAACTCAGAATCACCAATAACACTTATGCATTTTATACCATGCTTTTGTGCCAACCTCAGTCCTAACAACAAGGCCTCATATTCTACTATATTATTGGTACAAAATAAATTCAATGTGAAAGAGACCTTGTAGGTGTTTCCATCAGGAGAAATAAGTAAAATACTTGCTCCTACACCATCTTTGTAGTTTGCACCATCAAAGTACATGACCCACAAATCACCCTTCACAAAGTCAGCACCTACCTCAGTAGAAATAGGTGACAAAACAAGCTCATTCTCAGATATAGGGATCTCTACCCTAAAAGCATTTACATCAGTATCCACAAAACATTTAGTTTCATTATCTATGTTTCTCTCAATCATGTGACATACTCTTGGCTCTCGTTCAATCTTGACAAACTGATCATCAATCTTGAAAGTTGCATAGGACAAATCACACTGTAAACTTCCACCCATGGAAGCACTCCATCTTCTAGATAGAAACATTCCATAATGAGGGGGGATATCCACCACCAAAACACTCTTTGTTAGCTCTTTCTCTGGATATGCTGCCAACCTATATGGCATTGCATTGATAGTCCCAATAACTAGTACCTCCCTCTGATCCATTACACAACACCTGCCCTACACTGTATCAAATTTAAGGCCCAACCTCTCCATAATTTTGAAAGGCATGACAGTATTAGAGGCACCACTATCAATCATACAATTTCTTAACTTCATCCCATTCACAAGAACACTTAAGAAGAATGGGTCAATATTTTCAAGGCTGGCATTGACAGAACTATCCAAATATATTGGAGGAATTTGAGACACAATTCTCTAAGCAAAAACATCCTTCAAAGCTTCATCTTGAGATCCATTGCATGAAGTATCATTTTTGTGAGTATTACCAACCCATGCAATAGCCTTATCTTTATGTTCAAGGATCCTCAACAATTCTGACAATGGAACCTTAACTATAATTTGTGACAATATGGATAACATGTCAAAAGGGGTAGAAGTAGGAATCTCAATCTGCACTACCTTAACATCCTTTTGATTATCTGACATATTAGGTGTATTGACCACCTTCATTTTTTGAATCTTAGCCATTGTATTAACTGGCTTCTCAATCTCACAAGAGATCTTTTCAATTCTAGCTCCCTTAGGCTCACAATGCATAAATTTTACATTCTTTAATTTCACCATGTGATCAGCCTTTGATTTGTTCTCATTAGGTTCTCCAGAGTTGGTACTCTTTATAACCATTCCTGCAGCTTTCTCATTTGTATTCCTTGCCACCATGCCTCTAGTTTTCACCTGGGCAATCATTTCTACAATAATCCTCTCCATCTCTTCTCTAGAAGGTCTTCTCAAACTTACTATCTTGGGAGAAGAGTTCATGTTACATGTTTTATGATCAATGCACTCACCATTAGAAAAAACCTCTTGATGAAAAAGAGCTTGATTATGTCTCTTCACATTCACATCTACCTCTTCATCAAAATCTAAGTCATCTTCATATCCCAGATATGAAGAAGCCATGTTACAACCAACATCATCTTGTTCTTCTTCTTGTTCTATCTCCTCATCGCCACAATCTTGATTTGTAGCCATAGATTGTGCAACCACACAATGCTCTACAAAATGAGGGGATTGGCATGCAATACACCATGGTACATTCTCCATGACATTCACTGAAGCTTTATGTAGAGGGTCAGGGACACCTCTGTCATTGTTTCCTCTTGCAACAGGGACAATAGGCTTGCCATCCTTCCATTGGGTGTTGTAGGGGTAATTCTACAGTCTATTTTGCTTACTAAAATTATTGTTGAGCCGAGGCCTCTCATTGGTAGGAGCACTGATGTTCCTATTTGTAGGTGCCTTCAAATCCTTCAATGCATTAAGCACCTTATCCAACTTATCTTCTTCTTGCCTCCTAGATCCAACATTCTTATCATTTTCTTTTTTGTATTTCCTGTCCCCAAACAACTTTGGGTCATCTCTCTTTCCACCCAACATTCCTGATATTTTCATGTTGTTCTCAATATTGACAGCAATCCTAAAAGCATCCCTAAGAGTTCTTGGTTCTTTATCCCTCAATAAATATCCCATCTTCCCATCAAATACATTGAAGTATGAAACGAGACAGACATTGTCATCCAACCGCATGACTTGGAACAACTTATGCACACCCTTCTGAAATCTCATGTTGAATTCAGATGCAGACTCATTCTAATTTTTCCTTATGGTATTGAATTCATTCAACATGAAGCTAGCATTAGGCCTATCACAATACTGCTCCTTGAAACATTTCTCAAAAGAGTCCCAAGTATCAATACACTTATCAAGAAGCCTCTTAAACCAATCTCTAGCACCCTCCATTAGAGATTGAACAAACAATTTCATGACAACATCCTCATGCTCTACCTCATAATCATTAAGCATATCAACAAATAACCTAAGATGCTCCTCACAACTTATAGCATTATTACCAGCAAACTTAGGTACCTTATCTCTAATATCATTTGGAAAAGCATTTGGATAGCTAGGAATTCCATCAAAACTTATTTGCCTATAGCCTTCTAATTGCGTAGGTCTTCTTTGAAAGCTTGAACTAGTGTTAACCCTAGGATCAATGTTAGCATCTACATTTATCTGTGCATTTGACTACTGCCTAAGATCTGCACCTATCCTAGCAGATGTAGAAGGAAAATAACTAGTAGCATTACTAAATGGAATAGCAGTAGTCATAGATGGCATACCTAGTTCAGTAGCAGATGGGCCAAGAGCATTAGCTGAAGAAGCCCACAAAAATTGGATCTTCCTTTTCTTTTCTACAATGGCAGTGTCAACCTCAGCTCTCTCTAGTTCTCTTGCAAGGTCCTCATCTTCTTTTTTCCTTCTCTCCATTTCCATGTCCTTATTTGAATCAGGTGGTGGGATCCCTAGTATTTTCACTAGTTTGCTTGCTTGGTCATCCACCATCTTCTACTTTCCTTTCTCACTAATAATAACAGTAGGTCTGGTGATCCTATGCCCATCCTTATCTTTACGAAAAGGGACATAACTTTGCACTTGTCTAATCACAGGGCCTTCATTTTCAAATTCATGATCTTGCAATAAGCATTCCTACTCACTCCTCAAAGCATCAAGATCACCAAAAACATCATGCTATAATGTTTTAGGAGCAGAGGAAAGAATTTTGTTTCTCTCCTTCATTTCATTTATTTTTCTTAGAAGAGACCACCTCTCTCTCCTCTTGTAACCTTTTATGTATGGCATCCTGCTCTGCCAACTGCAACCTCAGTGCATTCAAGTCATCAAGATCTACCATAATGTCATCAGAACTAGATGACACATCCATATCAGGAAGATTTTGATATGGGAAGTGAACTTGCCTATGTCTCATGGGCTCTCCTCTAAATTGATCTTCATCAAGATCCAAGTCAACCTCTAAACCCATATCTTCATTTTCTTCATTTTGACCTGCAGGAAAAGGACATTTGTCTTGAAATGCAGCCTCAGGGGTATCATAGAATCTCTCTTCAGAGTGACCACCATCTGATCTAGAAACTCTATTTTGTGAAGCATCCTCACTTGAGGATACATGTGGTCTTCTAGCTCTTGCATTTCTCTATTCTCTCATGGGAGCACTGGTAGACTCACCATTCCTTCTAATCCAACTCTTGTTTCCCTATCTAGGTAATTGCTTGAGAGTGACCTCCAAATTCTTTCTAACATATGACCTAGTATTTCTCCTCTTATCCATGCTTCTTCAATATGTTGCACTGGTTCAAACCTTTGAGCCACCACCCACCTAGATGGGAAATCCTTGAAAACAACAGGAAAACAAGAACACATTTTAACCTTTCTCTGTAGATTCTCCCAACTAGAATCACTGACTCTTAACAAATGCATATCTTTTAGCTGTTCCTAGTAGAGTCACCATTTTGTTGGTTGTGGATTATTCCCTTTGATCTTCAACTTGTAGATTTACACTTTGATGGATAACATAAATAAAATCCTGACTCTATCACCACTCCAAAGTCCACAAGGAAGAGGGACAACTGACAAGGATCAAAGGATCCTTCTTCACTTTGAGCTTCAATGCTCAGGCGGGTGTACCCTTGACTCACTTCTTCAAAGGATTCTCAAAATGATGTATACAATGCTCAACACAAGTCAATAAAAGGCTTATCAAATGAATTTTTATGTTTGTGTGGTTGTTAACCATGACTTCAAGAGAAAGGACTAGTGCCTTATCCCAGGGCTAAGAATCACCCAACCCTATACTTCAACTGAACACCTCAAATCAAACACAATGGAAACCAGAGTAAGTGCTTTACCTATTACCCCTTTCCCTCAAGCACAAGGACATCAAATTCTACACCTGGCTACAAGCTCACTGAATTCACCTAAAAGGCTTTAATCCTAACTTTGTTAGAAACTCAGAGATGAATTCAAAATACTCTTTATTTACCATACATTAACACACTTTGTGATATTAACATATATGACCTCAGAGACAAGCAAGAAGAAATACACAAGATAGAAGATTAGGATTCAAGAATGTTTTCATTAACAAATCCAGAATCAGCATATAATTAGCATGACACAAAGCTGAGAAAAAGACACCAAATCAAACCTCTATTAGTATACTACAGTCAAAAACTAGGGACCAAAAGCAACATGATTTTGGAACCCTTGCAAAAGCCAAAATTCTACAACTTATACCACTAGCTGCCTTGGAATTCTTAGAGAGAATGCCACAAGCTAGGGATAGCTAGGGCTAGGGTCTCAACCACACCACATGCCAAAATTTACATTAGAATTTATTACAAGGGCAAGAAACCAAGTAGTCCAGAGAAAGAAAATCTCAAACAGATCTGCAATCATGAAAATCTGTGAGCCAAGATAGAGAACTAGGAGCTGCCATGAAAATCAGTCAAATCAGCCACCTACAAATAGCTCCTCAAGCACAAAACCATACTCCACCAAGTAGAAAACCTCATTTGCAATTAACCACATAGACCTTGGACCACATCGCAACAACCTACTACCATCAAACGAGCAAGAAATCCACCCAAACAACATTAAAACTAGGTACCTTTGGTCACTGCAAACCCCTCTGCAAATTTGAATTTGAAATCCCAACGGTCACTTTCATGGTGCTAGAAACACATCGGCAGTCCTTGTTTAAATTGGCATCAACTTTATATCCCTACCATTAGATCTTTATCTTTCCTAGGCCTTAGATCTTCACTTCACCTTAGATAGCATCGACGGCTATCACTAGACAGCCAAGTTAACTTCCTCACACCTTATCCCAGTGGTGATATGATGGCCACAAGATCTGTCGGCCCTTTAATCACTTTAGAAACCTAGCAGCCCCACTTAATAACTCTGCAACCGTGATACCATTAGTGGTCACATGATCGCATAGCCCGAAAATTGGGCTATGCGAACATGCGACAAGCCTCCTTGACAAAAGACAATGGGCCCACTAACAAGCCACATCACCACCTCAGACCAACTAGAAGACCCTACCTGGGCCCACCTAATGCCACATGTCATGACACCATTCATTGATCCATGCCCAATCACTAGCATGGGGCCCACTTACCAAAAGCCTTTGAAATGAATGGCTGGCATAAGATCTCATGGTTCTGACAAATCCCATGAGAACTTACATCGGCCGTAGAATCCATTCTCATCATAGACCCCTCCAAAAATGGCCCCACACCTAAGCACATCCACGTCAACCAATAAGAAACCTCCACCTTCACAAACAAGTCACACCAGACCCACTGCAGACAATAGACAACCGGGCAAGATGGAATGAAATCGACAGATGGCACATGATCTCAAAAGCTAAGAATATTCCTTGAGATTATACATCGACCATTGATTAAAAGTCTTTCACTGTGGGCCCCTCTGACATAAACCAACTCATCACCATCTCTGTAACAAAAGCCAATGGGCCCACCTACCAAAATGCCAACACACTACCACAGACACATGTCAATCAGTTGCATGATCGCATAGTCAAAAATTGGCTATGCGACCATTCGATAGCCAATCACAAGTTGCCACATGTCTTCTATTAGGACCACACCAAAGAATCCTCATCCCTTCAGAGGATCAGACAGTTGTCGCAAAAGCACAAGAAATAAACCTTGTGCATCTTCACCATGTGAACTTCTAGCAACCATCAATCCTGTCTGAACCTTAACCGTGCTGGAAGCATAAGAAGAGACAAAACGCCAATAACTCAGTGACTACGCAACTAACCGTCTGATAAGTCATGAGATTTCAGCTGCTAACTACTAGGAATGAAGAGACCACGTGACTACATAGTCGCTAGGTCACTGGATAGAAAATGTAACCACCCGGAGACTCAGAGAAAGCTTGACTAACATCCTGCAAAGACTGGGCCCCACCATCCATTGCACCTGCGCACTAAAGAAAAGCAAACCACCAGGTAGCTAAACAAGAACTGGGACCTACACGGCTAGGTGGCAAGCAGTCACATGATCTCATGTCAAAAAAGTCTGACATGCGGCCATGCGGCAGGCAATTAGGAAGAGCCTAGACCCACCATCCACGTCGGGCTTTCATAGTTGAGGGAACGTCGAAAAAACACAAAGTTTTCAGCACCATAAGACAAGTGCACAAAGCTTGAAGGAAAAGGGTCAAAAACAATGCAGGTTTTCAACAGACCGAAAGATAGCAAGGAAGCCAAAAACAACACGGGTTTTTGAAAACACTGTGGGTTTTTGACGCTGAGGCAGAACTTTTAAAAATGCTTCCCGCGGACCTTGAAACTCAAAAATCTTACTGGGTTTTGCACATTAGCAGATGCGACTTGGGCTGAAGCAAGGTGAGACATGAAACACATGGGGCAAGACATGCATAGTAGAAAACCAAGTGGATTACCATTGCAAGGAAAAGTTGAGACTGCAAGCCGGGTAGGGACAACAAAACAAAGGTTGCAGGGAACAGGCCAACATCACAAGATTTTGCAATGATAGAAAAAAGGCCTAATAGTGAGGATGTCATATGATCTGTACTTGATAGATATATATATATATATAAGTGATTCTTTATATTTTCTTCTATTAAGGTTACTTTGGATGAATCTTGTATCTCACTTGATGATTTATTATTAGTATTGATAAGAGACTAACACAATGCTTGAGATTCTAACCTTCATTATGATGATGCTACATGCTTTGAGTGTATATATATATATACATGATGTGTTTTCATGATTCAGGATGAAATTTTAGTTACTCACATAGCTAAGGTCCACATGATGTATCGATCCCGATCATCTATCTACAATGTCTTCTTTTATATGTATATTCGTGCATATGTATTTCTTCTTTGTGATGTAGGCTTGCAGGTACCGGGCATCGACTTCACCTAGCTTCACAAGTCTAAGTGTGCCCTCAAATCCTTGATGGTTGTTGTTATGGAGATATTAGTAAGGCCCTGCATGAGTCTTCCTTTGTCATTATTCCAATTTGGGAATATTAGGGTTCCTTCTTTGTCAGTCAACCTTTGGGTGAAAAACTCAGATCCAGCGCACCCAGTTGGGCATTGTTATAGTTAGTGCCTTGTGTCCACTTGAATTCATTTGGTTGTATGATTTTTTTACTCATTTTATTTATTTCTCCTTCTTGGTATGATTATTAGTTAATCTTTCTATGTTGTGTTTCAGGGTTTCATGCTTGGTTAGGAGTTTGGCTTGACTTTCCTTCTTGACTTTGGTTGACCTTGTTTGATCTTATGCTTTTCTTGATATGTTTCATAGTTGATTTTTATTGCCTCTTTGGATGATTAGATTTATTTTGAGGCATGTGATTTTCTTCTACCTCAGTGTTATATCGTATATTAATTATAAATAGGTAATTATATTGTGATCTATTACTTCATAATCTTATAGATTATAGTGTTTGGTATTTGGCATGTATCTATATAAATATATATATATATATATATATATATATAGAAATATATATATGGGTGCACACACACACACACACACACACACACACACACACACATATAAAATTTATATGTGATTATATATTAATTATTGTAGATATTGTTGATGGTGTATATTTTGGGATTAATGTAAAGTATAGTATTATTAATAATTAAATATTAAATAATGTGAGGTATATTATTCTCAATTGTTAATTATTAATAATGTGGATAGGTTATATATATATAGATATTGATGTAATTAATGATTTCATATGCATATATGTTAGGATAATATTAAATATGTATATGAATGAATACAAATCATCTTTTATTCTATATTTGAGTAATATAGTTGTATGATATTAAGTTATTTTATAATACCCTTTAGTTAAGAGTTAGTTGGGAGATGGTTATGTTTCCTTTAAACCTTTGGAAATCTATTTATATGCACTAATTTCTCATTTTAAAGGAGGGGATTTTGGGGCTGAAGCATTGAGGAGAGGATGGCCTTACTTTTCATGGAGATTTTGGAGAGAAAACTTGGAGATGTGAGGGAGAGTTTGTAAGCATATGTCTTTTAGAATTTTTGGTTATCTTTTCTTTTGAGGGAGAGATATTTTTGTGAGAATTTTAGTAGTTGAGAGAGGGATTCTTTCCTGTGGAATTATTTCTTTCTTTCATGGAGATTTCTGAAAGTGGATAGGGTTTGAAGGATGCATCTCAAGTCTAGATTTGTCTTCTCTTTTGTTTCCTTCCTTCTTCGATTCAACCTTCGTAGGACATGAGGTATGGATTGAATATTTTATTTACTTTATGTCTCTAATAGATTATGGATCTATTTATATATTATCATTATTTATTATATCTATACTTTTTATTTCTATGGTTATTTTAAAGTTTTGAGTTTTTGTTTGTAAGAATTGGCATGTGTTTTCCTAGGGTTTTTAGCAACCCATTTTTGGAGATCTATTAGTATAATAATTTAAATTGAATCTAAGGTTTTAATAAATTGATTTTTTGAAAGTAAAATTCACAGATCTAAAATGGGTATCTCTCTGATTTTATTTTTAGGGTCGAATTAATGCCTTATTTTTGACATTTTGGCAGACTATGCCTGTCCATTCTTGATTCTAAATTTTTTGTCAAATGTATTTGTATGCTACAGGCTGATATAATTATATAAAAGTCTGAATTTTATATCAGAGATTATCCTAAGTTTCATCTTTCATTTACAATTAGTTTGGATAATTTTAATTATGTTTTGTGAAAATTACAATTATTTTAGTGAAGGCAGGTTTGAACCCCAACCATAGTTTTCTGTTTTAAACCAGAAGTCATAACTTTCTTTCCCACCATTAGATCTTCCTAAAAATCAAATGGAGATTCCATAATTATGTTTTCTAAACCTCCACCAAAGAGATTGTATTTATTATTTTTTTTTGGAAGATATGGATGACTGTTCTATGATGACTATTCTTTGCATTTAATCCTTGCTTGAAATAATTTAGTTTAAGAACATCACTAAGTTTTAGGGTTTCGTATGGTTACCAGAGGCTATTAGAATTTTTTTTTGGTTAATTCGATTGATGTTTACTATGAATATATTTATAATATCACTCTGATGTCTTCTTATATGTTTGGAACATTCTGAATGCCATATTGGGTTTAGGGTTGTCAAGTGGACTAGGGAAAACATATGTTTTCCTAAACTCAATCAAATGTTGTTATGGAATTTATATGTATTCTTGATGATGGATCTATTATGTTCTCATGATTTTTATATGTATTTTTGGGAACCTAAGTACACTAGGTGAGTGGCTCATAGTGAGGTGTCAGAGCCCTAAGTGGCTAGTACCAGGATAACCTACTATGAGTTATTTAATCAAGTGATAACCTAAATAAATGAATTGGGAATGGGAGATTGTTGGAATGGGAAATTACAAACTAATCAAGATTAATTGAGCCTCACCCATGCCTTTAGTGCTAGTAAATACTAAGGATGGGAGTGGGAGAAGGTACCTATTTGTAGGTATGACTGAATGACCTTGTCTGTATGAGAAGCATTCAGTTCCACATGTGCCTACTTGGGAGCCGGGGCCAAGAGTGACTAGTACCAAGACAACCCAAGGGGTTAGGGCTATGCAATGATACTCACCTAGCTTATAGCTTAGAGTCTCTACCAAATTTGATAATGCCTCTGGTAGTCCTTGTGGTCTTCTTTTTTTTTTCCTTTTATGTTGTGAATTTAGGGAAATTTTATCGCCACCTTAGGAATTTCCTAGTTGTTACCTCTTGTATGGGCCTTTGGTTCTATCTCCTAGCTTGGGGGAGTGTTCCTATTGGTTCCACGTGGTTGGGTGGTTAATATTTATATCAAGGTATTGTTCGTGATTCTCTGGATGATCCTAGCACATATTCCTTTCCAGATCTATAGTTGAAGATTTCTTAATGGATATTTTAATATGTTGAGATGTACTTAGGTATATGTATTCATGTAATTTTAATCTCCTAAAAGGAGTCTTGTAGTATTGATGTAATCTCAATTCAAAGCAATGCATAAGGGAATAGGTATTTCTAGATAAAAGAAAGAGTAAAGAATGTGGAATATTGGACATGTTACTAGCATTAAAAGAAAGTGTTTATGTTATTTCTCCTATCCTATTATGTTTTCCATATGTAAAGGAAATAATCTTAAATATAGTTGTATATAATGATGTATCGCAACAATAATGTATTCTCTCTTGATGAAAGGATCCAAGGAAATTATTGAGAAATGATAGATTAGTGATTGGAATTATTAACAATGAATGGTTATGAAACAATGCAATAAAATAGTAACTTGATTATAATGTTAATACTTGGTTCATGTTAATGAAGTACCTAGGATAATGCCTACCTTAATGAATATTAATCTCTTACCTAAATTATTAGAGAAAAGTGATATAAAGGATACTTGATGTAGATGAAATCAATATGAATTTATGGAATGAGTTGATAAAAGGAATAATGATGTTGAATGATTAACTTATGTTTAATAAAATAAATAAGTTAGGGACATTTAACTTGATGCATTAAAATGAACATAGATCTTTTAAGCTCATGATTCCATGAATATCTTATTCATGTAAATGGTTTATATGATGTTGCTTTAGTAGCGACGTTAGGGAACCCATGAGGACTTAAGTTGTATAAATCTTACATTCAAGTAGTAGAAAATTATTTCTTCTTTTAGAAATATGAAGTGTAATGATGAATATTATTCTAGTTAAAATAAAAATAAAAATAAAATTTACTACTTGCATTTTATAGAGGTTTTATGTCTTTTTCTCTTGGGTTGCCTGGCAAGGCATTATAAAATAATCCTGTTGGTAAGCAAGAATACCAAGCAAAAAAGGAAATAATTGAGCTCCATTTAGCTGACCATGCCTAGCATGACTGAGCAACACAGTTATCACCAAGTGCCAGTGAACTGACACCTTCAGTTATTGAGCATTCTTGAGAGACCATGCACCCCGGTAACCATAGAATCGAGAAACCAGTCTCCCAAACCAAGAAAGTACTCCACCAAGTAAGATCAAAACTAGCAATCTACCTTCAAAGAAAAACATATTTTTGGTTGATATAGGATTACCAAGAATCCTAGGATGCTTCTGCATTAGACACCCTAGGTAAGAAAAATTTTCTCACAAGGAAATCAAGAACATCTCAAGGGAATCAAAATAGGTATGCCAAATTTGTTCTTAACCCATATCTCCTCTTGTCCTTTACTCCAAGTAGTCTTCACTTTATTCATTTCTCCTTGAAGAAAGTTCTTCTACTTTCCACTTTGCTTATCTTTTCTATTTGTAACTTATAACAACCAACTCTGACCACTACCGATCACATCAATGCCTCGGTAAGGTTCATCCTCTCTAGACTCTTCAATCAACTCTTTCATCTCTCTGTATCATAAATATAATCATCTACTATACCATCTCTACTAGAAAGACCATCTGCCTCTTGATCTCAACAAACTCTTCAGATATATCATTCTCATTCTCCTTCAAACTAGGCTTTGTAGGAATAGGTTCATCAATCCTCTACTCTTGAGGTTTGTCATAAGGACAAAACTTGATAACTCCACATCCCTTAGTCCCCATGTCTTGTAAATGTATCAACTTATGCCAAGCTCCTTCATGCAAAACCACATAGGTATTAGCACAACCATCAAACAAAACATTTCTATCAAATTGCCAAGGTCTATCGAGCAACCAATGATAAGCATCCATAGGAAATATATCACATAATATCTCATCATGATAAGATCTAATCTAAAAATTAACCAAGCATTGTTCTTCAATCCTAACCTTAGACACATCTTGATGTAATCAAGGATGGTGGATCATCTTGCTTAGTTTCCTAGGTTTTAGGTGTTGTCCTTCAAATTTTTTATTTTTGATGCCTATCCCTAAGTTTCATGATTTAATTTCTAGGCATTTCTAGTTTTTTAAGCCCAAAAATTATTCAAACATTTGAAAACCCTAGGTTTTAAGACCTGCTTTTCCATTGAAATCCAAAAACCCTACAAATTGCTCACCTGATTCTATTCGGCTATTACTTTTTCAAAATCACCTAACGACCTTTTGTAGCATGTGCACTTTATATTTTCAAGCCAGTTGCTTAGCCTCTCAAAACATTTAGCATATTCCTTTTTTACTTGCCACTAGATGTTTCCCTTTGTCACGTAGTCTACCAAGGGTGGAAGAATATTCTTTGTCTTCAAACGACTCAGCGGTTGCCTTTAGTCACCAAATTTCTAGATAACTGTGATGAGATCTAGCGACTACTATGATAAATTTTTGTTAATTGACTATGGTTGCTTTATCTCTAGATCAAAAAACATTTAGAAGGGTGATCTCTGAAAGAAGTATAAAATTGATATAAAACTCAGTGATAATGAGATTTGTTGTTGGTCGCTTTATCTCTAGATGCAAACTGGTGGTCTATTTCACTAGTCGCCAGATCTCTAGTTTTTTAGTGGTTATTTATTTTATCTTGTGACCTTGATATCCCAATGATTGTGTATTCTCATGGTTCTAACGGTTATGTCTATGGCAGTCAACGATTCAGCGAAATAGTTATCTCTAGATCTCCCAATCAAACGATTAAATCATAAAGGGTATGGTGACTTAGCAAGAATTATTGGATGCAAATTAAATCAGCGACTAGTTTTTAATCTTGTTACTTGACCAAGGTTAAGTAATTCTTCAAGTGATTTGGAGAATAAGGGTGTTCACAAAATCTCTAGTCTTGACCATAGTTAAAGGAAGTAACGAGCAACTTGGAGATGTCTTCAGTCGCGTAATCGCTAGATGGGATTGATTTAAGAGAAAGGTTTGTGGGACCATTATTGTTAGCCATTGATTTAGTTTTGATCGAGTGGTGGTCGTGTGGTCTCAGGATGTAACTATGGGTTAGCAAATTATCCAGTGACCTTGAGATTTCCCTTGTCGCTCAATCTCTGAGTCAAACTCAAGTTACAAAAATTGCTCGGTGACTGGGAGATTCACTGTAGTCACTAAATCTCTTGATGGATTTTTGTCACCAGGTCTCGAGATAAATTCTAAAGGAAATCATTTTTCCATGACTAAAGTCACCAAGTCTCAGGATGAAAAATGTAAGTGAACACATGGTCGCCCAATCTCCAAAAAAATTCAAAAGATTCAAATTATTCAGTGACTATGATATTTGACTATAGTCACTAGGTCTTAGAAAGAAGTAAAGTCATTCCATGACTGAGGTTTTCTTTAGTCGTTAGATCTCTGAAATTATAAAGGGGGCACCAAATCTTTCAACAGTTATGAGAATGTGTTGTAGTTGCTAGATCGCCAGAAGTTGAAATTTGATTACCTATCATTTTCTTAGCTTATGGCTAGTGAATTGAGTTATGAGCATGCCAAGTAATGGAAGAAGTGACATAATTTTTAGCTTTTGATCTCTAATAGATTTTTGCATTCAATTTTGCTAAATAAATATAGTTGGTCATCATTCATTTCAAATTAGCAAGCATTCAGAGAGCCGAAGTGATAGAATTCCCTAAGATTTTACATAGCAATTTCAAAGTTCAAAATGTCCAAAATTTGCTGAGGAGGTTGAATTTGTAGACAAGATGAGCCAATTGTCAGTTAGTGGGGTGTCTACCAGTAGGGGAGCTAAGGAGAAAGTCAAAGAAAGCTATTCAGATGAATTCCTCGGCTTGCTACTAGGTTCATCACAAAATAAGAATGTTAGTGATGAATGTTTTATTAATGAACTCACATACTGTAGCGATGCTAAGACACTAGCTATCACTGGAATGTGTTTATTTAAATATTTTTATAAGAATGCTGAGAATCTAGTCCCTATTTCAAACCCTTGGATGACGGGGTTAGCAAAATTGATAGTCCCAAAAGTGTTCCTGGACATAGATGTCCTAATTGTTCTAGCTCATTCTTATGACCCCTTGTCCAGAACTATTAGGAATAGTGATGGTTCTCTGCTGGTTACCCTTGATCAGAATTCATTTATAAGAGCTTTCAGCATCCAACTCCCTATGGCCACTGAGATTAATTTATAGGCCCTGGGAAATAGGTATGTCAAAGAGGCTGCCATTCTGGCAAAAGAAATTCAAAGTCATGTTTCTCGAGAAAATAGGAATTACATAGCGCCAATGTCAGGAACAATTCCATATGCATACAAGGACCTCTATTTTTACATAAGGTACATTGCCTATCGATTGTGCAAGGTTCTAGGGATAGATGGTGGAGAGAGGATCCCCTCGAACCTCTTGATGATATTTTTTGCCTCCAAGAGTCTTCACGCTATAAAGGGATATGATTATATAGGGTATGTAATAGAAAAAATGCATATAGGTTTATAGGCATTGAAGAACCATACACATGGTTCTACACCGAGGTTTATGCACTATTCATTTTTTATGCACCTCATTTTGTACTTCAATTATAATATCATAAATATGGAAGGCCTTGAGCCACAAATGAATTACAAAGGACAACAAAATCTAGTATAGTTTAGGATTAGGGCTTGGAGTCCTTCTTCCAAGAGTGATTTTTACATTTTTTAAAATTGGATAGTTCGGCCTATTCTCCTAAGTTTAGGGCTCAATCTTTCAAGGTTATCCACAAAGGTCCTACAACTGGTAAGGCCTCAACATTTTGTTGATAAATGGACCAAGGGTCACAATTGAGGAGATATCTATTATGAAAAGGGCTATACTATGATTAGAGTATATTGATTCCCTCAGCCCCCTCACATACTACCATTCTTTGTTCCACCAAGGGTGGCTTATTTAGAATTTATATGGTAGCTAATGCTGACTGATAAGGAGCACCTGGCTTCACATAGAAAAGGAACTTTTACCCCAAGGCACTTTAAAGTGCACAGTCTCACAATAGGCAATGATGCCTTTAGCAAGGTAAATGATTGGTTGGGGTAGTTCAAAATGCACGCTCCTTCCCACAGGTATGTGGATATAGAGGGATTCATGGTTGCTGCTAGGAAGTATTATATGCCCAACATTCCATTTAATAAAAGACATGAGCTGAAGTATCCTAAGGAGGATGTTTTGAGGAATATAATAGAAGAAGAATAAGTGGCAAGAAGATCTAATCAGATACATGAATTATATGCCATGGAGAAACCAATAAATAAAAAAATACTCACATTTAGTGGCTTGTTCCATAATCTGCCCTATCTCTAGAGGCTTGAGAAAATGATGGCTCAACTCAATACTTTGATGAGGACTTTTGAGGATCGGATTGATGAGTCAGATGAGAATGAGGAAATTCACTCTGAGTTAGAAGGTGGTGAAGATAGTGATGGTGACTACTCAGTGCACAAAATTCCCCCTTTAGAAAAAATAATGGTTGAAAGACACCAAGTTGGAGAAAATATTGTTGATTTAGTAGAGCTCCATAGCTCTCAAAACACAAATGAGCCTCTCGCAAAGAAGCAGAAATTATTGGTTGGAGAATCTTCTCAAGCAAGGAGAAAGGATAAAGTGGGAGCCCTCATCACTAGAACCGGTGCTCATCACCACCAATTAAGAAAAAGGATAAGGGAGGAGAAAAGAAGAAGAAAACTGGAAAAGGAAGATGTTGAGTTTCCCTTGGCTTTATGCCAAGATGAAAGGATGACAGAAAAAGATGCCTTCTTAAAAGATAACAATTTTGTGGAGTTAGATGAATTCAAGAGCTTCTTGATATGGCACCAACAATAGTAGGTTGCATCCAGTGTTAAGATCACTGAAGAGGGTCAGGTGCCTAATGAGGCAGTACAAAAATTAAAAAAGAGTATGACCTTGAGGAAGAAAAATTTACCATAGAGGAGGCTAGACAACTCATCAAAAATAGCAATATGATACTTGTGCCTAGGTGGAATTTGTATTCAAATTTTATTATTGATCAAATCAAGAGACAGGAGAATATAACTTTATCCTCATAAACCCAAGTAGGGGATATTATTAGAGGATTTGGGTATAGCCGAAGGAATCAAGCTTTGGCTCTATGGAGTCTTTATCCTAAAGATAAGAAGCCTTCAATCCTGAATGTCAAAGAGAAAATGGATGGTGACAAATTTTTTTGGTCAATCCATAATACAGGAGACCCTGAGATCTCTCAAGTGTAAATCAATTTGCCAAGCTTAATGAAGACAAGATGAAGAAATTATCTGAGAGATATGGTTCCTTATTGGAGAACTACAATGCACTCTTGAAAGATAGAGATATTATAATAATAAAGGAAAAGGCATTGGAGAAGTCTCTGGTAGACTTGGAGCAACAAATAATAAATACTCTTGTACCTACCCCTACACTGCCTGAGCAACTTGCATTACCAAAAGGAAAAAGTATGAGTGAAGAAGAGGTTTTTGTAGAGATTGAAAAGATAACGATAGAAAAGAATGAGGCTATCCTACAAGCCTTATTAAAAATCTTTCAGCATAGAGTTAATGCATTAAAGGATAAATCTGATTCAATTTTTAGTGCTTATAACAAATTGCTTGAATTGCAGGTAGAAGTAATTAATTATGTCACAATTCTAAATGGTTATTATGCAACTTGGTCAGTTAGGGAAACACTTTTTGAAATATTGGTAGTTGTTAAAACTTTGAGAGCTAACATTTTAGAGATTGTCCTGCAAGTAGGTGAAGAAATAAATAGAGTTAAGGCCATATTGCCACTTTTTAAGGGCAACAAAAATCATATTGAGGCTAAGATAGCTATGCTCAACTCAAGTTCCAAAACATTCATCCCTTCCATTAAAAATTTAGATGATGCCATGAAGAGCCTTGATGAGTGGAGATCAGATTTTGATCTTGTATTGCCTATTAAAGAGGCATTTTTAGATGAGAGTAATGAAGTAGATATGGAAAGATTCAACAACACTCTGGATGAAGCCATAAAGGTAGAAATAGAGCTTACCAAATTTGTGGTAGATGTCAAGATGATACTAGATGCTAGATGGGAAAGGCAAAAGGAACAACTGTAACACATCCAAAATTATAAATGGCCGACAGAGGAAGAAGTAATTATGTGGGATGAACTGACAAAGCCCAAGAAGATCAAATCTATTATAGTTGACTTCGATAATTTGGATGATGAGTAAAGAAGACACCTGGAGTACCTGACACCTGACCTTAGAGCACAGAGATGATAAGCTATAAAAAAAGAGTGGTGTAAATTAGCTGAATGGTGGTCACCATATCTCAGAATAACTCAAGAAGCTATCATGAATATTGTCAAACAAAGGTGTCAGTAATTAAACAAGCCAAGAAGTAGAACAGTCCAAAATATTTTTATCTTTCCACCACCTGAGGGCTTATTGTAATTTTTCTTATATGCTTTTTTAGGGTTGGGGATCCAACCATCTGAAGCTTGTTGCATTCTCATTTGATAAGAGAATTCCAAGATGGTTGAGCTATATATAAGTTGTATCACCATTTTTGTAAGGGGTTAGAGAAGGATAATAGAAAAATAGAGTATAATTGCTACAGAGCAGACTTGTAAATTTTATGTCTAAGCTTCTGAGCATGAGTTTTTATGTGTAATTTAAAGGGTTCATTATAATACAAATAAACTACAATTTCTGTCTCCTACTATTATTTTCTCTTTACTTGTATGTTTTCTCTTGTATGTTCTATCTATGAGGCATTTAAAATATACTAATTGTTTATCAATTTCTTCAATTCATTTTGAGTCTCTCTCAAGAAGAGAATTAAAATCTTATTATCAATTGTAGAGGGTAAACTTATATGTAGAGATTTTGATAATGGTAATATTAGATTGATAGAATAGAGTGTTAGGCATTATATTCAGATTGTAGATTGTGTGTAAGGCATACTATTGTATTTCTTTTAAAATAACTTGTGAATTTTCATGTAAAAAACTTTTCCCATTGGATTAGGCACTAGTTTGTAGTATGTTTCTTATAAAATTACCTTTTCATGATCTTTAGTGATACCAAAATTCATTTCACTACCAGTATTTTACTTTCAAGAATTGTTTGTATGTATTGAAAGAATTGTATCCAAGTGGTACAAGTTCATATTTAGTGATTCCTTAGAGAAAGAATCAAGAGGTTACCCTTTCTTGAGTTTACCTTAGAAAAAGAATAAGGATAAATCTCCTTAGGCCATTGTTCTATGTTATCACATTTATAATTTCCATTCTTATACTCTGTATTAGGATTGTCTGGGCTATTTGCAGAGTAGTACTATTTTATTGAGATAATTTGAGGGATCAATAACATAGTAGTGAAGAACTAATCCACTATTTGAGTTTACTTGAAACATAGTGAGTTATTATAGGCAATACCCACATGAGTCCCGTGGAGCTCAAAGTAGGAGGATCTTATCCAATCCTCATCAATTAGACTCTTTCTTGCAGACTTGAGAACCTGTAAACCTGAAACACATCACATAAAATTTATCAAGTTTGGTCTTAACAAGAAAAATCTCTAACAAATTGGTGACTCCACTGGGGAATCAAAACTTTTTCAAAAGTCATAAATAATGCAGGTTTCAAGTAGAGTTTAACTCCTAGCCTGCTTATTTCATACCAGTTAGTCACCATTGAAGATCAGAGTTATTCCTTTATTTCTCTATATTTTTCCCTTCTAAGTCTTGATCATATATTTTCCCAAGGAAAAATATCCCCAAATTCCCAATCAAATTGGGTGGTGACTCTTTATAAAATCTCTGTGCCAGTGCTCCATAAGAGACCCCTTGTTTCAAGATGAACCATAGGAAGACAAGGTCTTGGAGAAAGGAACATCCAGAAGAAAATTTAGAGGGAGAGCTTCCAACTACTTCAAGGAGAAATCAAACAAGGAGGGAAAGAAATAATAATGACATGTCTTTCACATGGAAATAGAAAGGAAATGTGAGGACATAAGACCCCGTTCAAACAAATCATGAGGGAAATACATCAAAATATGAGGAGGCAATTGATTTGGGTTTGTTGGCATTAAGCAGAATTGCCACTAGTGACAACACTTATTTGCATTCTGGGTGCAAACTGAGCAGACAGTGCAAACCGAGCAGACAGTGCAAACTAAGCAGACAGTGCAAACCGAGCAGACAGTGCAAACCGAGCAGACAGTGCAAACCAAGCAAACAGTGCAAACCGAGTAGACAGTGCAAACCGAGCAGACAGTGCAAACCGAGCAGACAGTGCAAACCGAGCAAACAGTGCAAACCGAGCAGACAGTGCAAACCAAGTAGACAGTGCAAACCGAGCAGACAGTGCAAACCGAGCAGACAGTGCAAACCGAGCAAGTTAGTACAAACCGAACAGGACAGTGTAAACCGAGTAACATCATGTCTACCGAGTCACCAGTACTTACCGAGTTCAAAACCTACCGAGTGATCAGTATGAACCATGCCTTCACTTCTACCGAGTGCATGACGATGCCGAGTAATGCAGTGGACGCCGAGTATCAGAAAGTCACCGAGTCAGTTTGCAGGAACTGAGTAACCATACTTGGGCCGACTTAGTAGCACTTATGTTTATTTGTCAAGCCGACTGTGTAATTGTAATTGTAGTTAATTGTTTAAGACTTGTATATAAATAATGTTGTAAAAATGTAAAGATGTATGAATGAAAAACATATGTGAAAAAGAAAGAAAGGCAGAGATAAGCGAATTATAGAAGGCTTCAGAAGTATAAGGTACAGCAATGACAAATTCATCACAGAAGGTGATCAGTACATCAGCGAATCTCAATCAGCAATCCAGTTGCAAAGCAGAGATCTACTGTTTCATTCTAACAGGTGAGTCAGTACTAAATCCTTTAACCGGGTAGACCTAACAGTCTTTGTAAAAATCTCTTTACCGAGTGCATACTTCATTGTATGTTTTGTAAATCCTTTAACAGGGTGGATTTAGCAATCCTTATTGCTCCTAACAGGGCAGATCATCAGAAGTGATCAAATTGTAAGCCTTAACCGGCCAACTTTATTCTGCAGTATTAAAGCTTTGTGGGTTTCATCCCCACCCCAGTTTTACTTTCTTTTGGAAGGTTTCTAGGTAACCAAATCTATGTGTCATTATTGTGAATGCTTTTAAGTTTCATGCTTTCTGTATGCAAAGGTTAAAAAGTAAATTACATGTTAAAATTGTAAGAAAATTTGGAGTTACCGATTCACCCCTCCCCTCTCAGTAACTCGGTTAATTCCTGAATATTTCCAACAATTGGTATCAGAGCAGCATTGGTTCTCAAGACAAAGCTTAACTAGCTTGAGCAAAGATCCAGGACAATGGAGGTATTCAAACTGAACAAGGTGATTGAAAATGAAAAGCTAGATCTGGAAATGGCCATAGCTAAACTCAAAGAAGCAAAAGAACATCTTTCCCAATCCCTAAGAAGAAGGAAGGAACTTGCAAATTAGATGAATGATCAGAATTACATTGAAGAAAAGATTGAAGATCTTCTTCCCTCAAATAACTTAGATGAAGCAAACAATGCTGTCAAAGAACTCCTAGAAAAGAATGGGTCTCTACAGGAAGAAGTGAGAAAATTGAAAAGAGAACAAGAGCTACACTCTACAAGATTCTGTGAGATCTTGGAACAGAGAAACAAGTTGAAAGATGAATTAGATGGAAGAAACATTGAAGTCCAAAATAAAACCCTTCAGCTAGAAAACCTAATTGATCAGATCTCTCATACAAATGAAGAAATTCTGAATCTAAGATAAGAAATAGAAAGCACAAGAGAAGAACTAAGATCTGAAAAGGAAATCAATCTAAGATTGGTGGATGACCTAAACGCTGAAAAACAAATCAATGAAGGAATGCTGAAAAGTCAAGAAGACTTGAATCAGCTGTATGAGCGAAATCTTCATAGGCAAAAAGGAAAAGCAGGACTTGGATACAAAGAAGAAGGTGAATTCTCTAAGCAAGGTACTCAAAGAAATCAAAAACCTACTTGTAATCATTGTGGTAAAATAGGACATACTTCAAATAAATGTTGGAACAATGAAAAAGAAGAATTCAATGGAAAATGTTATAGCTGCAATCAACCTGGTCACAAAGCAAATGAATGCAGGGAAAAAGCTAGATTCAGAGGTAATTGTCACAAGTGCAACAAACAAGGTCACAAGGCATCCGAGTGTAGATCCAAGACATTTAATCCAGTAGAACAAATTGTGAAAGCAATGTTTGGATGGGACTACAACACCTGGTGTAGATGTCATTACTGTGGAGAATATGGACACATTGGCATGAATTGTATAAAACATCATCTAAGGAAAAGAGATACTACTGTAAGATGTTTCAAATGCACTAAACTCGGTCACATAGCCAGAAACTGCATGAATGCTAGAGAAATTGAAGAAGGAAAGAAGAATGAAGCAACTAAGGTCAGGAAACAGGTGAGACAAAAATGGATTCCTAAAGCTACCGAGAAATCCAGTCCAAGTAATGGAATGGATGGCTCTACCGACTCAAACTAAATTTCCAAGGAAGCACTGGAACTGTATTCTCATAGATCAATCTCAAGCAGTTCCAGAACCGAAATTAAAAGAAAGATCTAAATCAGCATGCAAGATGCAGTGAGATCACAGGGAGGTCGGTATCAGTCTTCACCGAGAAAGGTCGGTATCAGTCTTCACCGAGCAAGGTTGGTACCCGTCTTTACCAAGCGAGGTTGGAGCAAAGTGAATTCTCGAGTTCACCGAGTTGCGAAGTCTTTTCCGAGCAATTAATTCTTAGTGGGTGACAGTCTGTCAGAATTCATACCCTAATTTGAAATGAGCATTAATGACAGAGTTGTAAACAAAAAGTAAGTAATCAAACTCATTCTTCACCGCGAATCTTTAGCACTTTGAGAGGAGAAAATTTCAAGAGCAACCCGGTGATTTAATACTTTTGTGAAAGGAATTTTCTGTGAGCTACCATGGCATCATCCAACACTTCAGTGAAGAAAGGATCTGATATGTTAGTCCAAGGGGAGTGGAAAGCACCAGATTTTAAGATCGTGCCCGCAATTGCAGCAGCCCTAGATCCGAACGGAGCTCAATCCCAGATTCCTCCTAAGGTACTTCTTATTAACGATATCCGCAATCATTTTAACTATTCAATTCATGAAATGGGGAACCTAGAACTAGATATTGTGCATGAGGAACTATGTGTGGATGGTATTCTGAAACCCGAGCACAAACATCTGGAAGATAAAGGTTTAGTTCACATTGCACATCTACCTCGAAACTTTTGAGATAAATGGGTTAGATATATTCTCATCCGTGTACATGATGGAAAAATTTGGCTTGAGCAACCTATTGAGATCACAAAGAAAATGATTCAACAAGTCACCGGTCTTCCCATGTTGAACAAAGCTAAAACTACCAAAACCCTAGGTCGGACGGAACTAGAGAAGAAAACCCTAGCCGAGTGGGATGGTAGAGGCATGAAAGTTAGCAGCATTACCGATGCTGAACTGAAGTTTGGTACACACATCATTTCCCATAAGATTTACAGCTCTAGTTGACAGAACAGTGTCTCCTGTGAAGCTATTGACCTAGCATACAAAGTGGTCAAGAACAACTTGACATTTGACCTAGCAGACTTATTGTTAAAATAGTTTAACAAAAACATGGAAAGCATTAAAACTTCCAAAAACAATCCATGTAAGTTTGGATCCTTGTTGGTCTGTTTATTCTTCTATGTTCAGAAATTCTTCCCTTCTAAAGGAAAAGTTGTATGGAGAAAAGATGTGCCAGTCCTCTATGAAATAAATGAATACATCTCAGAAATGGGTGAAAACTTTGAAAGCATCATGGATAATTATTTTGAGTCTTTCAAAGAGAAAATGAATGACAGATTCCAGATTCCATAGAAGTTGGTGGAAGATTACAAAGATGACATCTGTTTTATGGTAGATTATGATAATGTATATATTCAAGCAGTTAAACCGAGGACTGTATATGTAAAACCTCTTCCTTATGAGGTAAATATTGATGAAACCAAGAATATCATTGAAGCTCTTCTTAATCAGCCTGTCAATCCCAAAGCTCCATATTTTGGAACATATGATGAAGCTAAGGTGAGAATTGAACTAAGCATAAAGCTTCCACAGGCGGTAAACAAAGGAAAGAAGAGGATAGCCAAAATGCAAATGATAACCGAGGACAAAGAAGAAAAAGATGAAAAAAAAGAGGAAAAGGATGAGAAAACAGAGGAACTAGAACCTACAAAGAAGAAAGGAAAAGTTTTCATCACTAAGGCAACTATGCCTCCCACTGCTGTGTTTACAAGGAGAAATACAAGAGGCAAGGCAGACAAGGCAGAAAAGGCAGATAAAGACATTGTATTCAAAAGGCCTCCTTTAAACCTTCAAGAAAAGCTCAAACTCTTTAGAGACGGATCAGGATCTGGAGTAAGTAACATAAAATCCTTGAGATATGAAACCAGATCGGAAGCAGAACAGAAGGAAATAGAAGATGCTGTTATTGAGAAGATGGGACAGTGGAAATACTCTCCTGAAGAAATTGCCCCACAGGTTCCAGCAGTTCTATTGAATCCAATAAAAATGAGATGGAGCAATGCAAAGCAAACGGTGATAGACATATTTGATCAAAACCTGAGACAGTTGATGCCGAGCTTGAATAATGATGAAGTAAAGAAGGCATTAAAAGAAAATGAAAATAAGATGACATTGAAGTTCAATACTTGTTTGATTTTGATCAACAATATTGAATCGATTGTGAAGGCTGCAAATGCCACATGGAAGAACATATACCACCTTCACCAACTGAGCATTGAAACTGTAATAATAAAAGATATTGAAGATGACAGTGATGAACAAGAAGAAGACACTGAGGTAGATGATACTGTGAGGATAGCAGCAGAAGTCATTGCATCCCTTCCTACCTCTCCAGTGAAAGTTTCTACATCCAGCCCGGAGACACCTTCAAGCATGGTTGTGACAACTTCCACATTTGTCCAATCATCCTTAGCAACAACAGAAGCAGCTACCATTTCTTCTACCGAGCTGCAGTCTCCTGCACCATCAAGTTTTCCAGCAGTAAGTTTTCCAGTTTTTGAATTTTCAAGTGTAAATATTTTAAGTTCTCCAGTAGAAAGTATGCCAGTATCTATAGCCAGCCCTACTTTATCTACTGTCACTACTACCAAAGCATTAAGTACATATAAGCCTAAGGCTCTACCGAGTATAAAATTTTTGGGTAAAAATGTAGTAGAGGATATAGACCTAGATGAAGAGATAGAGATTCCTACTTTAGATTTTGCAAATCTATCAGCGGACCAGATGCAAAATATAGGTGAGATCCTCCAAAGGAAAGCAAAACAAAAGAAGCTTATAGAGGAGAGAGACAAGGAGTATCAAATCATCAAGGATGCTAAGGACATTTTGTCTGATGCATTAGGCATTAAAGTAGACTCCTCCCAGCATGTTTTGTTACAATTAGCAGAAGCAGTTGAGAAATACAATGAGGACTCATCCGGGACAGAAAAGTTAGTTGAAAGAGCCGAGAAGAGATTCAACAATAAAGTGCTTGAGCACATTGCTCAGCACATAGCTATTAACCAAGTGGAATTGTCTTCAGTTTTGTCTAACATTGAATCTATCTATTCGAATGCTACCTCTCTTTTGGCCAGACTGTGCAATATTGCCGAGTTCACAAAGGATGTTAAGGATAAAATGAATAAAATAGATGAGGATATGAAGATTAGCATACAGAAGCTGCAACTTGAACCAAGTTCAAGCTCTGCTCATCACATGAAAATTTCACACCTATCTAATATGCAGTCTGATCTACTGAAAGAAGACTCAAGGATCCGGTCCACACTGCTAGACATCCAACACATGATCCTTCCCATCATGAATACAATGTATAAGCACATTGAACATTCCAAAACATTGATTCATGACAATTAGTTCTCTATAGCAGATCACATGATTGAACTCTCTGCAGAAGTCCAAATTGCTATACAAACATGTAAGATCCTGCAAGAAAGTTGGGACAGAACCCTGGCACTAATAATGAAGGTACATTCTGATTTTCTATCAAATTTTGGATTCTCTCTGTAAATAACTTGTATATGCACCTTTGGCATTATCATCAAAAAGGGGGAGATATGTATAGAAGGAGAGATATGTATAGATTTGTATAAGAAACAGTTATCACATTGAAAGGGGGAGACAATGTATAAAGCCCTATAACAAAGACAAATTTTGAAAAATCAAAATAAAACTCAGCATGATTCGTGTATATAAGTTTTGGCCAATAAGTGTTTTTGTCACTAATGCTAAAGGGGGAGATTGTTGGCATTAAGCAGAATTGCCACTAGTGACAACACTTATTTGCATTCTGGGTGCAAACCAAGCAGACAGTGCAAACCGAGCAGACAGTGCAAACTGAGCAAACAGTGCAAACCGAGCAGATAGTGCAAACCGAGCAGAGAGTGCAAACCGAGCAGACAGTGCAAACCGAGCAGACAGTGCAAACCGAGCAGACAGTGCAAACCGAGCAGACAGTGCAAACCGAGCAAACAGTGCAAACCGAGCAGACAGTGCAAACTGAGCAGACAGTGCAAACCGAGCAGATAGTGCAAACTGAGCAAACAGTGCAAACTGAGCAGATAGTGCAAACCAAGCAGACAGTGCAAACCGAGCAGACAATGCAAACCGAGCAGACAGTGCAAACCGAGCAGACAGTGCAAACTGAGCAAGTTAGTACAAACCAAACAAGATAGTGTAAACCGAGTAACATCATGTCTACCGAGTCACCAGTACTTACCGAGTTCAAAACCTACCGAGTGATCAGTATGAACCGTGCCTTCACTTCTACCGAGTGCATGACGATGCCGAGTAATGCAGTGGACGCCGAGTATCAGAAAGTCACCGAGTCAGTTTGCAGGAACCGAGTAACCATACTTGGGCCAACTTAGTAGCACTTATGTTTATTTTTCAAGCCGACTGTGTAATTGTAATTGTAGTTAATTGTTTAAGACTTGTATATAAACAATGTTGTAAAAATGTAAAGATGTATGAATGAAAAACATATGTGAAAAAGAAAGAAAGGCAGAGATAAGCGAATTACAGAAGGCTTCAGAAGTATAAGGTACAACAAAGACAAATTCATCACAGAAGGTGATCAGTACATCAGCAAATCTCAATCAGCAATCCAGTTGCAAAGCAGAGATCTACTGTTTCATTCTAACAGGTGAATCAGTACTAAATCCTTTAACCGGGTAGACCTAACAGTCTTTGTAAAAATCTCTTTACCGAGTGCATACTTCATTGTATGTTTTGTAAATCCTTTAACAGGGTGGATTTAGCAATCCTTATTGCTCCTAACAGGGCAGATCATCAGAAGTGATCAAATTGTAAGCCTTAACCGGCCAACTTTATTCTGCAGTATTAAAGCTTTGTGGGTTTCATCCCCGCCCCAGTTTTACTTTCTTTTGGAAGGTTTCTGGGTAACCAAATCTATGTGTCATTATTGTGAATGCTTTTAATTTTCATGCTTTCTGTATGCAAAGGCTAAAAAGTAAATTACATGTTAAAATTGTAAGAAAATTTGGAGTTACCGATTCACCCCTCCCCTCTCAGTAACTCGGTTAATTCCTGAATATTTCCAACAGAGTTTAAACCAATATGAAGATTACTATTCACCTTCTGAAAATAATGGAAGGAGAGCACAACCCTATAGAAGAGGAATCCCTGAAAATAATAGAAGATCTAGAAGCCAAAGTAGGAATAGACAAGACTTTGTTCCTTCTTTTGCCCATGGTTCCTCCTTACAAGGTAACCAAGTGCTTAATGACCACCAAGAGGAAGTCCTTGCCCAAAATTATTCATCAAAAACAACCCTCCCATACTCTGAAGAAATTTTTGAGGAAGTATATGAATTAGAAAGAAGGATCCAGGAGCAAGCTGAAATAAGACAAAAAAGAGAGAAAGTGAAAGAAGAAAAGATTAGACATGCTATGATAAGATTTGAACAATTGAAGAGACAATTGTTGGATTATGAAGCTATAAATTATGTTCCCATATCAAGACAAACAAAGGAACAACCCATTATCTAGAAAGTACATGAAATAAGAAACCCCAAGGATAAGGGCAAACAAAAAGTTGTAGGAATTTCAATTAATGAACCAAATCCTACTAAAAAATCTTTAGAACAAGCAACAAGGTTAGATGACAACCTTGAAAAGGCCAAGAGAGAATAGGAATTGTTGGCTAAAGAATTAGAAAAGGCAGATCTTGAGGCTACTGTAGCTAAGATGAAAAGAAAAATTGAGTTTCTTAGGCAATCTTCTGGACCCACTAATACAGTATCCACTTCTCTAGCACAAGGTACAAATGTTTTGAATACTGCCAAGGCTTTCCCTTCATCTACTATCCATAAAGTCTCCAATGTTTCAAATATTTAGACATCTACATCTTTAGGTGTTGGCCCATCTCAAATAGGATCTATTCATGAGAGACACAAGTAGTTAGTTTTTGTTGGAATCCCCGGACACCCTAATCCTATCCCTAATGAAATTAGCAAAAAACTCTCAAAATTCACTGGAAGTAATGCAGTCACCTGTGAGGAACACTTGAAGAACTTCATTGATGTGATAGATGACTACAACATAGAACCTAATGATGTAGTTTTGAAGTTTTTTGTTCAATCTCTAGCTGAAGATGCTAGGGATTGGTTTAGGAATTTACCTCATTCTAGCATAAGTTCATGGGAATAGTTCAAGAATTGTTTTAAAGAACAATATGGTGACAAGACCAATGAAGGTTTCATGCTGAATGAATTCAATAACATCAAGAAAAACCAAAATGAGGGTGTTGTTGAATTTAATGTCAGATTTCAGAAAGCTATGCATAAATTGTTGCAAGTTATCAGGATGGATGATAAAATATGTTTGGCCACTTATCTAAATGCTTTTGATTCTAAGATGGGTTATCTTTTGAGAGACAAAAACCCTAGAAACCTCACAAAGGCTTACAAGTTAGCCATTAACATAGAAAGAAATAGAAGAATATTAGGAAAATTGGGGACACAGGATGACTATAAACCTCAAGTTTCAAATAGGAAGCAACAAGGGAAATCTGATACAAAACCAAAAGAGGATGATAGTTTGAAGCAAATTTTAAATTCTATAAAATATTTGAAGCTTGGTGAGAATAGAAATAATAGATTGGCACAAAATGACATGCCATCTTTTAATAACATCAACAAATTACCAAGAATGCAGAATTATCCCTATAACACTTAGTGGAAGGATGGAAAATCGGTGCTCCCTAAAAGAAGGGATAAACCCAATGATAAAACTCCTGACCCATTACACAAGAACATAGTGAACATGAATGATGATGTTCCATGGTGTATTATTTGTCAATCACCTCATGATCCTTATTACTATGTGGTTTCTCAAAGTGTCTCTGCAGATGGAGAACAAGAAAGTAATGATGAAGAGTCTTATGATGACCGAGGATGTGCCATGACTTCTTCATTAATGTATGATGAAATGGACTCCACTAAAGAGGATGACGGTTAAGGTGTATCTAGCTCCCAATCCAGGAATGAGGTTTACCATCAGCATGTTTTTTTTTTATGAAGAAGATGGTCAACTAGACAAAGTCTAGTGTAATACCTTGAGAGATGATGGGTCAGTTGTGTTGAGAAGGCCCTCTGATGAGAAAATTGCCCAAATCATAGTAGATATGGTTACCCAATCTAAGAGTAATTATAACTTAAGGAATAGGGTGGTGGGTGATCCAAATCATAAGTCAATCGGTATATTCATCAAAAAGTCAAAAAGTGATGCGAAACAATCTTAGGATAAACATAAGGCTTCTGAGGTTGTCCAAAAAACTAAGATCAAAAGGAATGTCACTTTTACTAGCCCCAATATGACTTATAGAGTGAAAACTAAACCCTTGGAGGAAACTATCATTTCTACCCAAAAGGAGGTTAAAACCCAAAGCAAGGATCATCCTAGCTGAACTGAACATGAAGAAAATAAGGAGGTCACTATTATTAAACAAGATATAGTTGACCTAAAGTACATTCCTATTGACATGAGTAAGTTGCTATCACAAATCACTGTAAAAGTTCCTTTGTTAGAAATGATGAGAATAGAAGAGCATAAGGAGAAAGCCTTAAGCTGGGTGAGTGGAGTTACTCCTACAGACACCTAAGGTGCCACTAAGGCTAATAAATTGATTACCTCAGTAAGTGACTCAAATGAAAGCCAGTGTGGGGAAATAGTCTCAGAGATTCCTCAAATTTATTTGGATACAAATGTTATTAATACTGTGTCAGGGACAGTTGATCCTTTCTTTCTATCTTTGATAGTAAATGTTAGAAATAGGGAATACTAAGAGGGGGGGGTGAATCATTATTCTACAAACTTTATCTTTTTCCCAATTATGGATATAACAGATTATCTTTATACATGCATAACATAAGAAGCTAAACAACATGCATAGCAGTAAAACTAAAAAACTCATAACACATTATTTATTCTTGAGGAAACCCTGGCCAAGGGAAAACCCTGGTGGGGATGGTACCCACAAAGATCAACTAATCAAAAGTATCTTTTTAAGGATGTTGACCATGTTAGGAGTTTATTACAAGCATATAGTGTATCAATCCTGATTAAGGGACTATAAGCCTTGTTAGAAGCCTCAACCCTATTAGGAGTTGTTAGTACAAAATGTGATTACTAGATCAGCCCACTTCCCAAATAAGTAATGTAAAATATACATTGATTACAAAATTAGGTTAAGATAGATAACCTTATACTGCTTGCATCAATATCTCTTCACTACTCTTTCACTATCACTATCATATATTTCGCATCATGTCACTACTTCATTACATTTCATTACTTCTCTTCTTTTCTTACAATTACAATTACATTTATACAAATAACTTTATCCAAGGGTTAACATCTATGATTTAGTCCCTTTATATTTTTAAGTCATTATTTTGATAAAAAAATAATCCCTTAACTCTTTACTAATTCTGTCTTCATATTTTGTCCTATCGGCTTAACACTATCTTTAGTAAAACTATCATAACTTCTTCCGTACATGCCATACTAACTTGTACTCTAAGATGGGACTTCAATAGTCATCATAGAGTCTATTTTCAAGTGTGAAAGCATTGAAATTACTCCAATCAACATCGAAAACAAAAACTGTGTCCAGGTTCACTGGTAAAAATACTGTCTCATACTTAGACAATTTTACATTGCGCTCTGTCATACTAGCTCTCTGACCCATGTGATCTTCATGTGGATCATATGTTTCCATAATGACAACATCTATGTAATAAACTCAGCCAAATTGCCAACAATCTCCCCCTTTTTCATTGGTGGCAACATATGAGAAAATTGGCTAAGTGTACAACTTCAAATTTTCAAAATTGTGGCCATAGTATAAAAAATACATATACTATCCTTATAACTCCTCAAAAATATTATCTTTAATACAATACTCCCTAAGAGTATCAATCCTTATCATATACTATCAATTTTCTACTATATATCTCTCCCCCTTTGACAACAATGCCAAAATAAAGGTAAGGAGGGTTACAAAACTATATCACAAAAAGATTATACCTTAATTCATTATTGCAAAGCCAGTAGGCTTACAACACAATCTACAAAATTGATCTTGATTTCTTCTAACTCATTCTCCCATGATTTCTTAATGCAATCTACCACATTGAGTAGTGCGCTCAGTCCATAAGATGCTATTTCACATGCTTGGAGGTTTTCAAAGTTAAACTTTTGAAAAGATGTCTTAGCTGAAAGACATTCTTCCAACTGCTCTTCAATAATGCTTAACTTCATAGAAGTGTTCTCTCTTAAAAGAGTGAATCTTTTCATTTTTATATCTCTTTCATCTTGAAAAACTTTGATTTCATCATATAACTTACGAATTTTCTTCTCAACATCAAATACCTTCACATTGGGGCTAGAAAGAAGGTTAGTTTCATTCTGAATCTCTGCTTCCTTCATCTTCATCTTATTATCTTCTTCTACTGTCAAGGTCTCTGATTTTGTACACTAGATGTACAAAGATTTTCCTATTTCCAAATTCATCCTTAAGTCCTTTATACAGATATCAAGATTGTTGATATCATTCCTGATATTTTGGCTAATGTTCAAAAGCATTTTAGCCTCATAGGCTACTTGAGCTTTCACTTTTGCTATATCAGATAGATTTGTGAATTCGTTGTCAAAAGTGCTCATTACCATCTTTTCTTTCTCTAGAGGGTTTGCTTCTAGAATTTGTGTTAGAAATAGGAAATACTAAGAGGGGGGGGGGGGTGAATTAGTATTTCACAAACTTTTTCTTTTGCCCACTTATGGATATAACAGATTACTTTAATGCATACAAAGCATAAGAAACTAAATAGCATACATAATAGTAAATGTAAAGAACTCATAACACATGGTATGTTCTCGAGGAAATCCTAGCCAAGGGAAAACCCTAGTGGGGATGGTACCCACAAAGATATACTAATCAAAAGATATCCAATTAAGGATGTTGACCCTGTTAGGAGCCTGTTACAATCATATAGTGTATCAGTCCTAATTAAGGGACTATAGGCCTTGTTAGAAGCCTCAACCCTGTTAGGAGTTGTAGATACAAAACCTGATTACTAGATGAGCTCACTGCTGAAACAAGTAATACAAATGTTTACTAATTACAATATGGTACTGCTTACAACTTTGCATCAACAACTTTCACTACTATCACAATTTACATATATTACATGTTACATTTCAAGTATGCTCGATACATCTTTATTTATACAAGATACAATCATAATATCTTTCTCTTGTTAGCTTTCATATCTTTATCCAAGAGTAAACATCTAGGATTTCATCTCTTTATAATATTAAGTCATTATTTTGACAAGCAAAATAATCCCTTAATTCATTTACTAGTTTTGTCTTCAAAACTGCACTATCAGTTGTACTCTGTCATTAGTAAAATAGTCATAATTTTGTCTATAATATCCATAGTCTTTTGCACACTAAGATGGGGTATCCTTAGACACCATAGAGTCTATGTTCAACTACACAAACTCTGATCATGCTCCAGTGAATGTCACCAAAACAAACTGTATCGGGTGCTCTATCAAAATCACTGTTTCATACTTAGACAATTTTAGTCTGTGATCTTCCATACTTACTTTCTAGCTTATGCACTCTTCATAGGGAACATATGTTGCCATGATTACAACATCTATGTACATACCTCAGCCAAATTTCCAACAATCTCCCCCTTTGTCATTGGTGGCAACATATAAGAAAATTGGCTAAGTGTACAAGTGAAAATCTCAAAATTTGTATCAAAATTGTGGCCATAGTATAAAATAAGTATACTATCCTTATATCTCCTCAAAATATATAAAATAATCTATAAAACTTCATAATACTCCATAGAACTTCCCCTATGAGTATCCTTCCTCATCATATAGACAATTTTCTAAGTATCTCTCCCCCTTTGACAACAATGACAAAATAAAGGGTGGAAAGGGATATACAAAAATTGTGTCAAAACTTTTACCTTACTGTCTTATTGCAAAGCCAGTAGGCTTGCAACACAATCTACAAAATTTGTCTTCCAAGTCTCAAAATCTTTCTCCCATGCCTTCTTTATTGATTCTACTAGATTGAGTAAAGTACTCAATCCGTATGTTGCAATCTGACAAGCTTGGAGGGACTCAAAATTAAATTTCTAAAATGTTGTCTTAGCAGTAAGACATTCATCTAGCTACTCTTCTATTATGGTCAACTTGATTGAGACATGCTCTCTCAAGATGTTTATTCTAATAGATTTCTTATTCTTCTCATCATTTAAAGTCCTTATTTCATCACATAATTTTCTGATCTTATTCTCAACTATTCTGATCTTCATGTTTAGGCTGGCCAAAGAGTTTGTCTCTGCTGCAATTTCATCTTGCTTCTCTTTTATCTTCTTTTCTTCTTCAATTAAAATATTCTTAGATTTTGTACATTGAATGTACAAACACTTTCCAGTCTCAAGATGTTTCCTTAAGTCCTTAATGTGTCTATCAAGGCTATCAATGTCATTCTTGATATTCTGACTTATGTTCTGCAACATCTCAGCTTCATAAGCTACCTGAGCCTTAACATTAGCAATATCAGTTAAATTAGTGAATTCAACATCAAAAGATTTAATTACCATCTTTGCTCTTTCAAGTGGATCTGAATCAAAGACCTTTGTAGATATGACACTTTGTAGCTTCTTAGTCAAATCTTTTAGACTACCTTCTAAATTCTTAACTTTCTTGTTCTTTCCAATAATTTTGTTTAAAGAAGTGATCAACTTTATTTGATCATCGTCATCAACTTCCTTGCTCAAGTCTTCAATCAATGTTTCTATTCCTTTCTCATTTCTAGTCTTAGGAGTAAGACTGATGTCTTCTTGTGTTTCAATAGGTGTATGGGCCTCTTTTTCCATTTGCACTTCAGTATGTGTAGTCTCTATTTCAATAGTATTTTCTTGCTCTCCCAAATCCAAATTGTCAATAATGTTGTCCAAACTGTTGAGTACCACATCATTTGAATCTAAAGTAACTTTAGTTCCTTCAATGTCCATAGATTTTGTGCCAATGTTTATGGAAGAAGAGGGAATATCATCAACTTCAACTACCTCTACTTGTTCTGAACTCTGTTTCTCTGCTAGTTCTGCAACTGCTTGATCTTTGCTATCTTTTCCTGCTACCAAGTTTGCTAGCACTTGCACAACTACCTGTTCAATTTCAGTCTTTACTTTCTTATACTATCCTCCCATTATTTGTATAATTCTTCTTTTGGTTCTCAATAGGGTCTCAAGTGGCTTGAGGATCTTCTTAAGATGGTCATCATCTCTTATCTCACAGAACTGTCTAATCACATTCTCTCTCATTTTAGTATCTTCTTCTTGTGCTCTCATCTTTCTTCTCACAAGTCTATTGTACAAATCTTCTAGTATCTTTCCATGAATAGTTTCAAATTTCTTGTTTGACAAGATCATATGTGTAACCATTGCATTCTCAAGATTCAATCTTAAATTCACAAAATTAGGGCTTTCGCTAGATCAACGCTTCAACTTCTGCAAATCACTTCCAAACTTCTTTCTTCACTTCCAAATCACTTCTAATTGCTTGATAATCATAATAAATTTGATTTCAATCTTTTAACACTTTGCATTTAGTTGATTTGACATCGCATTCAATAATTTTGCCGCCAAAATGCCAAAAAGTTGATTCTGTAAACCTGCAACCATAAATCTTTTTGCGACCTCGCAAAACACAATATTTATTTTTACACACTTAACCATAGCATTAGTATAACATAAAAAAAATTCATCTAACTACACAAAACTTAACTCATTCAAAAACTAACTCTATGCTAATTCTAATTTCCTAAACTACAGAAATTCACATAATTTAAGTGCTTAAAGAAGGGTTAGGTAAAGACTCATTCTTACCTTTAGATACATTAACTTATTGATTACCTTCAATGCTGAATATACCTCCTTGATCTATGCCTTTAACAAATTTTACTTCATCTTCAATGCTACAACAACCTTTCTCTTTGTTTCCTGCAATTTCATTCCTTCTTACATAGTTTCTAGGGTTAGGGTTATGTTGATAACCTCCATTGTTCATTTTGCAAAATCTTATTGTGTGTCCAATCTTGTTACATATCTGACAAGTGATTCCATTGGTTCCATATCTAGGTATTTTTTGATTGATTTGTGTCCTACAATTTCTAGCAATATGTCCAATTTTGTTGCATCTGAAACATACTATTCCATTTCCTCTTTTCATGTCTTCAGTTGATCTCTGATCTGCATTGTTAGTATTTCTAGGCATTCTTCTATTGTAATTATTCTCAATAATTTTAGATCTTCTACATTCAATATCTCTATGTCCAAAACCATGACAATTATAACAATCACCATTTAGAGGTTTGAATTGTTTACCTGTACAATATCTCTTCATATGACCAATAGTATTACATGTAAAACATCTACTTTTGAATTCTCTTTGCATACCTTTGGATGATTCTTCTTGCTTTGGTGGTTCTTCTTGCTAAGGTGCATCTTCTTTCTTCAGTGATTCTTCTTGTTTTGGTGCATCTTCTTGCTTCAGTGATTCTTCTTGCTTAGGTGATTCTTCTGATTTGTTCTCATCTAACTTCTTTTCTTCACTACTTTCACATTCATGCAGATCTAGTTTCTTGCTTTCACTAACTATCTTCAATATGTTAAATCCAAGACCAGTTTTGTCATAGAATGGTTTTCCATAAGATACTTTCTTATCAATATTTTCACTATTTGAATATAGCCTCTCAAGTTATTGTTTAGATTGAGTCAATTCACCTTTCACAATTTTGTTGTATTTCTCAAGTTCATCATACTGTAGTTTGACTTTATCAAATTCAGATGTTACCTTGCCAAGTTTAGATTTCAAATCTTCATTTTCATTCTTTAAACTTCATTCTCAGATCTCAAATTTCCATTTTCATCTTTCAAGCTAAGCTTCAGATTTGTTATCTTCAATTCATGTTTAAGGATCACATTTTCTTTTTCTAAGTCTTCACAATCTTCAACAAGAATTTTAGATCCTTTCTTAGATTTCAGATCTTCTATCTTACCTTTAAATTTGTCAATAATATTCTTTGCATCATCATACTTCCTTTTCAACGTGCTTCTTTCATCAGTAAGCATATCAATCTACTCAAGAGCTTCTTCAAGATTCTTCTATAATTGATCCATATCCATAGAGATCTTACTCAAGCTGCTAGGCTTTCCTTGAATGTTTCTTCTCTGAGTAACTGTGCTCTGATACCAATTGTTAGAAATAGGAAATACTGAGAGGGGGGGTGAATTAGTATTTCACAAACTTTTTCTTTTGCCCACTTATGGATATAACAGATTACTTTAATGCATACAAAGCATAAGAAACTAAATAGCATACATAACAGTAAATGTAAAGAACTCATAACACATGATATGTTCTCAAGGAAACCCTAGCCAAGGAAAAACCCCAGTGGGGATGGTACCCACAAAGATCCACTAATCAAAAGATATCCAGTTAAGGATGTTAACCTTGTTAGGAGCCTATTACAATCATATAGTGTATCAGTCCTGATTAAGGGACTATATTCCTTGTTAGAAGCCTCAACCCTGTTAGGAGTTGTAGATACAAAACCTGATTACCAGATGAGCTCACTACCTAAACAAGTAATACAAATGTTTACTAATTACAATATGGTACTGCTTACAACTTCACATCAACAACTTTTGCTACTATCACAATTTACATATATTACATGTTACATTTCAAGTATGCTCGGTACATCTTTATTTATACAAGATACAAACATAATATCTTTCTCTTGTCAGATTTCATATCTTTATCCAAGAGTAAACATCTAGGATTTCATCTCTTTATAATATTAAGTCATTATTTTGACAAGAAAAATAATCCCTTAATTCATTTACTAGTTTTTTCTTCAAAACTACACTGTCGGCTGTACTCTATCATCGGTAAAATATTCATAACTTTGTCCATATTGTCTATACTCTTTTGCACACTAAGATGGGGTATCCTTAGACACCATAGAGTCTATGTTCAACTACACAAACTTTTATCATGCTCTAGTGAACATCACCAAAACAAACTATATCGGGTGCTCTGTCAAAATCACTGTTTCATACTTAGACAATTTTAGTTTGTGATCTTCCATACTTACTTTCCAAATTATGCACTCTTCATGGGGAACATATGTTTCCATAATGACAACATCTATGTACATACCTCAGCTAAATTGCCAACAATTTGTGTAGTTACAATGTTTTGTAACTTCTCAATAAGTTCCTTCAGCCATCCTTCAAGACTTTTCACTTTCTTGTTCTTGCCAATGATCTTGTTCAAGGATGTGATCAATTCCAACTGATCATCATCATCTACTTCCTTTCCCAAATTCTCAATCATAGATCCAATATGATTCTTCTTTCTAGTCTCAAGAGTAAGACTAATATCTTCTTTAGTGGGAATGGGTGCTTGTTTTTCTATCACTGAGGATTCTATAATAGTGATTTCTGCTTTCTCTTCTCCTTTTGTAGTTTCCTACTCTTCAAAGGCTGAATTGTTAACAATGTTCTCCAAATTATTGAATACATTATCATCAGTATCCAAGATTATCTTTGTTCCTTCTACATTCATGACTTCATCTTCAATGTTAATGGCTAGTGGAGAGGGAATGTCCTCTTGTTCTGTTACACATGCTTTCTCTATTGTAACTGATGATTCTCCAACATTTTCTGACATAACCTTGATAATTACTTGCTCTATTTCTGAGTTAACTTCCTCATATCTACCTTCCATAATCAGAATGGTTCTCTTCTTGGTTCTTAAAGGGGTGCTTAAGGCTTTCATTATCTGACCAAAATGTGCTTCATATTTTATTACACAAAGCTTCCTTACAAGATTTTCTCTAATAGTTGTTTCTTCCTCTAATGCTCTCTTCTTCCTATTCACAAGTTTATTATACAAATCATCAGGTATCTAACCCTAAATTGTATCAAACTTCTTATTAGACAAAATCATATGCTTTACTACTGCATTCTCCAGATTAAGTCTCTCTTCATAATCATAAAGATCATAGTACTTATTCATTCTTGTAAAGTCTCCATCCTCAATGATCTTCTCATGAAGCTTCTCAACTTTAGGTTTCCAAGATTTCTTCTTAATAGAAGTTCCATCATCTTTGATTTCTACAATTTTTTATTGAAACTGGTTGCACTAATGTCTTCTGCCTCTTTCCTAGTCTAGTAGCACTTTCCTTTACTCTTTTTCTAGGTGTGGAGGAAGTGGATCCTGTGGATATCTTTGCTTTTTGTGTTGGACTAACTGCCAATGTTTCCCTTCAGGATTTGTGACATGGTTTAACAACCTCCCGTGTTCTATAAGTCTAGTGGTTGTATCGGGCATTAACAGGTTGATCTATTGGTGCAACAACAACTAGTACTTATAACAAGTGGTATCAGAGCTTCTCATAGGTTTGAATCTCGTCAGGTGATGCTGAGGGGGGGATTATTGGACTAACTGCTAATGTCTCCCTTTAGCATTCATGACATGGTTTAACAGCCTCCCATGTTCTATAAGTCTAGTGGTTGTATCAGGCATTAACAGGTCAATCTTTTGGTGCAACAACTACTACTTGTAACATCTTGATCCTTCTCAATTTATTCCACTTTCAACTTCACTTTTGTTACTTCTTGTTGTGATGCAATTGATGATAAAGGTGGAACATACAAAACTTCTTTTTGTCCAATATCTCTGATTGCTACTGTTGTTTGCTTTTCTACTAAAAATTCATGCTCTTTCATCCCTGTGTCTTTTAGGATTTTCTTTATAGTACTCTCAACTCTTTTTTTAGACTACTTCTCTTCAAGGTCGGTGTTTGCGGAATTGAAGTTCTCCTCAAAGGTTCCAAACCTATTGCAATGAGTGTCCAACTTACACTTAAGTAACCTGCTAACATACTCCTCTATCTCTACCTTAGATATCTCATAGCCAAGAGGGTCTATGAACTCTATTCTAGGTTCTACTACTTCAATGTAGGTAAAGTCAGTATCAACCATAAAACATATGACATCTTTATACTTCTCCACAAGAGACTATGGGATCCTTGATTTGCTAGACACAATATTCTGAAATGTCTTGATTACTAGTACTGTACTCTCATTCACTTTGTCAATAACATGCATTTTGTACACTAGGTTAATCCTTTCAATTGTAGTTTGGCCATCATTCTAGTCATTTCCAATGGTGTAAGGAAATCTTCTCAATAGATGAAAAAACATATAGGTGGTTAAGGATGAGAACCTAAACTGTGTATACTTAGTTTTCTTAAACTTTTCCAAGTTCTCAAACAGTTGAATTCTCAGAATCTCACACATATCAACTTGTACCTTGTCAACACACATCAGATAAGCTACATGTATTATTCTAGCTGCCATGTCATCCTCTCTTGAATTTGCACAAAACTTAGTGGTTAGGATCTTGCATAAGTATCTGACATCATATTGTTGAATCTTACTAATCACAATTCCTCTACCATTATAGGATGAATTTGTGTTATCTATGACTATTTTCCTCATGTTTTCCTCATTTAAAGGAATGGATCTAGTTTTAGATAATCCAGTGACTTCATGAATCAAATTAGCTATGATTTCTATCACTCTATCTTCTAACCAAAACTTTCCATTATTAATTCTGCTTAAGATAATCTTAGTACATTCTTCATTTTCAAATTCATACTGTAGTGCATACTTAATGATTTCATTGTCTTTCAAATGTTCAAATCCTTCTTTCAATTTCATCTCCTAATTGTGGATCTTCTGATATTCATTGGTGAAATCACTATCACTAACAATCTCTAGTTTGCATCCAAGATAACTTCTGACATTCTCTACATGTATAACTCTATCTAGTACGGATGATAAAGCTAACCTAGGATCATCTTCCAAGGGTTCTATTGGTTCCCTTTTCAACTTAGGTCTATTCTTATCTCTGACATTGTGTATTAAATAAACATCCATGATTTTTTCTAATTCCTTCACTGATTTAAAGATCTGTCAAGTAAAATACCTTGATTTCATGATTTTAGGGCTTGCATAGATTCGACACAAAATTCTTCTCTGAATCCTTGCAAAATGCTTCCAATCACTACTCTTTGACCTCCTTAACACTTAAATTCACTTTGATGATCAAATAATACCGATCATGACCTTTTATTAATTCAATCTCACTTAGATCTGACATCGCATTCAGTTTTTTTGCCTCTTCTTTCCAAAAAGCTATTTCTTCTAACTTGTAAAACTTAAAACTTCTTGTGATCTTGCAAAACATAATATTTTTCTTTACGCTCTTAACCATAGCATTAGAACATCATATACTATCTTGCATTAAATGTGCAAGACTCAGTTCATCATATATCTACTTCTACACTAATCTAAGTTCCTATTCCACTGTAATTTTCATAAATTAAGTACTTTGAGATAGGTGAAGTAAAGATTCATTCTTACCTTTTGATACTTCACCTTCTTGATTACCTTCAATGTTGAATATGTCTCCTTGATCTATGCTTTTGATAAACTTCACTTCATCTGAATTACTATAGCATCCTTTCTAACTATTACTTGCATCTTCATTTCTTCTTGCATGATTTCTAGGATAAGGATTAGGATGAAAAACTCTATTGTTCATTCTAAAAAACCTTGCTATATGTCCAATCTTGTTGCATATCTAACAAACAATTCTAGTGTTCCCATATCTTGGTCCAAACTGATTGATTTGTGATCTGCAATTTCTAGCAATGTGTCCAACCTTGTTTCATCTATAACATATTACTCTGTTTCTTCTGTTCATGTCTTCAGTAGGTTTCTTATCTACATTGTTAGTATTCCTAAACATTCTACTACCATCATTATTATCAATAAATTTAGGTTTCCTACATTCAATAGCTTTATGTCCAAAACCATGACAATTATAACAATAACCATTAAGAGGTTTAAATTGCTTACCCATGCAATCTCTCTTCATATGACCAATAGTATTACAAGCAAAACATCTACCTTTTAATTCTCTTTGCATACCTTTGGGTGATTCCTCCTGCTTAGGTGATTCTTCTTCTTTAGGTGTATCTTTAGATTTGTTGATCTCATCAGACTTCTTCTCATATATGCTTTCAGATATTTTCAGATCTAGTTCCTTGCTTTCATCATTTTCTTTAAAAGTGTTGAATCCAAGACCAGTCTTATCATAGAATGGTTTTTGATAAGATATTTGTTCATTAATCTTCTCACTAGTTGAATATAGCCTTTCAAGTTGTTGTTTGGATTGAGTCAGTTCACCTTTCACAATCTTATTATATTTCTCAAGTTCAACATACCACAAATTTACTTTCTCAAGTTCAGATGTTTCTTTACCAAGTTTAGATTTTAGTCCTTCATTTTCAATCTTTAGACTTTCATTCTTAGATTTTAGATTTTTTTCATTCTTTCCATTTCCATCTTTCAAACTAAGCTTCAGATTTTCTATCTTCAGTTCATACTTAAGGATCTCATTTTCTTTTTCTAAATTGTCATCACAATCCTCAATAAGGACTTCAGATTCCTTTTCAGATCTCAGATCTTCCAACTTGTTTTTCATTTTCTCAATGAGGTTCTTTGCATCATCATATTTTCTTTTCAAAGTGTCTTTTTCAATAGTAAGAAAGTCAATCTATTCAAGAGCTTCTTCAAGATTCTTCTATAGTTGATCCATATCCATAGAGATCTTACTCAAGTTGCTAGGCTTTTCTTAAATGATTCTTTTCCAAGTAACTAAGCTCTGATACCAATTGTTAGAAATAGGGAATATTGAGAGGGGGGGGTGAATCAGTATTCTAAAAACTTTATCTTTTGCCCAATTATGGATATAACAGATTATCTTTATACATGGATAACATAAGAAGCTAAACAACATGCATAGCAATAAAAATAAAGAACTCATAACACATTATTTGTTCTCGAGGAAACCCTGGCCAAGGGAAAACCCCAATGGGGATGGTACCAACAAAGATCAACTAATCAAAAGTATCATGTTAAGGATTTTGACCCTATTAGGAGTCTATTACAAGCATATAGTGTATCAATCGTGATTAAGGGACTATAGACCTTGTTAGAAGCCTCAACCCTGTTAGGAGTTGTCAATACAAAATGTGATTACCAGATTATCCAACTATCCAAAAAAGTAATGTACCATATAAACTGATTAAAAAAGTAGGTTAAGGTACATAACCTTATACTACTTGCATCAATATCTCTTCACTGCTCTTTCACTACCGCTATCATATATTTCGCATCATGTCACTACTTCATTACATTTCATTACTTCTCTTCTTTACTTAAAATTAAAATTACAATTACATTTATACAAATAACTTTATCCAAGGGTTAACATCTAGGATGT
Organism: Chamaecyparis obtusa; assembly: GCA_027943335.1. Taxonomy (NCBI): domain Eukaryota; kingdom Viridiplantae; phylum Streptophyta; class Pinopsida; order Cupressales; family Cupressaceae; genus Chamaecyparis; species Chamaecyparis obtusa. The sequence continues at coordinate 75,912 of BSBK01002088.1, read as the reverse complement.
CATCCCTTTATATTGATAAGTCATTATTTTGATAAACAAAATAATCACTTAACTCTTTACTAATTCTATCTTCATATTCTGTCCTGTCGGCTTGACACCGTCTTTAGTAAAACTATCATAACTTCTTTCGTACATGCTGTACTAACTTGTGCTCTGAGATGGGTCTTCAATAGTCATCATAGAGTCTATGTTCAAGTGTGCAAGCATTGAACTTACTCCAATCAACATCACAATCAAAAATTATGTGTAGGTTCACTGGTAAAAATACCGTCTCATACTCAGACAATTTTGCATTGCGCTCTGTCATACTAGCTCTCTGACCTGTGCGATCTTCATGTGGATCATATGTTTCCATAATGACAACATCTATGTAATCAAATCAGCCAAATTTCCAATAGTAAATGGGAAACTTTTAAAGAATTGCATGATTGAATCAGGAGCTTCTAATACTATTATGCCTATAGAAGAAATGAGGTATATTGGATTGAAGGTAGATACACCTCATGGAAGATGTCAGGCCAGGGACTCAAGATAAGTGTGAGTTATTGGTAATATTAAATCATTTCCTTACAAGCTAGCAACTTACCCAAATAGGTTGTTAACAATGAGTGTCTTGGTGGTTGATATCCCACCTTAGTATGTAATGTTATTATCAAGAAAGTGGAGTGCATCGATGGGAGGTAGTATCCAATGTGACTTGTCTTTTGAAAATTTTAACATTGATGGAAATAATGTCAAAGTATCTAGAGAAAGTTGGACCCCACACATGATTGAATTAATTGATGTTGATGATCTAAATTGTTGTGTGGATGTTGATATGGAAAACTTTAGAGTGGAAAAACTCATTCCACAAGAAGAAGATGCTGACTCATTGATTGGAGAACTGAAAGAACAACACAATGGGTTATGGAAAATTCATTTTGATGGAGCTTTTTCAAAAGAAGGCTCAGGAGCTAGAATCCTATTCATATCTCCATTAGGTGCCACTTTCAAGTGCTCTTTTCTATTGACTTTTCAATGTACAAACAATACTGCTGAATATGAAGCACTATCTTTAGGATTGAGCATTGCCATAAAATATGGGATAAAGTGTTTAAAATTTTATGGTGATTCTAAGATTGTGGTAGCACAAGTTAGATCCAAGTATGCTATTAAAAATGATAGATTAAAATTATATAAACATGCTATTTGGGATCAGATTGAATTATTTGAATGTTTCAACATCTGTTGGGTGGAAAGGTCTAAAAACATTATGGCTGATTTTTTAGCTAATGTTGCTTTAAAAGGAGATGATGTAAATTTTTCTAGAGTATCAATAGTGGAAATAAAATCTAGGCCAGTTTTCCCAGACAACATTTATAACTAGCAAGTTTTTGAAGATTACCAAGATATTCTAAAGTTTATTCAATGCCTTGACACTTATGAAGATTAGCTCATAGACTATAACACTTTGGTTGAAGAGGTTGATGGTAAAGATATGGTCATGGGAAATGAGGTAATCTATTTGAGTACAAATCACATTCCTAAAGGTTTCATTGAACTAAAAGAATTATATAGTAGTCAGGATGATCACATGTTAAAGACTAGTAATGCTAAAATAGAAGATTTAGAAGAGGTAAAATTGGGATCACATAATACACCTCAAATGATTTATATTGGAAAAGGGTTGGATCCTCAAGTAAGATACAATCTGATAAAGTTGTTAAGAAAACACAAGCATATGTTTGCATGGTCTTATGATGACCTAAAAGCCTATAGGGAAGACCTTTTCCAACATGAAATCCCATTAAAGCAAGATGTCAAGCCATTTAGACAGAAGCAAAGGCCTATAAACCCATTATTGGCTCCAAAAATACAATAGGAACTGGTCAAGTTGAGTGATGTAGGAATAATCTAGCCCATAAGGCACTCAACTTGGGTATCTAACCTAGTCCCAGTCAGAGAGAAAAATGGGGATATTAGGTTGTTTGTGGATTTTAGAAACCTAAATGTTGCATCTCTAAAATATAACTATTATTTTCCCAACATGGAAGCAATGTTGCATAAATTTATTGGATGTGAATTACTATCTATGATGGATGGATTCTCTGGATACAACCAAGTGTTGGTGAAAGAATCTGAACAGTTTAAAACTACCTTCACAACACCTTGGGGAACTTATGTCTACTTCAGAATTCCATTTGGTCTAACAAATGCTGGAGCAACTTTCCAAAGAGCCATGGATGTTGCGTTCAAGGAGTACATAGATCTATTTATGGTTTTTTACCAAGATGACATGACTACCTATTCCAAGAAATAAGATGACCATTGTTCTTATCTTGAAAATTTTTTTAGCAAGGCTCTAGAATATGGTGTGTCCCTAAACCCAAAAAAATTTAACTTTGCAGTTAAAGAAGGAAAGTTGTTAGGGAACATTGTATCAAAGGATGGAATAAGGATTGACCTAGAAAGGGTAGAGGCTATCTAGAGGGTCAGTGCACCAAAAAATCTCAAGGGTATGCAGTCCTTTTTGGGAAAAATTAATTGTGTTAGAAGGTTTATTGCAAACTTTGCTGAAATTGTCAAACCAATAGTCAAGCTACTCAAAAAGGATGTTAAGTTCCAATGGACTGTTGAATCTAAACATGATTTTGATAGACTCAAAGAGGTTATTCAAGAGGCACCTGTGTTGAAATCCCTTGCCTACAATAAACCTTTCTCATTATTCTCTTTTGCATCATTTCACACTATTGTTGTTGTATTGCTACAAAAGGATGAAGAAAATTTTGAACATCCAATTGAATTTTTTAGTAAATCCTTGCAGGCTACTAAACTAAATTATGAGATGATGGAAAAGTAGGCATATGCATTAGTAAAAGCTGTAAAATATTTTAGGCCTTATCTAGTCTGTGCTAAGGTTATTGCATGTCCCACATGCAACAGTGAAAGATGTTCTTACATAGTCAGAGGTTACTGGTAAAAGATGTAAGTGGATTACTAGGATCTAGGAATTGAAATTGGAAATTCATATCACCAAGCTAGTAAGAGGACTAGGTTTGGAAAAATTAATGACTGAGAAAAACATGGATTTAGTCCAGGTTAACAGTGAAGGGATATCAGAGTTGACAATAACAAGTATTTAAATGCAACCATATTATGTTGATATTGTCTATTTCATTAAGAATGCTACATGTCCAGAACATATGACTGACAATCAAAACTGATCCCTAAGGTTACAAGCCCAAAAGTATACTTTAATACAAGGAGATTTGTACTAGAAAAATAGAGATGAAATTTTATTACTTTGCCTAGAGAAATATCAAGCAAAGAAGGTCTTGAATGAAATGCATGCTGGTGTTTGTGGGGGGCATTATTCTACAAAGGCCACTGCCCATAAGATTTTAAGAGATGGCTATTTTTGGCCTACATTGTTCAATGATTCTTTTCAATTTGTTAAAAGATGTGTTGGTGTTTGAAAATGCTTACGCCAACTAGGGCTGCCAATATGCCTATGATGGATATTAAGGATTGGTTAGTTCCAAATGTGGGCAATCTATAGGCAACTAGACCAACTATAGGGATGGATAGTCCCTCTTCTACTTTTGGCTCTGTGAAACCAAGGTGGGTACACCTGATCCAATAGTATTTAACTCTTAATTGATAGTCTTAACTCTGTCCCTTATTTCTTTACTGGATCTTTCAACAGATAAAAATAGTGAGAGAATACTAAACAACAACCTATTGTTCATTGATCCTCCATCATTGGGTAGGACAATACATAAAATTAAATGAAAGTAAAGTACTGGTAATGATTTTAAGATTTTGGGATTTTGAAATCTGAATCACCTTTTCAGAACAAAGATAGGAGAATACAGGCCAGTGTCTTATCCATTGGGCAACAGAGTCAGAAAATAGAAAGGATCCCAAAACAACTTTGAGAACAACTGGTTTTTGAAACATAAATACAAATACCCCAACTCTTCCCTACTTACAGATAATCCTTATGCGAATTCAATGAACATATATTTTACTTTGAATAATATTTAATCCAACCCTAGGTTAGAACTCAAAGCAAGATACATACACATAAGCCCTAAAATAGGCTTAAAGATTCATAAAATAAACACAATGGAGAGGTAAAGATTTGATATTTGTATTAAGTATAACCATGATCATTTACATACCTCATATTCTGAACAACAAACTTACTAGACAATGGTGCCAACTTGTATCTCTTCTCTATTATCTTGACAAAATCATACAAATTTACAATCCTCAACTGAGGAGTAGCGCTTCAGAATTTCCTTTTTCTTCTTACACCTAACTCACTCAATGCCTAGAATGACCATGGGAAATCCTTTTATACAAGGAGATGAAATAAGCTTCCGGTCATTCTAGGGTTTACAAAATATCAGCCCTAAAACTTTACAACAACTACAAAATTTACAATAAATACACTTAGTCACAATGGCGAGGAAATTGCAGTTGAGCCGACCTTCTTCACACCTTTTAATGGAATCCTTGGCTAGCTGTTAACAAATATGATCTGTAATATTTGTCGTCCATTCTATAATGAATATTTCCTCATATCTCAACCACTCTTATGACTCAAAATTAACTGCTCTGATCTACTTTATGAAGCTGGCGGTGTATCTTCACTCTCCACAGCTGGCATGTACTGATATCTCCATTTATCATATAGCTCTTCACTTGGGAACTCAAACTTAACAAATTCATCCTTCTTGGTAGACAACTGTTCCCATTCACTTATGATCTATGTGATTTTCTATTGAATGGTGTCAAACATCAATCTGGCATTTATCAACATTTTAATTGTGCCACTGAAAGAAGACTTATCACTTAAAACATTAGTGATTCATTCTATGAGGAGTCCATCTAACTCCTCCCTCCACTGATAAGCTTCCTTAAATTATCTTTTGTCTGTGAAAATAGGAGGCACCAGTTCATAACTTGAAAGCATTAATTCAGTTTTCAACATACTTGTTCTCCCGATAAAATTATCCACAAAAATATTGAAATGCACCAACTTCTTCACAATTTGATGCAATGGCTTTATTAAAGGATCCAGGTCTTCCTGTCCCTTGGATAACATATGAAATAGTTTTACATTGGGAGACCTTTCAATCCATCTTTTCAAAACTAGAGCCATTTCATCCCTCTCTTTATTAAGAACCTTAAGCAAAGAAATTAACCTATCCATATGGCCATGTATAATAGAAGGCTTTAAATCTACTGCAAATTCCATAATCGCCCCTACTATTTTTTCTTCATATTTTTGAGTTGCCAAAGCTGTAGCCTTTACATTCTCACCCCTTTCCTTTTCTAATTGTACCCTGATTTCCCTTAATTTATTTGTTTCCTCTATCAGCTTCAGCTTCTCCCAAGCAACCCTTGCATCCATATCTGTTTCTGGGAGTGGTGAGGGTGGAAATTCAATTATTGGGCTTGAAGATGAAGCCACTGTAGGCTTATCAAAAATTACTAATTGAGGAGGTCTTTGATCCTATGGCCCTGATAACTGGACAATCAGTTTGTCCTTTTGAATTAGCTCAACTTTAAGCTCATTATAAGATTTAAGGACCATTTCAAATTTGAGCCTAAGATCTTCTTTTTCTCTGGCATCCTTCTCCGCCACACTAACATTGAACTTGGTAGTTTCAAGAATTAAATTTGATGCCTCCACACCAGATGTTTCTCCCACTCTCTGAACCAATAGGCTCCCTGTATATCCTATGGAGAAATCACTCTTCTTCCCTTTATTTTTATCTTTATCTAAAGACCACATGACCAGAGCAGCATGATCTTCAGAAAAAGTAATTCCCCTAGCTGCCTATTTAGCCTGTTCTAGTGTAGCTAGGGTCTTTACCTTGCTCTTCCTTACTTGGTCAAAAATAATGTGATGAAGGGTGCTCCCCTTAATACCACAAACACATAACAGAAATAGAGAAACAACAACAATATGCAAGAATAGAAAATTGGCTTCTTATTATCTCCATAAATGTGGAATTACAAACTTTCAGAATTACAATATGCAAAGCCCCATGGGCATTCCCTTACAATATTCTGTAGGACAAAGCCTCGAATTATTGCCCAGATCTACTACCCAGAACTATTCTGAACTACCTAAGACAATAATACAGCCTTCCTTATATAGGCAACTTTCCACTGCCTGGGAAGGTTCCAAAATTTTAGCCAATAAGGCCGACCAAACTTAGAATTATTTTATTTTACATTTTATTACATCATAGTCGGCTCAAGATAACCTTTGAAACCCGAACAAAAATTTTGAAAAAAATTATTTTTCACCATTTCAGGTGACCCAACTTCCGAAGACCATAAGTCATCACCAGTTGACTCGATCGGCTATTATAATCCCGTTTCAGAAATGCCACGAAGCGCTCTACAGGCTTGACCGGCGCAAGCACCCGTCACCCAAATTTTCGACCTCATCCGGGGCCTCTAAAGCCTTCAAAACTGAGTTCAAAGTTTCTGTACCCTCCTGCCAATACTGAAAATCTTCAATATCTTCCAATATACACTTGATCTGGCAATGAAACTTTACTGGCAGACTTATATGACCAAAATCAACCTCCAAGAAAGAAATCAGATCATTCTGAGCACATACAAAAATTACCAAAAATAGTAACTTTCCATAAATAGCAGCTCTGCACAAAATAGCCCTTATTGAATACAAAAACAAAAATATTTTTGGGTGATGCAAGATTGCTCTTACACCCAGGATGCTCCTGCATCAGACACCCGGGGTAATTTGAGAAGTGACCTGTCACGACTCAGGTGTGCAGAGGAAAACCAAGACAGCTAACCTCCTCCTTTGTCAGCCATGATGAATCTTCAACAGGTCATCCTTTCCACTTGACCAGATATTCTTCATATGTCCTGTTCCTTGTGCTTCTGCCAACATGACTGTCCAGTATATCTTCAATCTCCTTAGTGTCTGAACTAGTTGCTGGAATACTCCACTGTGCTGCTGTGATCTCATCTTCAACACCTCCTTCATGATACTCTGTCAGATCTGAAATGTTAAACACTGGTGAAATATTTAGCTCAGTAGGCAATTCTACCTCATATGCGTTTCCTGAATCATGTTTCTTCAGTATCCTACATGGTCCAAACTTCTTCATTTTCAGCTTGTTATATGTACCAACTAGAAACCGCTCCTTCCGCAAGTGAACCATGACTTCGTCACCAACTTGAAATTCCTTATACCTCCTTTTCTCATCTGCCTTAACCTTAAACTATGCATTCATCTTGGTAATATGCTTCCTCACCTCCTCATGGATGTTCTTCAAGTGTTCTGCAAAATCCTCAGCTTCAGCACTACTTATTTCTCCTTTATCTATCTTCCTCAATTCAGATGCATTTCTTGGACTACTTCCATATACAATCTGGAATGGTGATTTACCAGTGCTCCTGTTGACAGAATTATTGTATGCAAATTCCACCTGTGGTAAAATCAAATCCCATTCTGTTGGCTTATCTCCAACCAAACATCTCAGCAAATTTTCTAAACTCCTATTCACCACCTCTGTCTGTCCATCAGTCTGTGGATGATGTGATGAACTGAACTTCAAATCTGTCTTCAACTTCTTCCACAATGTACGCCAGAAATATCCAACAAACTTAGTGTCTCGATCTGAAACTATAGTCTTTAGTAAACCATGAAGTCTCACTACTTATCTGAAAAACAATTCTGCTACATGAACAGCATCATTAGTCTTCTTGCAGGGAATAAAATGTGTCATCTTAGAAAATCTATCAACTACCACAAAAATTGAATCGTGTCCCCGCTGTGTCCTCGGTAAACCAAGAACAAAGTCCATGCTGATATCCTCCCAAGGCTTCTCTGGTATAGATAATTGCTGATACAACCCTGTATTCTGCTTCACTCCTGTTGCCATCTGGCATACTCTGCAACTCTGTACAAACTTCTTCACATCTTGCTGCAACTGTTGCCAATAATAATTCTCACTAACCAAACCAAGGGTTTTGTCACGACCAAAATGTCCAGCCAATCCTCCGCTATGCTTCTCCTTGATGAGATTCTCCTTCATAGAACTTCATGGAATGCACAACTGACTCCCTCTGAATAGCATATCATTTTGGATGATGAAATCCAACCATTTCATCCTATATAGAGTAACAGGTTCTGTACAAGCTTTCCAAGCTTCACCAAAATCAAGATCCTCTGGATACAAATTTTTGAGTTCCTTGAACCCAACCACTTCAATCTGCATTTCTGTCAGCAATAGTTTCCTTATGCTAAGAGAATCTGCAACCCTATTAGACTTTCCACTCCTGTGTTTCAAAACAAATGTATAACTTTGCAAAAACTCAACCCATTTCAAATGTCTTTGATTCAATTTTCCTTGACTATTCAAATATTGCAAAGCTTGATGATCAGTATACAAAACAAACTCCTTAGGAAGCAGATAATGTGTCCACTTCTTTAATGCCTGAACTATAGCATAAAATTCCTGATCATAAACAGAATATTTTCTCTTGGCATCATTTAACTTCTCACTGAAATAAGCAACAGGTTTACCTTCTTGGCTCATAACAGCTCCTATTGCAGTACCACTAGCATCACAATCTACTTGAAACACCTAATTAAAATCTGGAAGTGCTAAAACAGGTTGTTCTGTAACTTTTTATTTCAATAATTGAAAACTCTTTTCTGCTCCTTTAGTCCACTTAAACTCTTTCCTATCCCCTCTCATTGTTTCAGTCAAGGGTCCACAAATACTGCTAAAATTTTTGATAAACTTTCTGTAGAAGCTAGCCAAACCATGAAAAGATCTTACCTCAGTAGCACTCCTTGGAGTAGGCCATTCAAGGATAGCCTGTACCTTCTCTGGGTCCATTTTTAGACCTTCTGCTGAAACTACAAATCCCAAATACACTAACTCTTTCTTCACAAAACTGCACTTCTTCAAATTAATCAACAATTTCTCATCTCTCAACTTCTCAAACACCATACGAATATGCATCATATGTTCTTCCAATGTCTTGCTAAAAATCAAAATATCATCTAGGTAAACAATGACAAACTTACCCAGAAATTCTTTCAGAACCTCGTTCATGAGCCGCATGAAAGTGTTCGGTGCATTGGTTAGCCCAAAAGGCATGACTAACTACTCATATAGTCCTTCCTTTTTCTTGAAGGCAGTCTTCCATTCATCTCCTTCTCTGATCCGAACCTGATGATATCCACTCTTCAGATCTATCTTTGAGAAATACACAGCTCCACTCAAACAGTCCATAATATCATCCATTCGTGGCAATGGAAACCTGTACTTGATTGTAATCTTGTTTATTGCCTTAGAATCTGTACACATCCTCCATTCTCCATTCTTCTTTGGTGCTAATACCGCTGGTATAGCACAGGGACTCAGACTCTCACGGATCAATCCTTTCTGTAACAACTCATGTACTTGTCTATTCAACTCCTCACTTTTTGCAGGTGTCATTCTGTGCGCTGCCTTATTCGGTAAACTCGCTCCTGAGATCAAGTCCATCCGATGACTGATCTTCCTGACTGGTGGTAATCCATCAGGCACGTTATCGGATACAATATCCTGAAACTCATTCAACAAATCTGCAACTTCTAGAGGAACATCTTCTACTTCCTCTCTACCAGCTTTTGGAATTAAAGCAAAACATACATGCTCATGCCTCATACCATCTAGAAAATTTCTTCCATCAACAAAAGTTATCCTTGCATTACCACATACCTTTTCTTCAGTCTCCTTCAATGGTTTTAGCTTATATCACACTCCATCCTTTGTCAGGGAATAGGTATTCGCACGACCATCATGTACAGCACATCTGTCAAACTGCCACGGTCTACCTAACAACATATGACATGCATCCATAGAGATGATATCACATAGCACCTCATCTTGGTACCCGCCGATCTTGAACTTTACCAGGCACTGTTCACTGACCATGACCTTGTGGTCATCCTGCACCTAGGCAATCCGATATGGATGTGGGTGTTTCTGTCTCTTGAGCTTCAACTTTGTCACCATCTCTTCTAACACCAAATTGTCAGTGCTTCCACTATCGATAATCACATCACAGCATTTACCCTCACACTTGCATCTGGTGCGAAACAGGCTCCTCCTTTTCTCAGGTTCATTCTCACCACTCAACAGGACTCTTCTGTTAATCAACGTTTCTCCTCTTTCAGCATCTTCAAAATTTGATGATCTGGCATCTTCATCTACATGTGCAACTCTGGCCTGGCCTTCATTTCTTCTATCTGTTCTACCTTGGCGCTGAGGACATTCAAATGCCCTATGACCTTCTTCTCCATAGTGAAAACATGTTCCACGGAAGCCACCTCTTCCAGATCCTTGTCCTCTTCCTCTTCCTCTCTGATCTCTATTATTCTGATCCTGGAAGCGATTGGAATTATTTCCTCACTGATTCTGACTGCTACTAGCCTCATCCTTCTTTTTCGAATCTTCATTTCAGCCACCATATGATCGTCCACCAGATCGTCCACCGCGACCTCTTCCATTTTGTCTTCTCTCAAACTTCTTGGTCAGCTTTTCCTCTTTTTTTAGGGCAAACTGGTATGCCTCTTCAATACTGTTCATTCGAACCAGATTCAGCTCCTCTTGGATGCTTGGGCTTAACCCATTAAGGTATCGGGCAACTTTCTCCTTATCAGCTTCTGCATGGCCTGTTTTGATGAGAAGTCGGTAGAACTCCTCTGTATACTCCTGAACAGATCTTCCTGCTTGCTTCAAACTCTACATTTTCTTCAGTAGGTCAAGCTCATAATCAACAGGAATGAACTGTCGCTTCAATTTACCCACCATCTGATCCCATCTTGTGATTTTATCTTTCCCTCTTCTATTTCGTTCCAATTGAATTTCTTGCCACCAGATCTTCGCATGACCTTTCAATCTGGCCTTCACAAATTTGACCCTATCAGGATCTTCAACATCTTCATATTCAAAATATTCGTCACATTTATTGATCCAGTCGATCAATTCCTCTGGGTTAAGATTTCTAGAAAATGTAGGAACCTCAATCTTAGGTCTTTTCCCAATCTTGGAAATCGCCCGAAAAAGTCTTTCTTCCTCCTGGTTCACAATTTCAACTTCTCCTTCTTGATATTCTTCTTCGGCTTCATCCTCACTTTCATCTCTGACATTAAGATTCATTCCTCTAAGAATCTCTTCTTGCAATGCTCGCACTTGTCTTTGCAACTCTCTAACCTCAGGTGTCAGAACACCAGGTCTTCCACCACATTCTCTTCATGGAGGCATTTTCGCGATGCGCGCTGAAACCCTAACCACGGTCCTGGTGCAAACTGCCTCACAGTCAGTGATCCGTTTACACACTCAAGAACCCCTGCTCTGATACCACCTGATGAAGGGTGCTCCCCTTAATACCACAAACACATAACAAAAATAGAGAAACAACAACAATATGCAAGAACATAAAATTGGCTTCTTATTATCTCCACAAATGTGGAATTACAAACTTTCAGAATTACAATATGCAAAGCCGCATGGGCATTCCCTTACAATATTCTGTAGGACAAAGCCTCGAATTATTGCCCAGATCTACTACCCAGAACTATTCTGAACTGCCTAAGACAATAATACAGCCTTCATTATATAGGCAACTTTCCACCGCCTGGGAAGGTTCCAGAATTTTAGCCAATAAGGCCGACCAAACTTAAAATTATTTTATTTTACATTTTATTACATCATAGTCGGCTCAAGATAACCTTTGAAACCCGAACAGAAATTTTGAAGAAAATTATTTTTCGCCATTTCAGGTGACCCAACTTTCGAAGACCATAAGTCATCACCAGTTGACCCGATCGGCTATTATAACCCTATTTCAAAAATGTCACGAAGCGCTCTACAGGCTTGATCGGCGAAAGCGCTTGTCACCCAAATTTTCGACCTCATCCGGGGCCTCTAAAGCCTTCAAAACTGAGTTTAAAGTTTCTTTACCCTCCTGCCAATACCGAAAATCTTTAATATCTTCCAATATACACTTGATCTGGCAATGAAACTTTATTGGCAGACTTATATGACCAAAATCAACCTCCAAGAAAGAAATCAGATCATTCTGAGCACATACAAAAATTACCAAAAATAGTAACTTTCCATAAATAGCAGCTTTGCACAAAATAGCCCTTATTGAATACAAAAACAAAAATATTTTTGGGTGATGCAAGATTGCTCTTACACCCAGGATGCTCCTGCATCAGACACCCGAGGTAATTTGAGAAGTGACCCTGTCACGACTTAGGTGTGCAGAGGAAAACCAAGACAGCTAACCTCCTCCTTTGTCAGCCATGATGAATCTTCAACAGGTCATCCTTTCCACTTGACCAGATATTCTTCATATGTCTTGTTCCTTGTGCTTCTGCCAAGAGGACTGTCCAGTATATCTTCAATCTCCTTAGTGTCTGAACTAGTTGCTGGAATACTCCACTGTGCTGCTGTGATCTCATCTTCAACACCTCCTTCATGATACTCTGTCAGATCTGAAATGTTAAACACTGGTGAAATATTTAGCTCAGTAGGCAATTCTACCTCATATGCATTTCCTGAATCATGTTTCTTCAGTATCCTACATGGTCCAAACTTCTTCATTTTCAGCTTGTTATATGTACCAACTGGAAACCGCTCCTTCCGCAAGTGAACCATGACTTCGTCACCAACTTGAAATTCTCTATACCTCCTTTTCTCATCTGCCTTAACCTTATACTATGCATTCATCTTGGTAATATGCTTCCTCACCTCCTCATGGATGTTCTTCAAGTGTTCAGCAAAATCTTCAGCTTCAGCACTACTTATTTCTCCTTTATCTATCTTCCTCAATTCAGATGCATTTCTTGGACTACTTCCATATACAATCTGGAATGGTGATTTACCAGTGCTCCTGTTGAGATAATTATTGTATGTAAATTCCACCTGTGGTAAAATCAAATCTCATCCTGTTGGCTTATTTCCAACCAAACATCTCAATAAATTTCCGAAACTCCTATTCACCACCTCTGTCTGTCCATCAATCTGTGGATGATGTGATGAACTGAACTTCAAATCTATCTTCAACTTCTTCCACAATGTACGCCAGAAATATCCAACAAACTTAGTGTCTCGATCTGAAACTATGGTCTTTGGCAAACGATGAAGTCTCACTACTTATCTGAAAAACAATTCTGCTACATGAACAGCATCATTAGTCTTCTTGCAGGGAATAAAATGTGCCATCTTTGAAAATCTATCAACTACCACAAAAATTGAATCGTGTCCCCGCTGTGTCCTCGGTAAACCAAGAACAAAGTCCATGCTGATATCCTCCCAAGGCTTCTCTGGTACAGATAATGGCTGATACAACCCTATATTCTGCTTCACTCCTTTTGCCATCTGGCATACTCTGCAACTCTGTATAAACTTCTTCACATCTTTCTGCAACTGTGGCCAATAATAATTCTCACTAACCAAACCAAGGGTTTTGTCACGACCAAAATGTCCAGCCAATCCTCCACTATGCTTCTCCTTGATGAGATTCTCCCTCATAGAACTTTGTGGAATGCACAACTGACTCCCTCTGAATAGCATATCATTTTGGATGATGAAATCCAACCATTTTGTCCTGTCTAGAGTAACAGGTTCTGTACAAGCTTTTCAAGCTTCACCAAAATCAAGATCCTTTGGATACAAATTTTTGAGTTCCTTGAACCCAACCACTTCAATCTGCATTTCTGTCAGCAATAGTTGCCTTATGCTAAGAGCATCTGCAACCCTATTAGACTTTCCACTCTTGTGTTTCAAAATAAATGTATAACTCTGCAAAAACTCAACCCATTTCAAATGCCTTTGATTCAATTTTTCTTGACTATTCAAATATTGCAAAGCTTGATGATCAGTATACAAAAAAAACTCCTTAGAAAGTAGATAATGTGTCCACTTCTTTAATGCCTGAACTATAGCATAAAATTCCTGATCATAAACAGAATATTTTCTCTTGGCATCATTTAACTTCTCACTGAAATAAGCAACAGGTTTACCTTCTTGGCTCATAACAACTCCTATTGCAGTACCACTAGCATCACAATCTACTTGAAACACCTTATTAAAATCTGGAAGTGCTAAAATAGGTTGTTCTGTAACTTTTTATTTCAATAATTGAAAACTCTTTTCTGCTCCTTTAGTCCACTTAAACTCTTTCCTATCCCCTCTCATTGTTTCAGTCAAGGGTCCACAAATACTGCTAAAATTTCTGATAAACTTTCTGTAAAAGCTAGCCAAACCATGAAAAGATCTTACCTCATTAGCACTCCTTGGAGTAGGCCATTCAAAGATAGCCTGTACCTTCTTTGGGTCCATTTTTAGACCATCTGCTGAAACTACAAATCTCAAATACACTAACTCTTTCTTCACAAAACTGCACTTCTTCAAATTAATCAACAATTTCTCATCTCTCAACTTCTCAAACACCATATGAATATGCATCATATGTTCCTCCAATGTCTTGCTAAAAATCAAAATATCATCTAGGTAAACAATGACAAACTTACCCAGAAATTCTTTCAAAACCTCGTTCATGAGCCGCATGAAAGTGCTCGGTGCATTGGTTAGCCCAAAAAGCATGACTAACCACTCATATAGTCCTTCCTTTGTCTTGAAGGTAATCTTCAATTCATCTCCTTCTTTTATCCGAATCTGATGATATCCACTCTTCAGATCTATCTTTGAGAAATACACAGCTCCACTCAAAGAGTCTATAATATCATCCATTCGTGGCAATGGAAACCTGTACTTGATTGTAATCTTATTTATTGCCCTAGAATCTGTACACATCCTTCATTCTCCATTCTTCTTTGGTGCTAATACCATTGGTACAGCACAGGGACTCAGACTCTCACGGATCAATCCTTTCTGTAACAACTCATGTACTTATCTGTTCAACTCCTCACTTTCTGCAGGTGTCATTCTATGCGCTGCCTTATTAGGTAAACTCGCTCCTGGGATCAAGTCCATCCGATGACTGATCTTCCTGACTGGTGGTAATCCATCAGGCATGTTATCAGATACAATATCCTGAAACTCATTCAACAAATCTGCAACTTCTACAGGAACATCTTCTACTTCCTCTCTACCAGCTTTTGGAATTAAAGCAAAACATACATGCTCATGCCTCATACCATCTAGAAAATTTCTTCCATCAACAAAAGTTATCCTTGCATTACCACATACCTTTTCTTCAGTCTCCTTCAATAGTTTTAGCTTATGTCACACTCCATCCTTTGTCAGGGAATAGGTATTCACACAACCATCATGTACAACACATCTGTCAAACTGCCACGGTCTACCTAACAACATATGACATGCATCCATAGAGATGATATCACATAGCACCTCATCTTAGTACCCACCGATCTTGAACTTTACCAGGCACTGTTCACTGACCATGACCTTGTGGTCATCCTGCACCCAGGCAATCTGATATGGATGTGGGTGTTTCTGTCTCTTGAGCTTCAACTTTGTCACCATCTCTTCTGACACCAAATTGTCAGTGCTTCCACTATCGATAATCACATCACAGCATTTACCTTCACACTTGCATCTGGTGTGAAACAGGCTCCTCCTTTGCTCAGGTTCATTCTCACCACTCAACAGGACTCTTCTGTTAATCAACATTTCTCCTCTTTCAGCATCTTCAGAATTTGATGATCTGGCATCTTCATCTACATGTGCAACTCTGGCCTGGCCTTCATTTTCTTCTGTCTATTCTACCTTGGTGCTGAGGACATTCAAATGCCCTATGACCTTCTTCTCCACAGTGAAAACATGTTCCGCAGAAGCCACCTCTTCCAGATCCTTGTCCTCTTCCTCTTCCTCTCTGATCTCTATTATTCTGATCCTGGAAGCAATTGAAATTATTTCCTCGCTGATTCTGACTGCTACTGGCCTCATCCTTATTTTTCGAATCTTCATTTCGGCCACCATATGATCATCCACCAGATCGTCCACCGTGACCTCTTCCATTTTGTCTGCTCTCAAACTTCTTGGTCAGCTTTTCCTCTACTTTTAGGGCAAACTGGTATGCCTCTTCAATACTGTTCATTTGAACCAGATTCAGCTCCTCTTGGATGCTTGGCCTTAACCCATTAAGGTATTGGGCAACTTTCTCCTTATCAGCTTCTGCATGACCTGTTCTGATGAGAAGTCGGTAGAACTCCTCTGTATACTCATGAACAGATCTTCCTGCTTGCTTCAAACTCTACATTTTCTTCAGTAGGTCAAGCTCATAATCAACAGGAATGAACTGTCGTTTCAATTTATCCACCATCCGATCCCATCTTGTGATTTTATCTTTCCCTCTTCTATTTCGTTCCAATTGAATTTCTTGCCACCAGATCTTCGCATGACCTTTCAATCTGGCCTTCACAAATTTGACCCTATCAGGATCTTCAACATCTTCATATTCAAAATATTCCTCACATTCATTGATCCAGTCGATCAATTCCTCGGGGTTAAGATTTCCAAAAAATGTAGGAACCTCAATCTTAGGTCTTTTCCCAATCTTAGAAATCGCCCAAAAAAGTCTTTCTTCCTCCTGGTTCACAATTTCAACTTCTCCTTCTTGATATTCTTCTTCGGCTTCATCCTCACTTTCGTGTCTAACATTAAAATTCATTCCTCTACAAATCTCTTCTTGCAATGCTCGCACTTGTCTCTGCAACTCTCTAACCTCAGGTGTCACAACACCAGGTCTTCCGCCACGTTCTCTTCATGGAGGCATTTTCGTTATGCGTGCTGAAACCCTAACCATGGTCCTGGTGCAAACTACCTCACAGTCGGCGATCTGTTTACACACTCAAGAACCCCTGCTCTGATACCACCTAATGAAGGGTGCTCCCCTTAATACCACAAACACATAACAGAAATAGAGAAACAACAATAATATGCAAGAACAGAAAATTGGCTTCTTATTATCTCCACAAATGTGGAATTACAAACTTTCAGAATTACAATATGCAAAGCCCCATAGGCATTCCCTTACAATATTCTGTATGACAAAGCCTCAAATTATTGCCCAGATCTACTACCCAGAACTATTCTGAACTGCCTAGGACAATAATACAGCCTTCCTTATATAGGCAACTTTCCACCGCCTGAGAAGGTTCCAGAATTTTAGCCAATAAGGCCGACCAAACTTAGAATTATTTTATTTTACATTTTATTACATCATAATCGGCTCAAGATAACCTTTGAAACCCGAACAAAAATTTTGAAGAAAATTATTTTTCACCATTTCAGGTGACCTAACTTTCGAAGACCATAAGTCATCACCAGTTGACCCGATCGGCTATTATAACCCCATTTCGAAAATGCCACGAAGCGCTCTACAGGCTTGACCGGTGAAAGCACCTGTCACCCAAATTTTTGACCTCATCCGGGGCCTCTAAAGCCTTCAAAACTGAGTTCAAAGTTTCTGTACCCTCCTGCCAATACTGAAAATCTTCAATATCTTCCAATATACACTTGATCTGGCAATGAAACTTTACTGGCAGACTTATATGACCAAAATCAATCTCCAAGAAAGAAATCAGATCATTCTGAGCACATACAAAAATTACCAAAAATAGTAACTTTCCATAAATAGCAGCTCTGCACAAAATAGCTCTTATTGAATACAAAAACAAAAATATTTTTAGGTGATGCAAGATTGCTCTTACACCCAGGATGCTCCTGCATCAGACACCTGTGGTAATTTGAGAAGTGACCCTGTCACGACTCAGGTGTGTAGAGGAAAACCAAGACGGCTAACTTCCTCCTTTGTCAGCCATGATGAATCTTCAATAGGTCGTCCTTTCCACTTGACCAGATATTCTTCATATGTCCTGTTCCTTGTGCTTCTACCAACATGACTGTCCAGTATATCTTCAATCTCCTTAGTGTCTGAACTAGTTGCTGGAATACTCCACTGTGCTGCTGTGATCTCATCTTCAACACCTCCTTCATGATACTCTGTCAAATCTGAAATGTTAAACACTGGTGAAATATTTAGCTCAGTAGGCAATTCTACCTCATATGCATTTCCTGAATCATGTTTCTTCAGTATCCTACATGGTCCAAACTTCTTCATTTTTTCAGCTTGTTATATGTACCAACTGGAAACCGCTCCTTCTGCAAGTGAACCATGACTTCGTCACCAACTTGAAATTCCTTATACCTCATTTTCTCATCTGCCTTAACCTTATACTGTACATTCATCTTGGTAATATGCTTCCTCACCTCCTCATGGATGTTCTTCAAGTGTTCTACAAAATCTTTAGCTTCAGCACTACTTATTTCTCCTTTATCTATCTTCCTCAATTCAGATGCATTTCTTGGACTACTTCCATATACAATCTGGAATGGTGATTTACCAGTGCTCCTGTTGACAGAATTATTGTATGCAAATTCCACCTCTGGTAAAATCAAATCCCATCCTGTTGGCTTATCTCCAACCAAACATCTCAGCAAATTTTCCAAACTCCTATTCAGCACCACTGTCTGTCCATCAGTCTGTGGATGATGTGATGAACTGAACTTCAAATCTGTCTTCAACTTCTTCCACAATGTATGCCAGAAATATCTAACAAACTTAGTGTCTCGATCTGAAACTATGGTCTTTGGCAAACCATGAAGTCTCACTACTTATCTGAAAAACAATTCTGCTACATGAACAACATCATTAGTCTTCTTGCAGAGAATAAAATGTGCCATCTTTGAAAATCTATCAACTACCACAAAAATTGAATCGTGTCCCCGCTGTATCATCGGTAAACCAAGAACAAAGTCCATGCTGATATCCTCCCAAGGCTTCTCTGGTACAAATAATGGCTGATACAACCCTGTATTCTGCTTCACTCATTTTTCCATCTGGCATACTTTGAAACTCTGTACAAACTTCTTCACATCTTGCTGCAACTGTGGCCAATAATAATTCTCACTAACCAAACCAAGGGTTTTGTCACGACCAAAATGTCTAGCCAATCCTCCGCTATGCTTCTCCTTGATGAGATTTCTTCACATAGAACTTCGTGGAATGCCCAATTGACTCCCTCTGAATAGCATATCATTTTGGATGATGAAATCCAACCATTTCGTCCTGTCTAGAGTAATAGGTTCTGTACAAGCTTTCCAACCTTCACCAAAATCAAGATCCTCTGGATACAAATTTTTGAGTTCTTTGAACCCAACCACTTCAATCTACATTTCTGTTAGCAATAGTTGCCTTCTGCTAAGAGCATCTGCAAACCTATTAGACTTTCCACTCCTGTGTTTCAAAACAAATGTATAACTCTGCAAAAACTCAACCCATTTCAAATGTCTTTGATTCAATTTTCCTTGACTATTCAAATATTGCAAAGCTTGATGATCAGTATACAAAACAAACTCCTTAGGAAGCAGATAATGTCTCCACTTTTTTAATGCCTGAACTATAGCATAAAATTTCTGATCATAAACAGAATATTTTCTCTTGGCATCATTTAACTACTCACTGAAATAAGCAACAGGTTTACCTTCTTGGCTCATAACAGCTCCTATTGCAGTACCACTAGCATCACAATCTACTTGAAACACCTTATTAAAATCTGGAAGTGCTAAAACAGGTTGTTCTGTAAATTTTTGTTTCAATAATTGAAAACTCTTTTCTGCTCCTTTAGTCCACTTAAACTCTTTCCTATCCCCTCTCATTGTTTCAGTCAAGGGTCCACAAATACTGCTAAAATTTTTGATAAACTTTCTGTAAAAGCTAGCCAAACTATGAAAAGATCTTACCTCAGTAGCACTCCTTGGAGTAGGCCATTCAAGGATAGCCTGTACCTTCTCTGGGTCCATTTTTAGACCTTCTGCTGAAACTACAAATCTCAAATACACTAGCTCTTTCTTCACAAAACTGCACTTCTTCAAATTAATCAACAATTTCTCATCTCTCAACTTCTCAAACACCATATGAATATGCATCATATGTTCCTCCAATGTCTTGCTCAAAATCAAAATATCATCTAGGTAAACAATGACAAACTTACCCAGAAATTCTTTCAGAACCTTATTCATGAGCCGCATGAAAGTGCTCGGTGCATTGGTTAGCCCAAAAGGCATGAATAACCACTCATATAGTCCTTCCTTTGTCTTGAAGGCAGTCTTCCATTCATCTCCTTCTCTGATCCGAATCTGATGATATCCACTCTTCAGATCTATCTTTGAGAAATACACAGCTCCACTCAAACAGTCCATAATATCATCCATTCGTGGCAATGGAAACCTGTACTTGATTGTAATCTTATTTATTTCCCTAGAATCTGTACACATCCTCCATTCTCCATTCTTCTTTGGTGCTAATACCTCTGGTACAGCACAGGGACTCAGACTCTCATGGATCAATCCTTTCTGTAACAACTCATGTACTTGTCTGTTCAACTCCTCACTTTCTGCAGGTGTCATTCTGTGCACTGCCTTATTCAGTAAACTCGCTCCTGGGATCAAGTCCATCTGATGACTGAGCTTCCTGACTGGTGGTAATCCATCAGGCACGTTATCGGATACAATATCTTGAAACTCATTCAACAAATCTACAACTTCTACAGGAACATCTTCTACTTCCTCTCTACCAGCTTTTGGAATTAAAGCAAAACATACATGCTCATGCCTCATACCATCTAGAAAATTTCTTCCATCAACAAAAGTTATCCTTGCATTACCACATACCTTTTCTTCAGTCTCCTTCAATGGTTTTAGCTTATGTCACACTCCATCCTTTGTCAGGGAATACGTATTCGCACGACCATCATGTACAGCACATCTGTCAAACTGCCACGGTCTACCTAACAACATATGACATGCATCCATAGAGATGATATCACATAGCACCTCATCTTGGTACCCGCCAATCTTGAACTTTACTAGGTACTATTCACTGACCATGACCTTGTGGTCATCCTGCACCCAGGAAATCCGATATGGATGTGGGTGTTTCTATCTCTTGAGCTTCAACTTTGTCACCATCTCTTCTGACACCAAATTGTCAGTGCTTCCACTATCGATAATCACATCACAACATTTACCCTCACACTTGCATCTGGTGTGAAACAGGCTCCTCCTTTGCTCAGGTTCATTCTCACCACTCAACAGGACTCTTCTGTTAATCAACGTTTCTCCTCTTTCAGCATATTCAAAATTTGATGATCTGGCATCTTCATCTACATGTGCAACTCTGGCCTGGCCTTCATTTCTTCTGTCTGTTCTGCCTTGGCGCTGAGGACATTCAAATGCCCTATGACCTTCTTCTCCACAGTGAAAACATGTTCCACGGAAGCCACCTCTTCCAGATCCTTGTCCTCTTCCTCTTCCTCTCTGATCTCTATTATTCTGATCCTGGAAGTGATTAGAATTATTTCCTCGCTGATTCTGACTGCTACTGGCCTCATCCTTCTTTTTCAAATCTTCATTTCGGCCACCATATGATCATCCACCAGATCGTCCACCGTGACCTCTTCCATTTTGTCTGCTCTCAAACTTCTTGGTCAGCTTTTCCTCTACTTTTAGGGCAAACTGGTATGCCTCTTCAATACTGTTCATTCGAACCAGATTCAGCTCCTCTTGGATGCTTGGCCTTAACCCATTAAGGTATCGGGCAACTTTCTCCTTATCAGCTTCTGCATGGCCTGTTCTGATGAAAAGTTGGTAGAACTCCTCTGTATACTCCTAAACAGATCTTCCTACTTGCTTCAAACTCTGCATTTTCTTCAGTAGGTCAAGCTCATAATCAACAGGAATGAACTGTCGCTTCAATTTATCCACCATCTGATCCCATCTTGTGATTTTATCTTTCCCTCTTCTATTTCGTTCCAATTGAATTTCTTGCCACCAGATCTTCGCATGACCTTTCAATCTGGCCTTCGCAAATTTGACCCTATCAGGATCTTCAACATCTTCATATTCAAAATATTCCTCACATTCATTGATCCAGTCGATCAATTCCTCTAGGTTAAGATTTCCAGAAAATGTAGGAACCTCAATCTTAGGTCTTTGCCCAATCTTGGAAATCGCCCGAAAAAGTCTTTCTTCCTCCTGGTTCACAATTTCAACTTCTCCTTCTTGATATTCTTCTTCGGCTTCATCCTCACTTTCGTCTCTGATATTAAGATTCATTCCTCTACGAATCTCTTCTTGCAATGCTCGCACTTGTCTCTGCAACTCTCTAACCTCAGGTGTCACAACACCAGGTCTTCCGCCACGTTCTCTTCGTGGAGGTATTTTCGCGATGTGCACTGAAACCCTAACCACGGTCCTGGTGCAAACTACCTCACAGTCAGCGATCTATTTACACACTCAAGAACCCCTACTCTGATACCACTTGATGAAAAGTGCTCCCCTTAATACCACAAACACATAACAGAAATAGAGAAACAACAACAATATGCAAGAACAAAAAATTAGCTTCTTATTATCCCCACAAATGTGGAATTACAAACTTTCAGAATTACAATATGCAAAGCCCCATGGGCATTCCCTTACAATATTCTATAGGACAAAGCCTCGAATTATTGCCCAGATCTACTACCCAGAACTATTCTGAACTGCCTAAGACAATAATACAACCTTCCTTATATAGGCAACTTTCCACCGCCTGAGAAGGTTCCAGAATTTTAGCCAATAAGGCCGACTAAACTTAGAATTATTTTATTTTACATTTTATTACATCATAGTCGGCTCAAGATAACCTTTGAAACCCGAACAGAAATTTTGAAGAAAATTATTTTTCGCCATTTCAGGTGACCCAACTTCCGAAGACCATAATTCATCACCAGTTGACCTGATCAGCTATTATAACCCCATTTCAAAAATGCCACGAAGCGCTCTACAGGCTTGATCGGCGCAAGCGCTCGTCACCCAAATTTTTGACCTCATCCGGGGCCTCTAAAGCCTTCAAAACTGAGTTCAAAGTTTCTGTACCCTCCTGCCAATACCGAAAATCTTCAATATCTTCCAATATACACTTGATCTGGCAATGAAACTTTACTGACAGACTTATATGACCAAAATCAACCTCCAAGAAAGAAATCAGATCATTCTGAGCACATACAAAAATTACCAAAAATAGTAACTTTCCATAAATAGCAGCTCTGCACAAAATAGCCCTTATTGAATACAAAAACAAAAATATTTTTGGGTGATGCAAGATTTCTCTTACACCCAGGATGCTCCTGCATCACAATGGCATCAGCAATGTCCCATTCTAGTAGGATCAGAATCCTTGCTGTATGAATCATGGCTCTCCCTTCTTCTGGAGTGATCTTCTCAAATTGTCTATCCATTTGTGCCTTGGTCTCCTCTTCTATCTCTTTCACATCTTTATCAGGGGATTCTTCCTTCTCTTCTCACAAATCTCCTTAAACTGATTGATTTTCAATCTCCACAAGAACTATGAGAAGGCCCTGGTTTTAACAAAATCATCATCGGCAAGGAAAGAGTCACTTGCCTATTTTAGAATAGGGTCTATTTGTTTACCCTCAAATTCTTCTACTGTGAGATCCATGGCCACCTCTTTAGGTGCCTCCGGCATTCCCTCCTACAAATCTTCATTAAAAACAAAAAGATTTCCCTCATCCCTTAACTACACCAGCTGTTCTACCACTCCATGCTGATCCAACTGAATAGGGGATTGAGAAGGAGAGTAAATCTCCTCTTCCGGTCTTTCTTCTTCTTGTCTTTGCCTTTTTGGGGAAGGTGCCTACACTGCTGGATCACCAAGTGGTCTTTTCCCTCTTGAAGTGGAAGGAACATCTTCACTTCCCTATTGTGAGGTTAGAAGGACAGTATGTCCACTCTTCTTTTGTACTCTGTACACCCCCTTAGGGATTAACTTCATATATTTAGGCTGGTTTAAGATATGCCTAGCGTTTTCTGGATCTGTCTTAGTCACAGATACCCTTTTCTCATTTACAACACTCATGAGTCCCTCAAAATTCTCTATAAGGACATTAACTTTTCTAGCCCATGGTTCAAAAAAATCAATGGATCATAAGTTTTATCAAAATTCTGAATAAAACCTATAGACTTGCTATAAATCACCCATTTTTCTTTCTTAATCTCCTGAGCTTGAAGGTCAAACTCATTTCTTATCATGTCTTCTAGAAAATTAAATTGATACTCAATAAGAGCACACCTCACCTTATCTTTGAACATGCCTGAAAGGAAACCCTCTGTATCTGCACACCTCACCACTACCTTTGACATTCTGTAGGGTTGCAAAACCTTATGCAAGTGCACCCATCCTCCTTTTGTAATTACATACTGATGTGCCAGAGTTACATCAGGAAAGAAAGTTCCTCTACCTTTGCCTGTGAGTGTGGTTTCTTGTAAATTTCCAATCTATCTTAAGATCTCAGCATATCCTAACTTCAAAGGGACCTGATATGGCAAAATATAAGGTGCCACTTTACTGCCATACACTCTAAATACTGTGGAGACCGGATATAAAATAATGTCTCCAAAATTATGGACAATGGTATTTTCCTTGTAGTAATCCATCAGCCTAATCAATCTTAATAACTCTCCTAGGATTCTTGGATTATCAATAAATAAAAGAGACCTAAGCCTCGATGCAAAATCCCTATCAAAAGCAATATAACTAGCATCAGTTCTATCCCAGGACAAGGCTGTGGTCCACAATTGCACTGGGAGAGTCTCTCCATATCTTTCCTTCTCAATATTCATCGTTGTACTAAAAAAATCCTCACCCTTATAAAAAAATATGTGCATAAGCATCGAGTACCATCTGAATGGTCTAGAGACCTTCATATTCTTAATCCCTATTAATCCCTCATGAATTATTTCAGCCAAATGAGAAGCAAAGTCAAAAATGAGGGCTAGCTGGGGGTGGAGTGACTACATCAAATCCTCAAAAATTCCTCTCTTACTATATTCTGTTTGACCAAACAAATTCCTCTTTTGTGACATTTTGAAAATAGGGCTTCTTACTAAGATATGAATTCCCAAGAAAACTTTAAACAATATCAACTGACAATAGGAAAGAAGACCCCACAAGGCTTTACAAATTTTAAATGACTTAAACATAGGAGAAAACCTACCAAGCACCTAAAAAATCTTCTGCTTGAAAGCACTGCATGAAAAATATATTGCCGAACAACAAACGAGAGCAGTGAAGAAAAACAATAATCAAATTCTAGTATATAACATCTGCTAATGGCTCACAATTCTCCTGCACGTAACAAATTTATTCCACCATTACTAAGGTTGGTGGCCCTATCACTCACTGGACATGAAAACGTCATTCAAGAGAAAAATTCAAATTCAAGCCGTTGATATATTTCATTTTTGGTGCATCAGGCGGTAGACAATCTTATCAGCAAAATCCTATAGTACCTTTAGCAAGCTAGTTCTTGACCAATGAGAACATTTCAAAATTAGCATGTGTAGAATTAAATTCCTTAAGAACATTTAATAGAGAGGACCCACCAAATAGCTTCCATCTCTTTATCCAAATCAATGGTTGTCACTAAACCGCAAACTTAAAACCCAAGCATCTCATCCCAATGGTTTGATGACAACCGTGAGATCTTACAGCATTTTAATCATCTGAGAAACTAAGGTCCCACTGCGACACATCAGCGGGCACATATCAAATCAAAACATGCCATGCTGTAAAAGACTGACAAGTGGACCCAGTCCCTTTTCCTTTCTAACTCGGAGCACTTTGAAAATAGTTAGATCACAACTATTATCCAACCAATAAGAAGTAAACACGTCAAAGTGAACTGGCACAATAAGGGGCCCACTGAGCACTTAAGTCTTTAAGAAGATCGGATGGTCATCGCTATACCGCGAACTTAAAATCCTCACATCTTTGATCAATGGTATAACGAGAATCGTCAGATCAAACTGAAGATTAACCCTTTGGAAAACATGACCCCACAATCAAACACGTCACCTTTTGTCAGTCAAATCACATTGTTCCACATTTTCATACAGGCAGGTCCCTTCTGACTATCCTTTACCGTCTTTAAATATGCGTCAGCCGCCACCTAGTTTTTTTGAGAACCAATAAGAACCAAAAAGATTGTAATGACCTGGCACTGTTAGGACCCACTGAACCTTTTTCAAATAAGGTAAATCTGATGGCTGTCACTATACTGTAAGCTTAACATGCAAGCATCTTGGATCAATGGTATAACGACCACCGTAGATCTTTTTCACCCTTTAAAGTCTGCAAACTCTTCCTCTAGTCGGGCCCACCTTTGAGACAGGTGGAAACTCATCATTATATCACATGTCAGAGAAAACTGACAACCGGGGTCTTGCAGTGTAATGATAGCCACTCGTTTTGGAAAGTGAAAACCTTAGGAAAATATACCCAAAACTTAGGCTTAGAGAAATAAAAAGGAGAAGAGGGGAACGGGGGCCAACAACCTTCTAACCGCAAATGCATGACTTAAAAATGTTAAAGGCACATGCAAATTAGCACTCTTAGTGAATCAAAAAGGTAACATGGGAAAACAAAAAGGGAACAAACCAACCTAGGGTTTTGGAAGTGAGGGAGGAAACCCAAGCCAAAAATGTGGATATTTCAAAGTTATAAATGCGGAGTCAAGAAATATTTTAAAAAGTGATAACAAGATGTGAGGCTTGTCAAAAGTTTGCCTCTAAGTTAAGGTATTTAGGAGCATTATGATTAAATCTAGTAGTGGCAGAAGCACCATTTGCAATGTGGGGAATGAACTTCATAGGTGAGTTTGCTAAGAAATCTAGTTGTGGGCATAGTTGGATACTTGTTGCAACTGACTACTTCACAAAATGGATAGAATCCATCCCTACCAAGAAGGAAACAAGTGGAGTAGTAATTGATTTCTTACTAGACAATATTCTAACCAGATTTGGTGTCCTCATAAAGTTGATCACTAATAATGTAATGTGTTTTATATCAGATGAGTTTAAGGGTTTCTATAAGGAAAATGGAATTATAACATCTTACTCATCTCCCTATCACCCCCAAGTGAATGGACAAGCCGAGTTCAGTAACAAAAGAATTTTAAAAATCCTAAAGAAGACATTGGAGAAAAATAAAGGAGCCTGGCATTCAAAGTTGAAGCTTGTTCTATGGGCATACATTATTACAATAAAAAAGGCTACGAAAAATCTCCATTTGAACTTTTGTATTGATTATAGTCAAGATTGCCTATCAATAACTTGATGCCTATGTACAAATTCATCCAGGATGAGGAGAAGAATATTTTGGGTCTAATGCAACACAAAATCATGCAATTAACTGAATTGGATGAAATAAGAAGAGATAGTCAAAAGAGCAATGTCAAGTTACAACAAAAAATGAAGTACCTATTTGACAAAAGGGCTACTACTAGAAAATTCCAATTAGATGACCTAGTGCTTCAGTGGAATGTCAGAGCAGAAGATAAATGAAAGAATAAGAAGTTTGAATCATTATGGCTTGATCCATACATAATTCATGAAAGTTTTGGGAAGGATTCCTATTTGTTAAAAAATATGGATGGAGAAATTTTTGAGTTGCCAGTGCATGGGAAATTCTTCAAACCTTTTTTTAGCTACAAGTCCTGATTAATATGAACATGTAAATTTCATGTAAAAATCTATATAGGTTTGTTTCCTTTCCTAGTTGTGTGTTTTCTTTCCTACTTTAGGTTGGTCAGTTTTTGGTCTACATTCCCAGAGATCTATGGTTCTTACTTAAACTTGCATTTAAATATCCTCAGATAGAGCCACCGTTGGTTAGTTTCCTAGGTTTTAGGTGTTGTCCTTTGAATTTTTTATTTTTGATGCCTATCCTTGAGTTTCATGATTTAATTTCCAGGCATTTCTAGTTTTTTAAGCCCAAAAATTGTTCAAACATTTGAAAACCCTAGGTTTTAAGACTTGTTTTTCCTTTGAAATCCAAAAACCCTAAAAATTTCTCACTTGGGTCTATTCGGCTATTAATTTTTCAAAATCACTTAATGGCCTTTTACAGCATGTGCACTTTATATTTTCAAGCCAGTCGCTTAGTCTCTCAAACAATTTAGCATATTCCATTTTTACTCGCGACTACCCATTTCCCTTTGTCACGTAGTCTCCCAAGGTTGGAAGAATATT
Organism: Chamaecyparis obtusa; assembly: GCA_027943335.1. NCBI lineage: Eukaryota > Viridiplantae > Streptophyta > Pinopsida > Cupressales > Cupressaceae > Chamaecyparis > Chamaecyparis obtusa. Next base: position 47,728 of record BSBK01002088.1, on the reverse strand, counting down.
TTGTCTTCAAATGACTCAGTGGTTTCCTTTAGTCACCAAATCTCCAAATAACTATGATGAGATCTAGCAACTACTCTGATAGATTTTTTTTAAGTGACTATGGTCGCTTTATCTCCAGATCAAAAAACCTTTAGTTGAGTGGTCTCTGAAAGAAATATAAAATTGATATAAAACTCAACGATAATGAGATTTGTTGTTGGTCACTTTATCTCCAGAAGCAAAGTGGCGGTCTATTTCAAAAATTACCAAATCTCCAAGTTTTTCAGCAGTTAGTTATTTTATCTTGTGACCTGGTGATCCCAATGGTCCCATATTCTCATGGTTCTGACAGTTATGTCTTTGGCGGTCAGTGATTTAGTGACACTATTATCTCTAGATCTCCCAATCAAGTAGTTAAGTCATAAAGGGTATGGTGACTTCGAGAACCATTGGATGTAGATTAAATAAGTGGCTGGTGTTTAATCTTGTTACTTGACCAACATTAAGTAATTATTCAAGCGACTTGGAGAATAAGGGTGTTCGCGCAATCTCCAGTCTTGACCATAGTTAAAGGAAATAATGGGCGACTTGGAGATGTCTTGAGTCATGTAATCGCTAGATGGGCTTGAGTTAAGAGAAAGGTTTGTGGGACCATTATTGTTAGCCATTGATTTAGTTTTGATCAAGTGGTGGTCGTGTGGTCTTGGGATGTAACTATGGGTTAGCAAATTATCCAGTGACCTTGAGATTTCCCTTGTCGCTCAATCTTCAAGTCAAACTCAAGTTACAAAAATTGCTCAGTGATTAGGAGACTATCTTCAGTCACGTAATCGCTAAATTATCTGCAGTTAAGTGTTGACCGAGGTCAAAAAATTGAAAAATAAATAAGTATCTATTTGCCAAATTTTGTGACTTGTCTTTTCTTGATTTGTTGATAAAAGATGAAAAATGTGAATAGGTGAGAGGACTTGACTATAGTCGCTAAATCTCCAAAAAATAAATCAAAGGTTTATGCTTTTTTTCAATCACTGAATCTCCAAATGGTTAAGTTGGGAGGTCTCAAGAAAATATTTGAAAAGTCAAATGGCTTTAGCGACTGGAAGATTCACTATAGTCGCTAAATCTCTTAATGTCTTTTTGTCGCCAAGTCTCAAGATAAATTTTAAAGGAAATAATTTTGTCGTGACTAAAGTAATGACTATAGTCATCAAGTCTTAGGATGAAAAATGTAAGTGAACACATGGTCGCCCAATCTCTAGATAAATTCAAAAGATTCAAATTATTCAGTGACTATGATATTTGACTATAGTTGCTAGGTCTTAGAAAGAAGTAAAGTCATTTCGCGACTGAGGTTTTCTTTAGTCGCTAGATCTCTGAAAGTATAAAGGGGGCACCAAATCTTTCAGTGATTATGAGAATGTGTTGTAGTTGCTAGATCGCCAGAAGTTGAAATTTGATTACCTATCATTTTCTTAGCTTACAGCTAGTGAATTGAGTTCTGAGCATGCCAAGTAATAGCGAAAGTGGCATAATTTTCATCTTTTGATCTCTAATAGATTTTTGCATTCAATTATGTTAAATAAATACAGTTGTTCATCATTCATTTCAAATTACCAAGCATTCAAAGAGCCAAAGTAATAGAATTCCTTGAGATTTTACAGAGAAATTTCAAAGTTCAAAACATCCAGAATTTGTTGAGGAATTTGAATTTGCAGACACGATGAGCTAATTGTCAGTCAGTGGGGCATCTACTAGCAGGGGAGCTAAGGAGAAAGTCAAAGAAAGTTATTCAGATGAATTCCTCACCTTGATACTGGGTTCATCACAAAATAAGAAGGTTAGTGATGAATGTTTTATTGATGAACTCACATATTGCAGTGATGCAAAGACACCAGATATCACTGCAATGTGTTTTCTTAAATATTTTGATAAGAATACTAAGAATCTGGTCCTTGTTTCAAACCCTTGGATGATGGGGTTAGCAAAATTGATAGTCCCAGAAGTGTTCCTGGACATAAATGTCCTAATTGTTCTGGCTCATTCTTATGACCCCCTGTCTAGAACTATTAGCAAGGGTAATGGTTCTCCACTGGTTACCCTTGACTGGAATTCATTTATAAGAGCTTTTGGCATCTAGCTCCCTATCACCACTAAGATTAATTTTTAGGCCCTGGAAATTAGGTATCTCAGAGAGGCTGTCATTGTGGAAAAAGAAATTCAGAGTCATGTTCCTTGAGAAAATAGGAATTACATAGCGCTAATGCCAAGAATAATTCCATATGCATACAAGGACATTCATTTTTACATAAGGTACGTTGACTATGGATTGTGCAAGATTCTAGGGATAGGTGGTGGAGAGAGGATCCCCTCAGACCTCTTGATGATGGTTTTGGACTCCCAGTGTCTTCACGCTACAAAGGGATATGATTATATAGGGTATATAATAGAAAAAGTGCATACAAGTTTATAGGTGTTGAAGAACCATATGCCTGGTTCTACATCGAGGTTTATGCACTATTCTTTGTTAATGCACCTCATTTTGTACTTCAATTATAATATCATAAATATGGAAGGCCTTGAGCCACAAATGACATAAAAAGGATAGCAGAATCTAGTATAGTTTTGGATTAGGGCTTGGAGTCCTTCTTCTAGGAGTAATTTTTGTATTTTTGAAAATTGGATGGTTTGGCCTATTCTCCTCAATTTAGGGCTCAATCTTTCAAGGTTATCCACAAAGGCCATACAATTGGTAAGGCCTCAAAAATTTGTGGATAAATGGACCAAGGGTCACAATTGGGGAGATATCTATTATGAAAAGGGCTATACTATGATTAGAGTATATGGATTCCCTCAGCCCCCTCACATACTACCATTCTTTGTTCCACCAAGGGTGTCTCATTTATAATTTATATGGTAGCTAATGCTAATTGATAAGGAGCACCTAGCTTCACATAGAAAAGGAACTTTTATCCCAAGGCACTTTAAAGTGCATAGTCTCACAATAGGCAAGAATGCCTTCAGGAAGGTGAATGATTGGTTGGGGTAGTTCAGAATGCACATTGCTTCACACAAGTATGTGGATACAGATGGATTCATGGTTTATGCTAGGAAGTATTATATGCCCAACATTCCATTTAATAAAAGACATGAGGAGTATCCTGAGGAGGAATTTTTGAGCAATATAATAGAAGAAGAAGAAGTGTCAAGAAGATCTAATCAGATACATGAATTATATGCCATGGAAAAATGGATAAAGAAAAAAGGACTCACATTTAGTGGCTTCTTCCCTAATCTACCCTATCTCCAGAGTCTTGAGAAAATGATGGCTCAATTCAATACTTTGATGAGGACTTTTGAGGATCAGATTGATGAGATAGATAAGAAGGAGGAAATTCACTCTGAGTCAGAAGGTGGTGAAGATAGTGATGGTGGCTACTTAGTGCATAGAATTTCACCTTTAGAGAAAATAATGGTTGAAAGACACCAAGTTGGAGAAAATATTATTGATTTAGTAGAACTCCATAGCTCTCAAGACATAAATGAGCCTCCTGCAAAGAAGCTAAAATTGTTGGTTGGAGAATCTTCTCAAGCAAGGAGAAAGGATAAAGTGGGAGCCCTCATCACTAGAACTGGTGTTCATCACCACCACTTGAGAAAAAGGATAAGGGAGGAGAAAAGAAGAAGAAAATTGGAAAAGGAAGATGTTGAGTTGCCCTTGGATTTATGCCAAGATGAAAGGATGATAGAACAAGATGCGTTCTTGAAAGATGACAATTTTGTAGATTCAGATGAATTCAAGAGCTTCTTTATATGGCACAACCAACAGCAGGTTGAATCTAGTGTTAAGATCACTAAAGAGGTTCAGGTGCCTAATGAAGCAGTACAAACATTAAAAGAGTATGACCCTAAGGTAGAACAATTTACCCCAAACGAGGCTAGACAACTCATCAAAAATAGCAATATGCTACTTGTGCCTGGGTGGAATTTGTATTCAGATTTTATTATTGATCAATTCAAGAGATAGGAGGATATAACTTTATCCTCAGAAACCCAAGTAGGGGATATTATCAGAGGATTTTGGTATAGCCCAAGGAATCAAGCTTTGGCTATATGGAGTCTTTATCCTAAATATAAGAAGCCTTCAATCTTGAATGTCAAAGAGAAAATGGATGGTGACAAAATTGTTTGGTCAATCCATAATATAGGAGACCTTGAGATCTCTCAAGTGTTAACTAAATTTTCTAGGCTTAACAAAGACAAGACCAAGCAATTATCTGAGAGATATGGTTCCTTGTTGAAATACTATAGTGCACTCTTGAAAGATAGAGATATTAGAATAATAAATGAAAAGGCGTTGGAGAAGTCTTTGGTAGACTTGGAGAAACAGATAATAAATACTCATGTAGCTAGCCCTGCACCTCCTAAGCAACTTGCATTACCAAAAGGAAAAATTATGAGTGAAGAAGAGGTTGCTGTAGAGATTGAAAAGACAAAGATAGAAAAGAATGAGGCTATCCTACAAGCCTTATTAAAAATATTGCAGCACAGAGTTAATGCATTGATGGATAAATCTGATTCAGTTTTTAGTGCTTATAACAAATTGTCTGAATTGCAGGTAGAAGTAAATAATTATGTCACAATTTTGAATGGTTATTATGCAACTTGGTTAGTTAGGGAAACACTTTTTGAAAGATTGGCAGTTGTTCAACCTTTGAGAGCTGATATTCTAGAGATTGTCCTGCAAGTAGGTGAAGAAATAAATAGAGTTAAGGCAATATTGCCACTTTTTAAGGGCAATGCAAATAAGATTGATGCTAAGATAGCCATGCTTGGCTTAGGTTCCAAAAAATTCATCCCTTCCATTAAAAATGTAGATGATTCCATGAAGAGCCTTGATCAGTGGAGATCAGATTTTGATCTTGTATTGCCTATGAAAGAGGCATTTTTAGATGAGATTAATGAAGTAGATATTGAGAGATTTGACAACACTCTGGATGAAGCCATCAAGGCAGAAATGGAGCTTTCCAAATTTGTGGTAGATGTCAAGCTCATACTAGATGATAGATGGGAAAGACAAAAAGCACAGCTGCAACACATCCAAAATTATAAATGGCCAGTAGAGGAAGAAGTAATTGCATGGGATGAACTCACAAAGCCCAAGAAGATCAAATCTATTATAGTTGACCACAATATTTTGGATGATGAGTAAAGAAGACACCTAGAGTACCTGACACTTGACCTTAGAGCACATGGATGATAAGCTATCAAAAAAGAGTGGTGTAAATTAGCCATATGGAGGTCACCATATCTCACAAAAACTCAAGAAGCTATCATGAACATTTTCAGACAAAGGTGTCAATAATCAAACAAGCCAGGAAGTAGAACAATCCAAAATATTTTTGTCTTTCCACCGCCTAAGGGCTTATTGTAATTTTTCTTATATGCTTTTTCAAGGTTAGGGATCCAACCATCCAAAGCTTTTTGCATTCTCATTTGATAAGAGAATTCCAAGATGGTTGAGCTATATATAAGTTGTATCCCCATTTTTGTAAGGGGTTAGAGAAGGATAATAGAAAAATAGAGTATAATTGCTACAGAGTAGACTTGTAAATTTTGTGTTTGAGCTTCTAGGCATGAGTTTTTATGTGTAGTTTACAGATTCATTTTAATACAAATAAACTGCAATTTTTGTCTCGTATTATTGTTGTCTCTTTACTTGTATGTTTTCTCTTGTATGTTTTATCTATGAAGCATTTAAAATATACTAATTGTTGATCAATTCCTTCAATTGATTATGAGTCTCTCTCAAGTAGAGAATTAAAATTCTTATTATCAATTGTAGAGTCTAAACTTATATGTAGATATTTTGATAATGGTAATATTAGATTGATAGAATAGAGTGTTAGGCATTCTATTCAGATTGTAGATTGTGTAAAAGGCATACTATTGTATTTCTTTTAAAATAACTTTTGAATTTGCATGTAAAATTTTTTTCCCATTGGATTAGGCACTGGTTTGGAGTGTGTTTCTTATAAAATTACCTTTTCATGATCTTTAGAGATACTAAAATTCATTTCACTACCAATATTTTACTTTCAAGAATTGTTTGTATGTATTGAAAGAATTGTATCCAAGTGGTACAAGTTCATATTTAGTGATTCCTTAGAGAAAGAATCAAGAGGTTACCCTTCCTTGAGTTTACCTCAGAAAAAGGAGAAGGATAAATGTCCTTAGGCCACTATTCTATGTTATCACATTTATAATTTACATTCTTATACTCTGTATAAGGATTGTTTGGGCTATTTGCAAAGTAGTGTTGTTTTATTGAGACAATTTGAGGGATCAATAACATAAGAGTGAAGAAATAATCCACTATTTGAGTTTACTTGAAACATAGTGAGTTATTATAGCCAATACCCACTTGAGTCTTGTGGAGCTTGAAGTAGAATGAGGATCTTATCGAATCCTCATCAATTAGACTCTTTCTTATAGACTTGAGAACCCCTAAACCTGAAACCCAATACATACAATTTATCAAGTTTGGTCTTAACAAGAAAAATCTCTAATAGATCCAATGAAGGATAGTCCAAACCTTTCTACCAAGAGAATTACATAGCAAAATACTCAACACAAAAGATAACACAACAATTGTTTCAAGTAATTTTCATTAACATGCCCAACTATAAGGCCTTTCGGGTTATGCCCAATTACAAATAGAAATAATTCTACAAGATCCTCAATAGATCGAATACAATCTTAGCTAGTTCAGCTCTGAAGATAATAAGAAGCTGATGGAAACCCTAAGGTAGATCTAAACTTGAGCTCACAAGCCTCCAAGAAATCACCTTATCTCCAAGTGTGCAAACCACTAGCTTTGCTACAAACAACTATCAGATTACAATCTGATCTGTAAGATCATGCAAGATCTTTTCCACAACTTTGCCAACTTTAGATTTTAGAACCTCAAATCTGACTCACCAAGTCTTCCAAGTCATGAACTTCCTTATCTTCCTAATGAGCTCCTCCTTTTTTCCTCTTCCCCTAAACATCTACTTGAACATCTTATAAATACTAATCATCAGCTACAAGTCGACTAGATGAAACCATTAACTTCCCCAAAAAAATAATTAAATTTCATAAAATTTGGCTTACAAATGTATACAAACATTTAATTCAGCATGTCAACCTATAACAATAGCTACCAACAATAAATGCACCAAGTCGGCTGAACAAATCACACAGAACTCTAGTCGGTAAGCTAGAACTATTGAACAATAGTGAATTAACTGAGCACTCCAAGAATCATCGAGCACTAGTGTCAACTAAGCACTACAGGGATAACTAAGTAACACTTCATTAAGTGCTAGAGATTACAAAGTTTCTTTAGTGACCGACCTTCCTTCAATGACCAAGGCTGTTGGTCAAGGCTACAACCAAGTAACACTGGCCAAAATACCAACACCCCATGTAGTTTCATCAAGAACAAAGAATGCCCCTGCCTTAACCTTGGATTCCCCTGCATCAGACACCCTAGGTTCCAAAAAATGTTCATATGTGACAAGAACATCTTCCAGGATTTAGCAAGTAAATCCTGAACTGGTTCTGCACATACAAGTCCTCCACCTTTTCTTCTTGCAAATTCTTCCACTTTAGTTTCCTCTATCTCTTCAAGTCTTTTCTTAAAAATATACAGGTTAGTTCTCCATACTAATCATTCATTTTCTCTGGATCCACAATCTCAACTCAGCTACCAATACTCAAGCTTCTCCTACTGAGCCTTGTATCCATCAAAGGTATCAGTGAAAACTTCTTATCATCCTTCTCAATAGTAAACAAATTTCAGACATAGTCATAAATAGCTCTGCAATCATATTGCCAAGGTCTACCAAGCAATATATCACAACTATTCAGCTTCACAATGTCACATAACACAAGATCCTTGTACTGGCCAATCTGAACATCAATGAAGCATTGTTCTCTTACTTCCAAAGCATGAACATCTTGTAACTAGCCAATCCTATAAGGAAAAGGATGCTTCATTCTATTCAATTAGAGTTTCTAAACTAGGTCCTCAGCAACAAGGTTATCAATACTACCACTATCAACAATAACATCATAGAGTTTACCTTCAAACTTGAATTGGGTTCTAAACAAGTTACTACTCTGACAAGGTTCCTCTTTTGTAGGGAGCAATGTTTGCCGAAGCAACAAGTTCTCTGATTCAAGTTCATTCTAAATGTTCTCATTCATCATAGCAGTTATTTGATCAACCTTCCTTTGTGTACACTCAAAAGAACGGTGTCCTTCCTCTCCACAGTTATAGCAAGTACCCTTAAAGATAACTCTACCTATCTTCTTCTTCAGTTCCATAGGTTTTTATTCATCTTTTTCCTTCAGAACATACTGATAAGAATCTTCAATAGAATCAATCTTCAATTTACCAAGCTCATCTTGAATATTGAATCTCAAACCATTCACATAACGAGCTACCTTTTCCTTACCAAGCTCTTGGTGTCTAGATTGAATAGTAAGTTTGTAGAACTTCTCGGTATAATCTTCAATAGACAAATCCTTCTATTTCAGATTCTGCAACTTCTTAAATAGGCCAAGCTCATTATCAAAAGGTATGAACTCAGCTTTCAACTTAGTCACCATCAGCCTCCACTGATTGATCTTTGTTTCACCTTCATCTTCTCTATCTCTTTGTAGTTCCCTCCACCAAAGAGCAACATGTCCTTTCAACTTTGTTTGTTCTAATCTCACTCGAAGAGGATCTTCAATTTCTTCTAGATCAAAGAAATCTTCAAGTTCACCAATCCAATCAATCAAATTATCTGGCTTCAAAGAACCAGAGAAAGTATAAATTTCCATTTGGTAATTACTACTAAACTGAGCTCCAGATCTATGTAACCAAGCAGTTCTGTCTTCACCAAATCTATTCCTCCAATCATCACCACTAGATCTAGTAGTTTCAAATTCTTTAGCATCCTCTTCATAGCCATCTTTAGAACCAACATTCCAAGGTACACTAGCAACAGCTCTCATGATCTTAGCGACCATGTCATTCTTCATTAATTCTATGTCAGATCTAACATATGATCTAACTTTATTAAAAATCTTTTATTCTATAACATCATAAAGATCCACAATATATCTAGGGTCCAATCTTCTCTGAGGCATCCTTAAAGATATGCAAAAAATAACCCTCTACAACAAACCCTCACCGACCACCTTGTGGAAACTTCCAAGTTGTGTACAAGTCAGATCTCAATCTGCCACATTGAACAACAACTAGAGAAAGATTTCACAAGTTTAGTGCTTTGGATCTACAATCCAGATTGTACACAATCTCTTCTCTAATAGGATCAACTTTGCAAGATCATCCTTGCTAAGTCAACCTTCACTTCACAAGATCAACTATTAGCTCCAACAGGAACAAACTTTAGCTCTGATACCACTTGATGTAGTCAAGGATGGTGGATCCAATGAAGGATAGTCCAAACCTTGCAACCAACAAAATTACATAGTAGAATACTCAACACAACATATAACACAACAATTGGTTCAAGTAATTTGCATTAACATTCCTGGCTATAAGGCCTTCTGGGTTAGGGCCAATTACAAATAGAAACAATTCTGCAAGATCCATAATAGATCCAATACAATCTTAGCTAGTTTAGCTCTGAAGACAAGAAGAAGCTGATGGAAACCCTATGGTAGATCTAAACTTGAGCTCGCAAGCCTCCAAGAAATATCCTTGTCTCCAAGTGTGCAAACCACTAGCTCTACTACAAACAACTATCAGATTACAATCTGATTTGCAAGATCATGCAAGATCTTTTCCACAACTTTGCCAACTTTAGCTTTCAGAACCTCAGATCTAACTCACCAAGTCTTCCAAGTCATGAACTTCCTTATCCTCCTAATGATCTCCTCCTTTTTTCCTCTTTCCCTAAAAATCTACTTGAATATCCTATAAATACTAATCATCAGCAATAAGTCGGCTGGATGAAACCATTAACTTCCCAAAAAAAATAATTAAATGCCATACAAGTTGGCTTACAAATGTATACAAACATTTAATTTAGCATGTCAGCTTATAACAATATATACCAACAATAAATGCACCAAGTCGGCTCAAAAAATCACATAGAACTCTAGTTGGTAAGCCAGAACTACCAAACAATAGTGAATTAACCGAGCACACTAGGCATCTCCAAGCACCAGTGTTGACCAAGCACCGTAGGCATAACCAAGTAACACTTCACTGAGCACTAGAGATTACCGAGTTCCTTCAGTGACTGAACTTCCTTCAATGACCAAGTCTATCAGTCAAGGCTACAACTGAGTAATATAGGCCAAAATACCAACACCCCATATAGTTTCACTAAGGACAAAGAATGCCCCTACCTTAACCTTGGATGCCCCTTCATCACATCTTGTATCCAACTAATCTAATAAGGATTAGGATGCTTCTTTCTTTCCAAATTCAACTTACTAACCATCTCTTTTAAAACAAAGTTCTCAGAACTACCACCATCAACTATGACATTACATACCTTGTCTTTGCACTTACATCTAGTTCTAAACAAATTCCTTCTTTGCACTGGTTCCTAGACACATGTAGCTAATCTCCTAGTGATAAGTGTCTCACCCTTTTCTACAACATTCACAATATCCTCTTTAGTAGTCAATGCCACCCTCTTCTTAGGACAATGAAAACTTGTATGACTAGCTTCACCACAGTTATAAAAAGTACCAGTGAACTCATTCTTCCACTTTCCTATCTATCTAGCATTCTTAGTAACTCGACCAATGCTAGACCCCCCATCAGCTTTTGTAGGATTCTCTTCAGCAATTGTCTCACTAGTTTTACCACCTCGGTTCCTATTGTTCTATCTACCTTCAAAGTTCTTATTCAGCTTCTCTTCAATCTTTAATGCCATCTGATAAGCATCACTGATTGTTTGCATCCGAATAGTAAGTAACTCTTCTTGAATACTAGGTCTCAAACCATAGACATACCTAGCAACCTTCTCTTTATCAGCTTCAGAATGACCAGTCCTAATTAGGATTCTATAAAACTCCTCGGTATACTCTTGCACCGATTTGTTATTATGCTTCAAATCTTGCATTTTCTTAAACATGTCTAATTCATAGTCCACCGGAATGAATTGCTTCTTCAACTTATCAACCATTTGGTTCCATTTAGTGATCTTTTCTTTTCCTCTTCTACCTCTTTCCAATTGAACTTCTCTCCACCAAATATTTGCATGACCTTTCAACTTAGTCTTTGCAAATCTAACCCTATCAGGATCTTCTATTTCTTCATCCTCAAAGTATTCATCAATCTCATTGATCCAATCAATCAATTCTTTTTCCCTAAGGCTTCCAGCAAATGTAGAAACTTCAATCTTAGGTCTTTTCCCAATCTTAGACATAGCTTTTAGAATTTGATTCTATTCAGGATCTCTAGCTTCTTCTATAGCTTCTTCAAAATGATCTTCTTCCTCAGATTCATCATCAATACCTACCTTCACTGTAGTCTTCTTCTTTCTCAATTCCTCTTGCAGATCTTACACTTGTTTCTACAAAGCCCTAAAATCATCAAGACTGAATTCTCTAGTAGCTTTCTCTTCTGAGATCTCATGATTTCTCCTTGGAGGCATCTTCAAATCAAGATCTAGATGCAAACATACAAGATCAACTTGACTCTAGCATGAACAAACTTTTCTCAAATAGGAACAAACTTCGCTCTGATACCACTAGATGTAGTCAAGGTTGGGGAATCCAATGAAGCATTGACTGACCTTGCAGCCAAACCAATACATAGCGAAAATACACAACACTAACAACAGATCTAATATAGAACAAAAATATTTATTCATCAAAATACTAATTACCTGCAATGTTTTAGGCTATAAGACCTTCCCGATTATGGCTAGATACAAGGCAAGTAAGAGTCTACAAGATCTCACAGGATCCAAATCTTAACCACAAATCAGTACTTAGCTAGTCCAGGTCTGCAACACACAGCACACTAGTAGCCACCTAGGAAAGATCTAAACCTATACTCAAAACTTCCAACATATCTTCTTGTTCCTAAGCTCGTAGGCTACTAACTTCCACCACCAATTATCTCCCTCAAACAACTACCCAAACATCCTATAAATACTGATTCCCAACCACAAGTCGGCTGAAGAAACAATTAACCCTTACAAATAAATGTTAAATGCCAAAGCATCAATTGGCTCTCAAATAGCCTTACAAATAAAATAAACTCTCCAAGCTATCCCCAAATGGTCATTAGATCCACATAGAAGAATGAAAAATGCCAGATCTAGGTCCCCACATGTACAATAGTCAATCGATAACTTGAGGAGCGTGACCCAAATCAACGGAACCAATCGGCCAAGCCAATCCAACCAAACAATCTAGTCAGTAAGCAAGAACACTGAGCAAAAAAGGAAATAACTAAGCGCTAGTCAGCCGACCATGCCAAGCATGACTGAGCAATATAGTTATCACTAAGCACCAATGAACTGACGCCTTCAGTTACCGAGCATTCTTCAAAGACCGAGCACCCCAGTAACCACAGAACTGAGAAACTAGTCTCCCAAATTGAGCAAGTACTCTACCAACTAAGATCAAAATTAGCAATCTACCTTCAAGGAAAAATATATTTTTGGTTGATATAGGATTTCCAAGAATCCTAGGATGCTCCTGCATTAGACACCCCAGGTAAGAAAGATTTTCTCACAAGGAAATCAGGAACGTCTCAAGGGAATCAGAACAGGTATACCAAATCTGTTCTTAACCCCTATCTCCTCTTGTCCTTTACTCCAAGTAGTCTTCACTTCATTCATTTGTCCCTGCAGTAGATAATATGGCTTCTCCTCCTAGTCCATCTCTACACTTATTTTCGGGAAGGCCTCTTGGAGACCTTCCTCTTTTAAAACCATATTGGGAATATCTCTTAAGTGTTTTTATGTGTGGATGTTTTCCTCCATGTTTTTAGTTTACTATTTGTATCTCATTCTTTACTAGATCCCCTAGATCGGGGGTGGCCTTGTAAAGGCCTAGGTTGGGAGGTCAGCCTCTCTGGTCAACCTCGCTTTATTAGGTACCTAGCTGGATGCAAGACCTAACAGTTGGTGGAGTTAGAAAATTTTAGTTTGAAAACTTGTTTTAATTTTACATTTCATGTGTATGTTCAAATTTGGAATCAGGGATTCCCATGTAATTTGAATTTTGATTTTAATAATACATTTTAAAGTTTGTTTATGGAAAAATTTAAGGTTTTGGGAAATTTGGATCATTGTGGAAAAATGAAAACTTGAAATTTCCATTTAAATTTAATGTGACTGAGTTTTTTTTATCTTAGCAAATTTGAGAAATGATGGAATTAAATGTCATTTAAATTCATTACATTTATATACAAAATAATGAATAACAGATATATTACAATATTATGGCTTACAAAATTTGTAACGTGCTTTAAATTTTTGATCTCTTACCTTCTGCATTGAAAATTTAAATAGATTTAATTAGTGAGAAAATTTGTAAAACTTTACTTCAAATTTTTTCATTTATACTTAGGAATTTTCTGAAAAAAAATTATTGTACTTAGGTTTTTTTTTAAAAATTATCAAAAAAATAAAAGTGCCTAAAATTAATTTCTTTTTTTCTACAAAGTTTTAGCTACATTTTAGCATTGCAATCATGCAATTAATTTTTTTAAAAAATTAGTCCTAATAGTCACTATTTTAATATTTAGGTTTAAAAATTTCACCAGTAATTAAATTATTAAATCAGTTATATACATACATACATATATATATATATATATATATATATATATATATATATATATATATATATATATATATATATATATATATATAATATAATATAATATAATATAAATTAAATTTCTTTAAAAAAAAAAGAAAACCATATTTTTGGATAAGCATAGAGTGCTTCAAAAATTTTAAAATGTTTTATAAGGTTTTGGGATGTGTGGGCCAAAGCCCTTCCCCGTCTCATACCCTTCCCCTGCTCTTGTTTTACTATTGTAGTGAGGTGGTAGGCAGCACTGTCAGGCGACACTGACACCACACACCAACATTGTAGTTGCAGTGGTGGTGTGGGGTGCAGTGGCAGTGGAAATCGAGCCTGCCCCCATTGCCACTACTCCAACCTCATTCCTATCACGTGATGCAATGAGGGATGGGGTTGAAAACTTTTTGCCATTTCCACTTTCTTTAAGAAAGAAAGGAACTTTAAAAAAATAAAATTTATTAATATTATTATTTTTATTTAAAGTTTTTATTATTATATAGATATGTTTAGAATCTAAAATTATGTAATAATTTAATTTCAGTTGATTAATAAATCTATAATAAATATGGCTCTCCTTAGCTCTTCTATTCGCACTCGACCCAAAATTCTTTCTGTGAACTCGCTCAATCACCAGATTTTAGTTTTTGCAAGTACGAAGTATGCTAAGGTCTTTGGTATGGATGAAAGGAAGGTCTCATATGTTCAAATGATTTGCCAGGATAATAGGCTCTATGACTGGAAGTATGTTTCAAATCCATGCAGATTTACTTCTAGGGCTCCTATTGCTCCCTTTTACCTTAACATTTCAAACAAATTCTCTGTGTTAATGATGATCTGGTTCATGTAGAAAGAATCATTATTGTCAAAATGAAGCTTAACACATGTATCAACTTCCCTATGGAAATAGGTTGTGAAACAGGCTCGATTACCATCCACCCTAAATTTTTTGAAGGGGATCTTGAGGAAGATGATTCCACTTTTAGGGATACGGGGTGTGTAGAGGAATCACAACTTAAAAATAGGAAAAATAATGCTTACTCTCCATTGTCTATTCTCAAAACCCATGCTAACAACACCAACATGTTGGAAATATTCAGGAATTAACCAAGTTACTGAGAGGGGAGGGGTGAATCAGTAACTCCAAATTTTCTTACAATTTTAACATGTATTTTACTTTTTAACTTTTGCATACAGAAAGCATGAAACTTAAAAGCATTCACAATAATGACACATAGGTTTGGTTACCCAGAAACCTTCCAAAAGAAAGTAAAACTGGGGTGGGGATGAAACCCACAAAGCTTTAATACTGCAAAATAAAGTTGTCCGGTTAAGGCTTACAATTTGATCACTTCTGATGATCTGCCCTGTTAAGAGCAATAAGGATTGCTAAATCCACCCTGTTAAAGGATTTACAAACATACAGTGAAGTATGCACTCGGTAAAGAGATTTATACAAAGACTGTTAAGTCTACCCGGTTAAAGGATTTAGTACTGATTCACCTATTAGAATGAAACAGTAGATCTCTGCTTTGCAACTGGATTGCTGAATGAGATTCGCTGATGTACTGATCACCTTCTGTGATGAATTTGTCTTTGCTGTACCTTAAACTTCTGAAGCCTTCTGCAATTCGCTTATTTCTGCCTTTCTTACTCTTTCACATATATTCTACTTCATACATTTCATTACTTCTTTTATTTCTACAACATTGTTTATATACAGGTCTCAAACAATTAATTATAATAACAATTGCACAGTCGGCTTGACAAATAAACATAAGTGCTACTAAGTCGGCCCAAATATGGTTACTCAGTTCCTTCAAACTGACTTGGTGACTTTCTGATACTCGGCGTCCACTACATTACTCGGCATCGTCATGCACTCGGTAGAAGTGAAGGCACGGTTCATACTGATCACTCGGTAGGTATTGAACTCGGTAAGCATTGGTGACTCGGTAGACAAGATGTTACTCGGTTTACATTGTCCTGATCGGTTTATACTAACTTGCTCGGTTTCCACTATCTGCTCGGTTTGCACTGTCTGCTCGGTTTGCACTGTCTGCTCGGTTTGCACTGTCTGCTCGGTTTGCACTGTCTGCTCGGTTTGCACTGTCTGCTCGGTTTGTACTGTCTGCTTGGTTTGCACTGTCTGCTCGATTTGCACCCAGAATGCAAATAAGTGTTGTCACTAGTGGCAATTCTGCTTAATGCCAACAATCTCCCCCTTTGGCATTAGTGACAAAAACACTTATTGGCCAAAATTTATATACACGAATTATGCTGAGTTTTATTTTGATTTTTCAAAATTTGTCTTTGTTATAGGGCTTTATACATTGTCTCCCCCTTTCAATGTGCTAACTGTTTCTTATACAAATCTATAACTGTATACATATCTCTCCTTCTATACATATCTCCCCCTTTTTGACGATAATGCCAAAGGTGCATATACAATTTATTTACAGAGAGAATCCAAAATTTGATAAGAAATCAGAATGTACCTTCATTATTAGTGCCAGGGTTCTGTCCCAACTTTCTTGCAGAATCTTACATGTTTGTATAGCAATTTGGACTTCTGCAGAGAGTTCAATCATGTGATCTACTATGGAGAACTGATTGTCATGAATCAATGTTCTGGAATGTTCAGTGTGCTTATACATTGCATTCATGATGGGAAGGATCATGTGTTGGATGTCTAGCAGTGTAGACCGGATCCTTGAGTCTTCTTTCAATAGATCAGACTGCATATTAGATAGATGAGAGATTTTCATGTGATGAGCAGAGCTTGAACTTGGTTCAAGTTGCAGCTTCTGTATGCTAATCTTCATATCCTCATCCATTTTATTCATTTTATCTTTGACATCCTTTGTGAACTCGGCAAAATTGCATAGTCTGGCCAAAAGAGAGGTAGCATTCGAATAGATAGACTCTATGTTAGACAAAACTGAAGACAATTCCACTTGGTTGATAGCTATGTGCTGAGCAATGTGCTCAAGCACTTTATTGTTGAATCTCTTCTCGGCTCTTTCAACTAACTTTTCTATCCCGGATGAGTCCTCATTGTATTTCTCAACTGCTTCTGCCAATTGTAACAAAACATGCTGGGAGGAGTCTACTTTAATGCCTAATGCATCAGACAAAATGTCCTTAGCATCTTTGATGATTTGATACTCTTTGTCTCTCTCCTCCTTAAGCTTCTTTTGTTTTGCTTTCCTTTGGAGGATCTCACCTATATTCTGCATCTGGTCTGCTGAGAGATTTGCAAAATCTAATGTAGGAATTTCTATCTCTTCAGCTAGGTCTATATCCTCAACTATATTTTTACCCAAAAATTTTATACTCGGTAGAGCCTTAGGCTTATCTGTACTTAATGCTCTTGTAGTAGTGATAGTAGATAAAGTAGGGCTGGCTATTGACACTGGTATACTTTCTACTGGAGAACTTAAAATATTTACACTTGAAGATTCAAAAGCTGGAAAACTTACTGCTGGAAAACTTGATGGTACAGGAGACTGCAGCTCGGTAGAAGAAATGGTTGCTGCCTCTGATGTTGCTGGGAATGATTGGACAAATGTAGAAGTTGTCACAACCATGCTTGAAGGTGTCTCTGGGCTGGATGTAGAGACTTTCACTGGAGAGGTAGGAAGGGATGCAATGACTTCTGCTGCTATCCTTACAATATCATCTACCTCAGTGTCTTCTTCTTGCTCATCGCTGTCATCTTCAATATCTTTAATTATTACAGTTTCAATGCTTGGTTGGTGAAGGTGGTATATGTTCTTCCATGTGGCTTTTTCAGCCTTCACAACCGATTCAATATTGTTGATCAAAATCAAACAAGTATTGAACTTCAATGTCATCTTATTTTCATTTTCTTTTAGTGCCTTCTTTACTTCATCATTGTTCAAGCTCGGCATCAACTGTCTCAGGTTTTGATCAAATATGTCTATCACAGTTTGCCTTGCATTGCTCCATCTCAATTTTATTGGATTCAATAAAACTGTTGGAACCTGTGGGGTAATTTCTTCAGGAGAGTATTTCCACTGTCCCATCTTCTCAACAATAGCATCTTCTATTTCCTTCTGTTCTGCTTCTGATCTGGTTTCATATCTCAGAGATTTTATGTTACTTACTCCAGATCCTGATCCATCTCTGAAGAGTTTGAGCTTTTCTTGAAGGGTTAGAGGAGGCCTTTTGAATACTATGTCTTTATCTGCCTTGTCTGCCTTGTCTGCCTTGCCTCTAGTATTTCTCCTTGTAAACACAACAGTGGGAGGCACAGATGCCTTAGTGATGAAAACTTTTCCTTTCTTCTTTGCAGGTTCTGGTTCCTCTGTTTTCTCATCCTTTTCTTCTTCTTTTTCACCTATTTCTTCTTTGTCCTCGGTTATCATTTGCATTTTAGCTATCCTCTTCTTTCCTTTGTTTACCACCTGTGGAAGCTTTATGCTTAGTTCAATTCTCACCTTAGCTTCATCATATGTTCCAAAATATGGGGCTTTGGGATTGACAGGCTAATTTAGAAGAGCTTCAATGATGTTCTTGGTTTCATCAATGTTTACCTCATAGGGAAGAGGTTTTACATATACAGTTCTCGGTTTAACTGCTTGAATATACACATTATCACAATCTACCATAAAATAGATGTCATCTTTGTAATCTTCCACCAACTTCTGTGGAATCCGGAATCTGTCATTCATTTTCTCTTTGAAAGACTCAAAATAATTATCCATGATGCTTTCAAAGTACTGGCACATCTTTTCTCCATACAACTTTTCCTTTTGAAGGGAAGAATTTCTGAACATAGAAGAATAAACAGACTAACAAGGATCCAAACTTACATGGATTATTTTTGGAAGTTTTGATGCTTTCCATGTTCTTGTTGAACTGTTTCAACAATAAGTCTGCTAGGTCAAATGTCAAGTTGTTTTTGACCACTTTGTATGCTAGGACAACAGCTTCACATGAGACACTGTTCTGTCGACTAGAACTGTAAATCTTGTGGGCAATGATATGTGTACCAAACTTCAGTTCGGCGTCGGTAATGCTGCTAAGATTCATGCCTCTACCATCCCATTCGGCTAGGGTTTTCTTCTCTAGTTCCGTCCGACCTAGGGTTTTGGTAGTTTTAGCTTTGTTCAACATGGGAAGACCGGTGACTTGATGAATCATTTTCTTTGTAATCTCAATAGGTTGCTCAAGCCAAATCTTGCCATCATGTACTCGGCTGAGAATGTACCTAACCCATTTATCTCGAAAGTTTGAAGGAAGATGTGCAATGTGGACTAAACCCTTATCTTCCAGATGTTTGTGCTCGGGTTTCAAAGTACCATCCACACATAGTTCCTCACGCACAATGTCTAGTTCTAGGTTTCCCATTTCTTGAATTAAACAGTTAAAATGATTACGGATATCGTTGATAAGCAGTACCTTAGGAGGAATCTGAGATTGAGCTCCTTTCGGATCTAGGGCTGCTGCAACTGCGGGCACGATCTTAAAATCTAGTGCTTTCCACTCCCCTTGAACTATCATATCAGATCCTTTCTTCGCTGAAGTGCTGGATGATGCCATGGTAGCTCACAGAAAATTCCTTTCACAAGAGTATTAGATCACCGGGTTGCCCTTGAAGTTTTCTGCTCTCAAAGTGCTTAAAGATTCGCGGTGAAGAATGAGTTCGATTACTTGCTTTTTGTTTACAATTCTATCATTAATGCTCATTTCAAATTAGGGTAGGAATTCTGACAGACTGTCACCCACTAAGAATTAATTGCTCAGAAAAGATTTCGCAACTCGGTGAACTCGAGAATTCATAATGCTCCGACCTCGCTCGGTAAAGATAGGTACCGACCTTGCTCGGTGAAGACTATACCGACCTCCCTGTGATCTCACTGCATCTTGCATGCTGATTTAGACTTTTCTTTTAATTTCAGTTCTGGAACTGCTTGAGATTGATCTATGAGAGTACAGTTCCAGTGCCTCCTTGGAAATTTAGTTTGAGTCGGTAGAGCCATCCATTCCATTACTTGGACTGGATTGCTCGGTAGCTTTAGGAATCCATTTTTCTCTCACCTGTTTCCTGACCTTAGTTGCTTCATTCTTCTTTCCTTCTTCAATTTCACTGGCATTCATGCAGTTTCTGGCTATGTGACTGAGTTTAGTGCATTTGAAACATCTTACGGTAGTATCTCTTTTCCTTAGATGATGTTTTATGCAATTCATGCCAATGTGTCCATATTCTCCACAGTAATGACATCTACACCAGGTGTTGTAGTCCCATCCAAACATTGCTTTCACAATTTGTTCTACTGGATTAAATGTCTTGGATCTGCACTCGGATGCCTTGTGACCTTGTTTGTTGCACTTGTGACAATTACCTCTGAATCTAGGTTTTTCCCTGCATTCATTTGCTTTATGACCAGGTTGATTGCAGCTATAACATTTTCTATTGAATTCTGCTTTTTCATTGTTCCAACATTTATTTGAAGTATGTCCTATTTTACCACAATGATTACAAGTAGGTTTTTGATTTCTTTTAGTACCTTGCTTAGAGGATTCGCCTTCTTCTTTGTATCCAAGTCCTGCTTTTCCTTTTTGCCTATGAAGATTTCGTTCATACAGCTGATTCAAGTCTTCTTGACTTTTCAGCATTCTTTCATTGATTTGTTTTTCAGCGTTTAGGTCATCCATCAATCTTAGATTGATTTCCTTTTCAGATCTTAGTTCTTCTCTTGTGTTTTCTATTTCTGATCTTAGATTTAGAATTTCTTCATTTGTATGAGAGATCTGATCAATTAGATTTTCTAGCTGAAGGGTTTTGTTTTGGACTTCAATGTTTCTTCCATCTAATTCATCTTTCAACTTGTTTCTCTATTCCAAGATCTCACAGAATCTTGTAGAGTGTAGT
Source organism: Chamaecyparis obtusa (assembly GCA_027943335.1). Classification (NCBI taxonomy): domain Eukaryota; kingdom Viridiplantae; phylum Streptophyta; class Pinopsida; order Cupressales; family Cupressaceae; genus Chamaecyparis; species Chamaecyparis obtusa. The sequence goes on along the minus strand of BSBK01002088.1, from coordinate 27,009 downwards.
TCTTGTTCTCTTTTCAATTTTCTCACTTCTTCCTGCAGAGACCCATTCTTTTCTAGGAGTTCTTTGATAGCATTGTTTGCTTCATCTGAGTTATTTGAGGGAAGAAGATCTTCAATCTTTTCTTCAATGTAATTCTGATCATTCATCTGATTTTCAAGTTCCTTCCTTCTTCTTAGGGATTGGGAAAGATGTTCTTTTGCTTCTTTGAGTTTAGCTATGGCCATTTCCAGATCTAGCTTTTCATTTTCAATCACCTTGTTCAGTTTGAATACCTCGATTGTCCTGGATCTTTGCTCAAGCTAGTTAAGCTTTGTCTTGAGAACCAATGCAGCTCTGATACCAATTGTTGGAAATATTCAGGAATTAACCAAGTTACTGAGAGGGGAGGGGTGAATCAGTAACTCCAAATTTTCTTACAATTTTAACATGTATTTTACTTTTTAACCTTTGCATACAGAAAGCATGAAACTTAAAAGCATTCACAATAATGACACATAGATTTGGTTACCCAGAAACCTTCCAAAAGAAAGTAAAACTGGGGTGGGGATGAAACCCACAAAGCTTTAATACTGCAGAATAAAGTTGGCTGGTTAAGGCTTACAATTTGATCACTTCTGATGATCTGCCTTGTTAAGAGCAATAAGGATTGCTAAATCCACCCTGTTAAAGGATTTACAAACATACAGTGAAGTATGCACTCGGTAAAGAGATTTATACAAAGACTGTTAAGTCTACCCGGTTAAAGGATTTAGTATTGATTCACCTGTTAGAATGAAACAGTAGATCTCTGCTTTGCAACTGGATTGCTGAATGAGATTCGCTGATGTACTGATCACCTTCTGTGATGAATTTGTCTTTGCTGTACCTTAAACTTCTGAAGCCTTCTGCAATTCGCTTATTTCTGCCTTTCTTACTCTTTCACATATATTCTACTTCATACATTTCATTACTTCTTTTATTTCTACAACATTGTTTATATACAGGTCTCAAACAATTAATTATAATTACAATTGCACAGTCGGCTTGACAAATAAACATAAGTGCTACTAAGTCAGCCCAAATATGGTTACTCGGTTCCTTCAAACTGACTCGGTGACTTTCTGATACTCGGTGTCCACTGCATTACTCGGCATCGTCATGCACTTGGTAGAAGTGAAGGCACGGTTCATACTGATCACTCGGTAGGTATTGAACTCGGTAAGCATTGGTGACTCGGTAGACAAGATGTTACTCGGTTTACATTGTCCTGATCGGTTTATACTAACTTGCTCAGTTTCCACTGTCTGCTCGGTTTGCACTGTCTGCTCGGTTTGCACTGTCTGCTCAGTTTGCACTGTCTGCTCGGTTTGCACTGTCTGCTCAGTTTGCACTGTCTGCTCGGTTTGTACTGTCTGCTCGGTTTGCATGTCTGCTCGGTTTGCACCCAGAATGCAAATAAGTGTTATCACTAGTGGCAATTCTGCTTAATGCCAACACAACATAGAGAAGGAAGTCTGTGTTTTATCAGTATCAAACAATGGTGATATTAAGTTCCAAGAACAGGCAGGTTTTACTAGAAACCCTAATTAGAATAATATAGAACATAATCTCAATACTTTCTCTTCATCTTTAGAGGAAGAGAAAATCTATCCTTACCCCAAATTTCTAGTTTCTATAGAACCCATTCCTGAATTATCCTTTAATTAGACTTCAGGAGGTTTTTTTTTCTCAATCACTCCCCTAAGCAGGATGAGTCTATGAAGAATAAGAGTAGTAACCTCAAACTAGTATGTATTAATCCAGAGACTACCAGTGAGGACATCACTACCCCAGCATCTCAACCTATTTCAACAAAGGTCTCGAAAAATAAATTTTGTTCTAACTCAAATGTGCAAGTTAAAACTCTTGTAACAGAAGCCCTTTTAATTCAAGAAACAGAGTCACGAAGTAAACCTGTTAACATTATGACCACAAATTATAATTCAGAAATTGATAAAAACTTAACCTCAAGTATAGACATTATTGATTTTTTGCTATTATCTGATGATGAGACCAGTGACATAGATGAATCTAACAGATGAAAAACTATTCTTATCAAAGAAATAATGAGAAATGATGCCTTGATAACACTCTCAAAAATAATTAGGAATACAACAACATCACCTATGTTAGAACCTCCCCTCCTTGACATTAACATCAATTTTAAAATAGACAATTATTACATTATGAATAACATTTGGTTTGAGGATAAGAACAATTTCTAGGAGCCTATACCTTTAAATTCTCTCAATCCTAGCTCAGAGCATTCAGATGAACATGAATTTATGAACTCTTTAAACATTAATAATAAGGAAACTAGAGAGGAACAGAATGAAGCCTCAGATATGAACACAGAGAAAATAGTGGAAAAGAGTCTTCAAAGTTTTGGGACAAAGGGAAAGATATTGGGAAATGATCCCATAAGAAGCCCTATTCTTAGAAACTCTATTGGTGAGGTAGTGCTTAATATTAATTTATCTCCAAATTCTAGAGATACCCCTAATGAAGATCCGTCAAATAATTTAGAAAACTAAAAAATCTGAAAATAAAAAAATTAAGGATGAAGTAAATACAATAGCGAATTATTTGGGACATTCATTAGGAGAGGAATTAATGGAAAAACTCTTGGAGGAGATTTTTGATCCAAAAGAATTAGAATGCCAAAAAGAGATCCTAGTGGAGGGAATCAACTTGAATATGGCCACCCTAGAAGGATTTGTAGAAGAGTTGTTAATTAATTTGGAGGAAAAAGAATCGCAAGAGTAGGAATCTCTAGGCATAGCTCAACTTAAGGAGAGTAGGAAATCCCCAGATTGTGCGAAAATAGTAAGGAAAAGAGGAAGAAATTCAAATGTAGAATTAAGAGGCTTGGTAGGCGAAGCTATAGGATAGGTCAAAATTACATCTATTCTGAATGCTGGGAAGGGGAAGAGCCTTCCCAAAGAGCCATGAATGTTCATTCATGGAATGTTAGGGGCATGAATTCCCCTAACAAGCAGTGTCTGATCAAATGCTACATCAAAATTCACAATCTAGAGATTATGTTAATTCAAGAAACAAAGTTGGATAACATAGAATTAGGAAATTTTAAAAAGAAAATAGGGCTGAGGGAAATGGAAGCCTCGCAGGCAAAGGGTGCATCAGGAAACTTGGCTATTATTTGGGATCCTCATAGTATATCAATAAAAATTACAGATTGAAGACAATTTTGGATGAGTGGAATGGTCAAGAACTTTAGACTCAATCTGACCTTTAATCTAGTAAATGTATATAGACCTATTCAAAATAAATAAAAAATTTCTGTTTTTCAAGAGATAGAATCGTATCTCAATCAGACAAAGGATACACTCTATTTTCTAGTAGGGTATTTTAATGTGATAACAAAAATATCTGAGAAAAAAGGAGCGAATACCCTTCCATTAGCTTCTAGAGACTTTACACATTGGAGAGATGGGAACTCTCTCCTTGAAATTTTGATAGAGGATAACTCCTTCACCTGGATTAATAGAAGACTAGTTTTTTGCAACATACAAGAGAAATTAGATAGATTCTTTCTTAAAGGCAGTCTAACCAATTATGATGTTTCAATTTCAGCCAACATCCTTTCATTATCTAGTTCAGACCACTATCTTATACTTCTCATCATCTTAACACAAACTAAACCAAAAAAAATGTTCCTTTAAATTCAAACAAGCATGGTTAAGGGATCCGGATATCCTAAAGCTTATTGAGTCTTGGTGGTCAAATCCCAAGATATCAGGATCCAAAATGTTTAGTTTAGTAAACAAATTAAAATGGATTAAAAGGAATTTGTTAGAATGGAACTCATCTAAGTTTGGAAACATCTTTGAAAAGAAACTAGAACTAGAATCAGAATTGGGAAAAGTTAATTCTCAGGTTATCAAGGAGGGGATGAATGATGACTTGTACCATAGGGAGAAGAATTTACTTAAACATTATGAAGAGATACTAGCTAGAGAAGAAATTTTATGGGAACAAAAATCAAGAGAAACTTGGTTAGAAGCAGGTGATAGAAATACTAAACTTTTTCATAACGGCACCAAACAAAGAAGAAATACTAATAGGATTTCTTGTATTATTAATGAAAAGGGTGAAACCATAGAGGATTATGTTGGTTGTTCCCTTTGATCTTCAAAACTTGTAGATTTATACTTTGATGGATAACTATAATGAAACTTTGACTCTGTCACCACTCCAAAGTCTACAAGGAAGAGAGCCAATTAAAAGGATCAAGGAGATCCTCCTACACTTTGAGCCTCAATGCTCAAGCAAGTGTACCCTTGACTCACTTCTTCAAAGGAGTCTTTAAACAATATACAACTATACCCTTTACTATTTGATTGAAAGGTTTATCATTTAATTATGTGTGAGATTGCTGATGATGGACTACTTCCAGAGAATGGATCAGTGCCTTATCCTAGGGCAGAGAGTCACTTAATAACCTATATCACCATAAAACTTTAACTCAAGCATATATAGACTCAGAGTAAGTGCTTTGCCTATTACTTCCCTCACTCACATATTAGGACATCAAATACCTATCTTGCCATGAACTCACTGAACTTACCTTAAAGACTTTAATCCTGAATTTGTTAGGAACTCAAAGATAACCTCAAAATACTCTTTGTTTACCATATGCTAACCCACTTTGTGCAATAAACATATATGAGCTCAAGAGGAAAACAAAAAGACATACACCAATATGAGATTGGAATCCAAAATATTCTCATGAAGACTTGTAGAATCAATACATTACCAAATGACAAAATGCACAAAGGAAAAAAAACCCTAAATCTAGGCTCTCCTTGTTCAAATTTTCACTATCAACAATCTGGGACCAAAACCAAAAGAATTGGAACCCCGACAAACTCAAAAAGTCTGCCACTTATACCCCCTAGTCATCTTGGAAATTTGCAACAAGCTACAGATGACTAGGGTTAAGGTTTCAACTACCCAACCTACTAGAAACAATCATGAATTTAATTCAGGGGCAGGAAACACATCCAATCTAGGAAAGAGGAAATCCTGAACTGATCCTTAATAATGAAAGTCTTCTCTGCAAGTACAAAGGATCACAAAACCAAGCTCAAAAGGATGCCCTACAACATGCCTTGAGCCACAACTATAATGTACATACTCTGCAAATGAGCACTAGACATCCTAGACCACATTGCAAACGGGAAACCAATCACTTCTCACCAAATAGGGTCGTTTCTGCATTAAATTCCATAAAAATGGTATGCTCTGTCACTGGAAACACTCAAAAATTCAAATTTGAATCTCAACAGTTATTTCTTTGGCACCTACAGAGAAACAACAGCCAGAATTTAAACCTTTACCAACTTTAAAACGTAGCCATCTGATCAATCTCCCTTTGAAAACCCAGGCCCACCATTAACTCCGCAACGATGATATTCATAACAGTTGTTGCATGATCACATAGCCAAAAAGTGGCCCTTGCGAACATGCAACAAGGCCAAAAGACTACCACCTTGTCACCCGCTGGCTAATCGGAAAAGCCCATGTCACCAAAAACACCAGCCCCAACTATCTGCCAAACTAGCGACCGAAGAACTTTTGCTAGTTCAGGAAATAATTTACACCATCACCAAAAAACCTAGCGATCACGCGACCATTATTCGCTGAATCGCCCAATGAACTAGGGCATCGCCAAACATTACGTGAACCAGTGATAAGAAGGAAATTTATCGGGTGGCTAAACACTTTGTCACAACTGCCAAAAAGCACTGAGAAATCACATTGGGCCAACTAAGGAAAATCCATGGCCATCGCAAGATTGCAAAGACTCTGACACACCTGATGAGATTATACACCATTTGTCGATTAACTAATAGGATCAAGACCCACTGACACATTTAAAAATGAGGTCCCACTGATAACAAGCCATTGTGCAAATACACAGACAAATCAAATAGTGTCAACTATGCATACGTGTCAACGAACCTACCTACCTTCCTTATGAGAATCAACGGCTATTGCTATACCACCGCATTAAAGGTTGAACATGTTTCATTAACGGTATAACAACAGCTACAAGATTAAACCAAACTTTAATCTGCCTAAATGCCAAGAAGATCAGTCCCACCATTTTGTGATCATGTGATTCTGGAAAACTTAACCGCCAGCTAGGTCACCAGATGCTAAGGGCTTAACCACCACAAACCAACGACCAAGAGAAAACAGCAAGTCACCAGGTCGTCGAAAGAAAACTAACCGCCAGGTAGCCAAACACTATGAAGAACAAGGACCCACGCAGACAGGTGGCAAGCGGTCGCATGATCGCATGTCAGAAAAGTCTGACATGTGGCCATGCGATAACTAATCAAGAAAAGCCTTTGAAGACCTGGGCCCACCATCCATCACACTTGTGCAGTTAGGAAATGTCAGCAAACAAGAAATTGTGAGGTCAAAAACACATAGGGTTTCACAACAGCGAAGGATCAAAAACACACAGGGTTTTCGATATTGACACAAAGCAAGCAAGGGATGCGAAGACACACAGGTTTTCATGCATGGATTTTCAAAAAAATTGTGGGTTTTTGACACTATGGCAGATTTTAAAGTTTGTTTCCTGTAGACCTTAAAGCTTGAAAATATTTCTGGGTTTGCAATTTAGCACATGCAAATTGGACTAAAGCTTGGTGACAAAATGAAGAACACAAGGAAGGACACATCAAGCAATCCTACAAGGAAAGAGGCCATTTTCAAAGGATTTTTGCTATGATAGAAAATGGCCTAACAGTGGCTCTAGTTGGGGATGCATGGCTCTTGTAGGCATGGCAAGAATTCATATCTCTGGGAAAAGCAGACCACCAACTAGATAAAATTGTAGATAGCAAGGAACAAGTAGGGCAAGACAAGCAGCTAGACCAAAAAATGAAAGACCAAGGAAAAACAAGGTAGGGGAAAGCAACCTATATACAGAGATCTACAAAATGTACAACCCTAACTATTGTTCATGGAAAATAGAGTACTTCAAATGAAGTACTGCTTCAAGAATTGTCCATGAACTAGCAACTCTTGAATATCACCATTAAAATTCTTGATGATGTAAGAATCTTGTCCCCATTTCTCATGAATCATATATGGCCCTAACCAAATGGGATCAAATTTACCATGCTTCCCCTTATCCTCCAATCTGGCATTCCAAACTAACACCAAATCACCAGGTTCAAACTTCCTGTCAACAGTCCTTTTATCATATAAATTCTTAACCTCCAACTGCAATTTGGCATTCCTTGCAACTGATTCTCTTCTAGTTTCATCCAACCTAATAAGGTCCTCAACTCTCAACTGCATTTCATCATCATATAACTACACAAACTTGTACATCTCCAATAAGTTATTCTGAGGCATTCTAGCATGAATTCCATATACTAAGTCAAATGGTGCACAACCAATTGCCCTCTTCATAGTTACCCTATCAGCCCATAAAGCTAATGGTAGTTTTGAATTCCATGCCCTCTTATTTTTCTCAAGTATTCTCTTCAAGATCTTAATCAGACTCTTATTAGTAGATTCTACCTGACCATTTCCTTGTGGATGATAAGGTGAGGAATTAGAAATCTGAATTCCCAAACCTTTGCTAAAGTCCTTATATTCGGCAAACCTGAAGCACATAGTATTATCACTCACTATCCTCTTAGGGAACCCAAACCTTGTAATAATATTATTCATCAGAAAGTCAATTACCACCCTGCTAGTTGCATTCCTTGTAGGTATAGCTTCTACCCACTTTGTAAAGTAATCAGTGGCAACTAAGATCCATGAATGTCCTCCACTTGACTTGTTTGGTATCTCCCCTATGAAATCAATTCCCCATTGTTGGAAAGGAGCCTAAACTTCCACTGGCTTTAATGGTACATTACCTGAAAACTTAATCTTACCAGAGAACCTTTGACAAGCATCACATCTCCTTACCAACTGCTCTACATCCTTGAAGATTGTCGGCCACCAAAATCCTGCTCTCAAGATCTTATGAGTAGTTGTTTTACCCATATAATGTCCACCACAAACTCCCTCATGCATCTTCTTCAACAATACATTAGCTTGATTCTCATCTACACATTTCAACAGTATGCAATCCAAATTTTTTCTATACAACTTACATTTCACAATTACATACTTGATGGCCTATAACTTCAATGTCCTCTTTTGATTATCATTCATACTCTCTGGACACCTCATGTTTCTCAAATAGTAAATAATATCCTAATACCAAATGCAATCATCCATATCACATGTATAATCAATTTCAAAATGATTTACCTAGTTTGCATCTAGATTAGATTGAGCCATCAGTTTTGCCAATCCTTGACCTCTAACCAACTTAGTGATCTGGATCTCAACGTTGAATTCCTAGATCCTATTGATCCATCTACACCTTCTTCTAGACACCTCTTGCTGTGAGAAAATATCCTTCACAACTGCACTTGACACAAAAGCAATCACAACTGCTCCCATCAAGTAACACCGAAAAGCCTTGATTGCTTTCACAAGTGCATAAGCCTGTTTCTCATTTATGTCATACTTTAATTCTGCAGCCTGCAAAGATTTACTAAAAAATGCAATAGGATGCTCAAAACCATCCTTATTCTTTTGTAACAAAACTACAACAATAGTATGAAAAGATGAAAAGGAAAAGATATGCATTGGGACATTATAATCAAGTACCATAAGCACTGGTGCATCTTTGATAGCTTGCTTGATATTCTTGAAGGCCTCATTAGGCTCACCCTCCCAATTGATTACAGATCCCTTCTTCAACATCTTGGAAATAGGCCTAGTAACCTCTGCAAAGTTTGTCACAAACCTCCTTAGAAAATTGACCTAACCAAAGAAGGATTGAATCCCTTTAACATTCCTTGGTCTCTGAATTTTATCAATGGCTACTACCCTCTCAGGGTCAATTCTCACTCCTTGCTTCCCAACTAAGTGGCCAAGCAACTTACCTTCTATGACACCAAAAGCACATTTCCTTGGGTTTAAAGAAATGCCAAATTCCAAGGCCCTCACAAATATTTTTTCTAAATGAGCACAATGGTCCTCTTCCCTCTTGGAATAGGTAGTTAAATCATCTTGATACACAACAAGGAAAGCATTGATAAAATTTGAAAAGGCAACATCCATTGCCCTCTAAAAAGTAGCACCAGCATTTGTGAAACCAAAAGGTATTCTCACATAGACATATGTTCCTCAAGGTGTTGTAAAGGCTGTCTTGAATTGTTCTAATTCCTTGACAATGACCTGATTGTAGCCAGAGAAACCATCCATCATTGACATCAATTCTAATCTGGTTACTCTCTGCAACATAGCCTCCATATTGGGCAAACAATAATTATCTTTCAATGAGCTGATGTTCAAATTCTTGAAGTCCACACAAAGCTTGATGTCACCATTCTTTTTTCTTACAGGAACAAGGTTTGATACCCAAGAAGAATGCCTTATAGGCTTGACAATGCCAGCATCTCTCAACTTCATTAATTCTTCTTGCATCTTGGGTGCCAAAGTAGGATTAATAGGCCTTTATTTTTGCCAGAAAGGTTTAGCATCTTCTTTCAATGGAATAACATGCTGAAATAAATCCTCTCTATAAACCTTTAGGTTGTCATATGACCATGCAAAAACATGCCTAAATTTCTTCAATAATTCAATCAAAGGTCTCCTTACCTTTTGAGATATATCTCTACCAATGTATACTTTCTTAGGTGCCTCATGTGATCCAAGATTTATCTCCTCAAGATCAGCATGATCTTCTCCTTTGATATTATTTTGAACTCTATCTTGGTTGTCAAAGATAGTCTCCAAAATAGCAAGCACCTTGGGCACCTTATTAGTTCTATGCTGAATGACATCATTGCCTAAGACAACCTCCCTTTCTCCTACTGACTCAACCAAGGCTGAACAATCAAATTCTTGACCATGATACTGATCCTTGCAAGCCATAAACTTCAAAATATCAGTATCATCATCAAAAACTTGCCAATTCTCAACATTATCTGGTATACTAGGCCCAACCTGAATTTCAACTTTAGAGATACCAGAGAATGTGACATCATTGGGATTGATTGCAATATTGGCTAACAAGTCAACCACCTTGTTGTTACTCCTATCCTTCCACTCAATATTGAAGGCATCAAAATCTTCAATCAAATCCCAAACTCTATTACTATATTGTTTCAACCTTCTATTCTTGGAAGCAAACACTGACCTGACTTGGGACACCACCAACTTAGAATCACCAATAACATTTAGACATTTAATACCATACTTTTGTGCCAACCTCAATCCTAACAACAAGGCCTCATATTCTACTATATTGTTGGTACAAAAGAAATTCAATGCGAAAGAGAACTTGTAGGTGTTTCCATCAGGAGAAATAATTAAAATGCCTACTTCTGCACCATCTTTGCAATTTGCACCATCAAAGTACATTACCCACAAATTACTCTTCACAAAATCAGCACCTACTTCAACATAAATAGGTGACAAAATATGTTCATTTTCAAATACAGGGATCTCTGTCATAAAAGCATTAACATCAGTATCCACAAAACATGTAGTTTCATTATCTATGCTTCTCTCAATCATGTGGCATACTCTTGGCTCTCGTTCAATCTTGACAAACTGATCATCAATCTTGAAAGTTGCATAGGACAGATCACACTGTAAACTTCCACCCATGGCAGCACTCCACCTTCTAGATAGCAACATCCCATAATGAGGAGCGATATCCATCACTAAAATGCTCATTGTTAGCTCTTTCTTTGGATATGCTTCCAACCTATATGGCATTGCATTGATAGTCCCAATAACTGGTACCTCCTTCTGATCCATTGCACAACACCTGCCCTGCACTGTATCAACTTTAAGGCCCAACCTCTCCATGATTTTGAAAGGCATGATAGTATTAGAGGCACCACTATCAATCATACAATTTCTTAACTTCATCCCATTCACAAGAACACTTAAGAAGAATGGGTCAATATTTTCAAGGCTGGCATTGACAGAACTGTCCAAATATATTGGAGGAATTTGAGACACAATTCCCTGGGCAGCAACATCCTTCAAAGCTTTATCCTAAGATCCATTGCATGAAGTATCATTTTCATGAGTATTACCAACCCATGCAATAGCTTTATCTTTATGTTCAGGGATCCTCAACAATTCTGACAATGGAACCTTAACTATAATTTGTGACAATACAGATAACATGTCAATAGGGGTAGAGGCAGGAATCTCAATCTGCACTACCTTAACATCCTTTTGCTTGTCTGACACATTAGGTGTACTGACCACCCTCACTTTTTCAATCCTAGCCATTGTGTTAACTAGCTTCTCAATCTCACTAGAGACCTTTTCAATTCCAACTCCCTTAAGCTCACAATGCTTACCTTTTACATTCTTGAATTTCACCATGTGATCAACCTTTGATTTGTTCTCATTAGGTTCTCCGGAGTTGGTACTCTTTATAAACATTCCTGCAGCTTTCTCATTTGTATTCCTTGCCACCATGCCTCTAGTTTGCACCTAGGCAATCATTTCTGCAGTAATCCTATCCATCTCTTCTCTAGAAGGTCTTCTCAAATTTACTAGCTTGGGAGAAGAATTCATGTTACATGTTTTCTGATCAATGCATTCACCATCAGAAAAAACCTCTTGATGAAAAAGAGCCTGATTATGTCTCTTCACATTTACATCTACCTCTTCATCCAAATCAGAATCATCTTCATATCCTAGATATGAAGAAACCATGTTGCATCCAACATCATCTTGTTCTTCTTCTTGTTCTATCTCCTCATTGCCACAATCTTGATTTGTAGCCATAGATTGTGCAACACACACAATGCTCTATAGAATGAGGGGATTGGCATGCAACACACCAAGATATGTTCTCCATGACATTTATTGAAGGTTTATGTAGAGGGTCAGGGAAACCTCTATCATTATTTCCTCTTGCAGTAGGGATAATAGGCTTGCCATCCTTCCATTGGGTGTTGTAGGGGTAGTTCTTTAATTTATTCTATTTATTGAAATTGTTGTTGAATTGAGGCCTTTCATTGGTAGGAGCACTGATGTTCCTATTTGCAGGTGCCTTCAAATCCTTCAATGCATTAAGCACCTTATCCAATTTATCTTCTTCTTGTCTCCTAGATCCAACATTCTTATCATTTTCTTTCTTATATTTCTTGTCCCCAAACAACTTTGGGTCATCCCTCTTTCCACCCAATTTTCCTGATATTTTCATATTGTTCTCAATATTGACAGCAATCCTAAAAGCATCCCTAAGAGTTCTTGGTTCTTTATCCCTCAATAAATATCCCATCTTCCCATCAAATGCATTGAAGTATGTAGTTAGACAAACATTTTCATCTAATCGCATAACTTGGAACAACTTATGCATACCCTTCTGAAATCTCATGTTGAATTCAGCTACAGACTCATTCTGATTTTTCATTATGGTGTTGAATTCATTCAACATGAAACTAGCATTAGGTCTATCACCATACTACTCTTTGAAACATTTCTCAAAAGAGTCCCAAGTATCAATACATCTATCAGGAAGCCTCTTAAACCAATCTCTAGCATCCTCCATTAGAGATTGAACAAATAGTTTCATGACTATATCCTCATGCTCTACCTCATAATCATTAAGCATATTAACAAATAACCTAAGATGCTCTTCACAACTAATAGCATTATTACCAGAAAACTTAGGTACCTTATCTCTAATATCATTTGGAAAAGCATTTGGATAGCTAGGAATTCCATCAAAACTTATTTGCCTATAGCCTTCTAGTTGCATAGGTCTTCTTTGAAAGCTTGAACTAGTGTTAACCCTAGGATCAACATTAGCATCTATATTTATTTGTGCATTTGACTATTGCCTAGGATCTACACCTATCCTAGCAGATGAAGAAGAAAATGAACTAGTAGCATTACTAAGTGGAATAGCAGTAGTCATAGATGGCATACCTAGTTCACTAGTAGATGGGCCAAGAGCATTAGCTGAAGAAGCCCTCAAAAATTGGATCTTCCTTTTCTTTTCTGCAATGGAAGCATCAACCTTAGCTCTCTCTAGTTCTCTTGCAAGGTCCTCATCTTCTTTTCTCCTTCTCTCCATTTTGGTGTCCTTATTTGAATTAGGTGGTGGGATCCCTGGTATTTTCACTGATTTGCTTGCTTGGCCACCCACCACCTTCTGCTTTCCTTTCTCCTTGATGATAACAGCAGGTCTAGTGATCCTATGCCCATCTTTATCTCTAGGAAAAGGGACATAACTTTGCACCTATCTAACCATAGGGCCCTCCCTATCAAATTAATGATCCTGAATCAAGCACTCTTGCTCACTCCTCAAGGCATCAAGATCACCAAAAACATCATGCTATAGAGTTCTAGGAGTAGAAGAAAGCATTTTGTTTCTCTCCTTCATTTCATTTATTTTTCTAAGAAGAGACTGCCTCTCTATCAAAACATTCACCTTTTCAGACTCTCTTTCCTTCTGTAATCTTTTATGTATGGCATCCTACTCTACCAACTATAACCTTAGTATATTCAAGTCATCAGGATCCATCATAATGTCATCAGAACCAGATGACACATCCATATCAAGAAAATTTTGATATGGGAAGTGAACATGCCTATGTCTCATGGGTTCTCTACTAAAATGATCTTCATCAAGATCTAGGTCAACCTCTAAAACCATATCTTTATTTTGTTCATTCTGACCTATAGGAAATGGACCTTTGTCATGAAATGCAGCCTCAGGGGTATCATAGAATCTCTCTTCAGAGTGACCACCATCTAATCTACAAAATTTGTCTTGTGAACCATCCTCACTTGAGGATACATGTGGTACTCTAGCTCTAGCATTTCTTTGTTCTTTCATGGGAGCACTAGTAGACTCACCATTCCTTTTAATCTATTTCTTCTTTTCTTGTCTAGGTAGCTGCTCCAAAGTGACCTCTGGATTCTTTCTAACAAAAGACCTAGTATTTCTCCTCTTATCCATGATTTATCAATATGCAGCACTGGTTCTAACTTTTGAGTCGCCACCCACCTAGATGGGAAATCTTTGAAACACAATAGGAAAACAAGAACACACTTACAACCTTCCTCTCTATATTCTCACCAACAAAATCATTATCTTGTTGATGGCTTGGATGGGCAGGTCAATCTGGTCAATAAGATACTGTAAAATTTTGAAACAATCAGAGATTCTAACAAATAAACTTCCTTTTCATTGTTCTCCCCAGCAGAGTGACCATTTTGTTGGTTGTTCCCTTTGATCCTCAAAACTTGTAGATTTATACTTTGATGGATAACTATAATAAAACTTTGACTCTATCACCACTCCAAAGTCTACAAGGAAGAGGGCCAATTAACAAGGATCAAGGAGATCCTCCTACACTTTGAGCCTCAATGCTCAGGCGGGTGTACCCTTGACTCACTTCTTTAAAGGAGTTTTTAAACAATATACAACTATACCCTTTACTATCTAATTGAAAGGTTTATCATTTAATTATGTGTGTGATTGCTGATGATGGACTACTTCCAAAGAATGGACTAGTGCCTTATCCCAGGGCAGAGAGTCACTTAATAACCTATATCACCCTAAAAATTTAACTCAAGCATATATAGACTCAGAGTAAGTGCTTTGCCTATTACTCCCCTCACTCACATATCAGGACATCAAATCCTTATCTTGCCATGAACTCACTGAACTTACCTTAAAGACTTTAATCCTAACTTTGTTAGGAACTCAAAGATAACCTCAAAATACTCTTTGTTTACCATATGCTAACCCACTTTGTGCAATCAACATATATGAGCTTAAGAGAAAAACAAAAAGACATACACCAATATGAGATTGGAATCCAAAATATTCTCACTAAGACTTGTAGAATCAATACATTACCAAATGACAAAATGCACAAAGGAAACAAACCCTAAATCTAGGCTCTCCCTATTCAAATTTTTACTATCAACAATCTGGGACTAAAACCAAAAGAATTGGAACCCTTGCAAACTCAAAAAGTCTGCCACTTATACCCCCTAGTCATCTTGGAAATTTTCAACAAGCTACGGATGACTATGGTTAAGGCTTCAACCACCCAACCTGCTAGAAACAATCATGAATTTAATTCAGGTTCGGGAAACACATCCAATCTAGGAAAGAGGAAATCTTGAACTGATCCTTAATAATGAAAGTTGTCTCTACAAGTACAAAGGATCATAAAACCAAGCTCAAAAGGATGCCCTACAACATGCCTTGAGCCATAACTGCAATGTACATACTTTGCAAATGAGCACTAGACATCCTGGACCACACTGCAAATGGAAAACCAATCGCTTCTCACCAAATAGGGTCATTTCTACATTAAATTCTATAAAAATGGTACCCTCTATCATTGGAAACACTCAAAAATTTAAATTTGAATCTCAACGGTTATTTCTTTGGTGCCTGTAAAGAAACGATGACTATAATTTAAACCTTTACCAACTTTAAAACGCAGTCATCCGATCAATCTCCCTTTGAAAACTCAGGCCCACCATTAACTCCGCAATGATGATATTCATAACAATTGTTGCATGATCACATAGCCAAAAAGTGGCCCTTGTGAACATGAAACAAGGCCAAAAGACTGCCACCCTGTCACCTGCTGGCTAATCAAAAAAGCCCATGTCACAAAAAACATCAGCCCCACCTATCTGGTGAACTGGCGACTGAAGAACTTTTGCTAGTTCACGAAATACTTTACACCATCACCAAAAAACCTAGTGATCATGTGACCATTGTTTTTTGAATCGCCCAATGAACTAGGGCATCACCAAACATTATGTGAATCAACAACAAGAAGAAAATTTGTCGAGTCACTAAATACTTTGTCACAACTGTCAAAAAGCACTGAGAAATCACACTGGGCCCACTAAGGAAAATCCACAGCCGTCGCAAGATCACAAAGACTCTGACACACCTTATGAGATTATATGTCATTCGTCAATTAACTGATAGGATTAGGACCCACTGACACATCTGAAAACTAGGTCCCACTGACAACAAGCCACTGTGCAAATACACAGATGAATCAAATAGCGCCAACTGTGCATATGTGTCAATGAACCTACCTGCCTTCCTTATGAGAATCAACGGCTGTCACTATATCACTGCATTAAAGGTTGAGAATGTTTCATTAACAGTATAATGACAGCCACAAGATTAAACCAAACTTTAATCTGCTTGAATGCCAAGAAGATCAGTCCCACCATTCCGTGATCACGTGACTATGGAAAACTTAACCCCTAGCTAGGTCACCAGATGCTAAGGGCTTAACCACCAGAAACCAGTGACCAAGAGAAAACTGCAAGTCACCAAGTCGCCAAAAGAAAACTAACCGCCAGGCAGCCAAACACTATGAAGAATAGGGACCCACATGAAGAGGTGGCAAGTGGTTGCATGATCGCATGTCAGAAAAGTCTGACATGTGGCCATGCGACAACCAATTAGGTAAAGCCTTTGAAGACCCAGACCCACCATCCATCTCACTTGCGCAGTTAGGAAATGCCAGCAAATAGGAAACTGCGAGGTTGAAAACACACAGGGTTTCACAATAGTGAAGGATCAAAAACACATAGGGTTTTCGATATTGACACAAAGCAAGCAAGGGATGTGAAAACAAACAGGTTTTCATGCATGGATTTTCAAAAACACTATGGGTTTTCGACACTATGGCAGATTTTAAAGTTTGTTTCCTACAGACCTTAAAGCATGAAAATCTTTCTAGGTTTGTGATTCAGCATGTGCAAATTGGACTAGAGCTTGGTGACAACATGAAGAACACAGGGCAGGACACATCAAGCAAACCTGTAAGGAAAGAGGCCATTTTCAAAAGATTTTTGCTATGAAAGAAAATGGCCTAACAGATTCCAAAGGCATAGCTGAAGAATTAGTAAACTACTTTGATGACATTCTAAATAATAGAGAATCTTCAAATCTGGGATGTCAAGTAGAAATTCTTTAAAATATCCCTGAAGTCATATCTAAACAACATAACCAAATTTTAACTGGAAAATTTACCATGGATGAGATTCATCATGCCTTAATGCTAATGAATCCTGACAAATATCTGGGACCAGATGGCTTCTCAGCTATTTTCTTTCAAAAGTGTTGGCATTTTATTTGAAAGGAGGTTATGGAAGTCTTAGAAGGGGTCAGAAACTCAGGGAAAATACTTAAAGAAGTAAACAACACCTTTTTTTTCTCTCATTCCTAAAAAAGAGAAACCAAATAGTCTTAATGATTTTAGACCAATTGCACTATGTAACACATTGTACAAACTACTTACCAAATCACTGGCCCTTAGACTTCAAAAACTTCTCCCTCTGATCATCAATGAAGAACAGATGGGTTTTGTTCCACGAAAATCCATCTTTGATGGGGTAATCATAGCTCAAGAAGCTATCCACTCAATCCTTAAAAATAAGAACCCAAGCATGCTTATTAAATTAGACATCAAAAAGGCATATGAAAAGGTCAACTAGAGATTTATATGCAAATGCATGGAAGCCTTTGGCTTTGCTAAAAGCTAGATCAACTTAAATTTTGAATGTATTTCCACTCCTATGATTTTGGTGTTAGTGAACGGAACCCCAAAAGGTTTTTTTGGCATTTCCAGAGGACTTATATAGGGTGACCCCATTTCCCCTTTTCTATTCATAATCATGGTGGAAGCTCTAGGTAGGGAAATTTCAAAAGAAAAGGGAAATGGGGCTATCGAAGGCATATCCATTACTAGTAACTTGGACCCCACTACTCATCAACATTTTGTGGATGATACTCTTTTATATGGAGCTAGTAATAGAAAGGAGGCAAAAACCTTCAAGAGGATCTTGAAAGCATATTCAAAGGCTTTAGGACAATAACTTAATCCAGACAAATCAAACATCTTTTTCTTCAATACTGATATTGTAACTGAAAAAAATATTTGCAAGATTCTCAATTTTAATCAAGGTAAGCTCCCTTGTAAATACCTGGGTCTTCCCTTAGTTAAGGACAACAGAGCTACAAATATATGGGATCCCATTATTGACAAAATAAAAAGAAAAATGAGCTCATGGAAGGGGAGATGGATGTCCTCTACTGGTAGAACCACCATGGTGAGGTTAGTTTTGGTAGCTATGCCAACCTATCATTTATCCTATATGCACCCTCCCACAAATAAGAGATCAGAAATCACCAAGCACCTAAGAACATTTTTTTGGCAAGGGAGAAATTAAAATAAGAAAATCCCTTTAATATCATGGGATAAAATATGTAAACCAAAAGAGGAAGGTGGGGTGGGTCTTAAAAACTTAGGGGACCAAGGATGTGCCCTAGGGGCCAAACTACTATGGAGACTCTTTAGAAACCCAGAAGCTAAATGGGAAAAGATACTCATTCACAAATATTTGAAAGACTATTCCTCCATTAACATCTTTAGAGAATCTAATCCTACAAAAGGATCAAGAATATGGGATTTTATGATGAAATGCAAACATATTATTATGGAGAAATTAACTTGGTGCCCAGGGTTGGGGGAAGAGATTTTGTTTTGGGATGACTCATGGGGTGGTTATGAGGTAATATCCAAGAAGTTTAATAACCCTTCAAAAATTAATCTATTGAAGGAAAATATTGGTCTCTTTCTCAAAGACTAAACTACTTTCAATGGAGATAAATGGGTCAAGAAATCCTTTAAAAAATTTGGGATTTCATCTTCTGAGGAAACAACAATCATGGATATTCTCAAGAATAGAAAGATTTTGTTAGACAACTCGAAAGATTCATTAGTATGGGATGGATCTAAGTCAGGAGAATACAACACTAAGGATGGATATAATCTCATTGTAAAAAACTAAAAAAGACCCAAAACCACTTTACCAATCCACCTATGTTGGGGCAAGGATTGTTCACTAAAAGCTGGTTTTGTCACATGGCTAGCAATGAATTATAGACTTTTAACCGCAAGTAGATTTAAGAAACTTGGTTTCTCTAGCCCAAGTAGATGCCCTCTTTTTGAAAAGAGTGAAGAAGATGTTGACCATCTATTCTTGAACTATCCTTTTACAAATCGTTGTTGGGATTGGTTGCTAGGGAACTTGGGATGGTCCTCAGCCTTTCCCCATTCCCTCAAGGCAATGCTGCAAACATGGCCAATCATCAAACAAAGGAGTATATACGCCAAACTTTGGACTATTTTTCCCTCTATTTTAGTTTGGGAAATTTGGAAATAACATAAAAAAAGAATTTTCAAAGAAGAAAAACTAGAATGGAAACAACTATGCAATAAAATAGAAGTTGCAATCATAGAAAATATGAATTATAAAATAGCCAAAATCCTAAAAATGAATCTCAATATGAGTCATTGGGATGGTAAAATGCATGGGAATTGGGTGGGTCTGTCCCTCCCACATTTTATTGGTTCGAATACACAAAATAAGATGTCAAAGAGAGATGAATGGAAATGGAAACCTCTAAAGGATGGTTGGTACAAGTTAAACTTTGATGGTGCATCCAAAGGCAACCTGGGGATAGTAGGCATTGGATGTTGCATTCATAATCAAGATGGAGAATAAATAGCTACAATTGCAGCTCCTATTGGTATTGAAACAAATAATTGGGTGGAACTTTATGCTTTAGTTAAAGGCCTTCCAAAGAGCACCTCCCTGGAATTAAAAGAATTATAAATAGAAGGGATTTGATAATTATCATTAATGAGCTTAGAAAAAGAGCCACTCCAAACTAGAGATTAAAATCCCTTCTTTGCCAAGCATTGACTCTATGTGAATCCTTTCAAGAAGTCTCAATTAATCACATTTATAGAGAAGGTAATAAGAGAGTAGATGAATGAGCTAATTTAGGGGCAGATGGGATTACTCTATCATAAGTATAACTTCTCATCTCAAGCTTCATCTTTAGGTCCTAATAGCCCTTCCTAAAGGTTCAGGAACCCTAGTTTAATTCTAGTTAGGACAATGTCATCTCTTAAAAAATGAGTATAGCATGAATTGAGAGTTCATTAGGGAATAATGCCCTTATCCTAAGACTTTAGTTTGTAATGGATGAAATTCCTTTAAGAAGGTGGCATCAGATCTTATTAAAGTCCAATCCCCAGTGAAGTAGCACACCTACAGTAAAATGAGGTAATGGGAAGGCAAATAGTATCTCCTGCATAGCTTCACTTGGCTTAATGATCTCCTCTTACATTAAGGTGTACACATCAACATTTTAAAAAATAATAATAATATAACCATTATAAAGAAATGTGCCATCCCTCAAGTAAGGTCAAATCTCAATGACAGTTGCAATGCAAGGGTTATTATGTATTTATCCTAGAATAATAGATTCATGTTTTGACATGAGTATAGTAGTGTGGCTATGGCCAGGAGATTTCAATTTTAATTTAAGGAAGCATGGACATGTGGAGTTTTTTAAGTTTGATCATATTTGTGTGTTTTTCTAAAGGAATAGTGCTATCCTCAGTGGCATGTCACAAGCATGGAATCAAGTTTATTTCCTTTAATTCAGGTGATACCATTCAGAGGCATCATTAATCTGAAGACATAAAACCAACTCTAGAGAGAAAGGAAGATTCTATACACAAAGGAGGAGCGGCACTACTGGAGAGAAAGGGCTTTGACATGCTCTTGTCACTCCAAATTTTGATGAAATAAGTGAAGAAACCATTGTTAGCCATAAGAAAGGTGGGTTTAAGTTGGGACTGTTAAGTGCTTCAGAGGAAGTGAAGGAAATAAAAATGAAAATAGGTTGCCCCTGCTGCGGAATAATTCTGGACTACTAATGAATGAGTTCAAGGTCAGTCTAAATTGTATGGTCCCTTTACATGTTATATAGTTAGAAGATTCACTTTATCCTTATTAATATAGTTTTAGTTCCTGTATTCTTATAGTTATAAGCTATGAAGGAGCATATCTTTAGGTTTTACAAGAGGCTTATGTCTTTTGATTAATGTTTATTCATATTACATAGACTTCAAACCTTAGTGGATCTGTTAGGTTCAGTACCATATATCCATACATAAAGTCATATAAACATTTTTTAAGACATATATAATCCAACAATTTAATAGGGAGATTTAAGAGTGCTTAGCTTCTCTTTGATTAATATTCTCTTTGATAAATATTTGTACTATCATTTTTTAATCATCTGGGGTTAATTTTTATTTGTTTCTTTCAGCCATTAGCTTTTTCTTCCATATTCTTCTTTTCCTTTATCTGTCCAGAAAAAATTACTGATAGGATAGCTTAAGGCACATATGGTTCCTTCAGGTCTTTCTTTGTTATTTACATTTTTCCTTAATGTCTATAGGTAGTTTATATTCAAGATTTGTTCATTTTTCAATATTTAGTCATTAGTATTAATTAATTAATTAATTACGATAGATGAAACATGTTTCTTCTTATTTATAAATTAAATTTATTCTCTAAATATAGTATCAGGATAGAAAGATATTCTCTTATTATATTCAAATAATCACATATATTTAGTCATGCGGTTTTACTTCTCCTACCTTAAAAATAGAATGATAGTTCTTTGAGGCATCTCCTAAGTTGACGTCAGTAATATAAATGCATCTATTTACTATGCACCTTTAAGTTTTAAGGACAACTGAAATAAATAATAATATAATAAACTAGCCACTCTGGCTTCCATGGGAATTTCAATTATTTAGGATTCACTTTCCTTTTACTTTCTTTATAAACCTTTATAAATAAAGCATAACATACTATATACTTATTCTGCTCACAATTAACAATTCCCTGGAAATGGCCACCCCATTCAAATTACGAAGCTTACATAGACAAGTAGCCTTTTTATGGGGTAATTTCCTCTAGTAGGATCATAAAGATTATTATGATCAAATTTAGTATTGTAGTTAGAGTCATATCTATGCTACTGGGAAGTGAGTTTAAAGAAAATACCAATAGGTACCATGTTAACACAGATATTCTAGGGATGTTCTTAGCTTTGACCCTTCAGGTAGACCCAGACATTAAAACTATTGGGAGTCTGTGTAGGAGAATCTTTAAAAGGAAATATTTGGTCGATTTTAACAAAGTTCTAAAGAGTATTTGAATATATTTATCTATTTCAAAACCCAAAGATTACGAAAGAAGTGTAGTCAACAATAAATATGTCTCTACCTCTCCTATTCTTGAACTAGAGGACTAGGACAAATATATAGAGGAAACTCCTTCAATAAGAAGGAACCTGGACTTCTTATTTTTCTTTACCCATTTACGCTCACCTCCTGAGGAAATTGGATGAATGACTTTATCTTGGAAGACAGTATTAGGCTAAAATTGGCCCGAGAAGATAAAAGCTCCTCGACATCCTCATGTTCCTTAGACAAAGCCTAAGGAAGACAAGCCCTAAGGAAATCTTGTACTCAATATTTTAAAAGAATGTAAAGCTCTAAATCTGAAATAATATATCATTCTGTGCTTTGTTAAAAAAAATTAATAGGAAATTTATCCTAGATCATTCTTTGTTTAAAATTAGAATTTTTTAATTAATGTTTCTCTTTGGGATGTAGTAGCTTAATCATAAACTAAACATATTTAAACATGTGTTTTTGTTTACATATTTAATTACCACCAAATCACACTCCAAAAACATATCCTTGTTTTGACATGCGTTGTTTATTTATGATTTAGACACTAACCTTTTTTCCAAATTAAGTTTAGTAGATTTCATGATTCTTGACATTATGACAATATAAGTCCTTGGTCAAGTACAAACATTCTAATATTCTAAAGGTAACAAACATCACATTTGGTACATTCATACTCAAACTTCACATACACATACAAAAAAGACTTATATTGTTCATGTTGGAAGGTAATGAACAAGGCAAGGTTAGTTGGTCTAGTAGCTAGATATAATATGAAGCAAATGTGCTTTGAGAAAGACATTTTGTTTATAAATTAATAGTAGGCTAGATAACATGACATAGGATGGCAAGTTTCATTTAAATTAAAAAGGTATTATTTTGATTGATTTTAAGAGGAATTATTTTGATTGATCTTAAGCAGGTAGAGTTACAGATAGCTTCAGTAGGGTTTTGTAATGTTTAAATTTTTTTCTTTTGGGTAGGTGAGTTTCAAAGTATTTTCATTTGGAATGGAAATTGTTAAATTTGATAAACTCTTAAAAAAAATTACCCAAAAGATAGCTCTCTAACCTTAAGGCAAAGATAAGGGCTTTAATATATGAACTCATCAATCATATTGAGGTATTGAGCATGTAAATGAATTTAGAGCTTAAAACTAGATTCAAACTTACATTTTCGTATTGGGTATAATCTTTATGCTATCCTCTGGATCTATAAAGAGAATAGACTAATACTATGAAACTCAAACTAAGGAATGAAGAGGAATCATTGACATTTTTTAGTGCTCTCAAACTTGCGACAAGTTTGGTTTTATTTATACCTATGGATCTAACAAGGAATGAGAATGAAAGGGCTAAAAGGACCCTAAACCACTTACAGAGTTTAGAATTGATTTCATAGTATTTTCATCCTAAGATTAGTTTTTGAGTAGCCTTAATTACATTGATTTAATTCATATTTATGGACATGGGTAATTTTTAAACAAATTTATGACCCGACAGGCATATAGCTTAAATATTTAGATAAAGAAAATATTGTTAAAAATCCTAAGTTCAATTTTATTATTTCCCCTAGTAATCAATCTTATATTTTAAATCCTCTTCGAATTATCCATTAATTTCTATCCACTATGAGGATATTCACCCAATATCACAGGGGATCTTTATATCATTATCTTAACACTAGTAGTTCAACCCTAGTTTATTGATGCATTCAAATAGAAGTAACTTTAATTAGAGATGATTTTCACTATATCAACAGAATATCAACAAAGTATACCTATTTTATTGCATCTAGTATTTTTAATACACTAGTCTATCTCTTCTAATCATTTTGGCTAATATTGAGAACAACTATCTCCCCTTACCTTAGAACTTTAATCATTAAATTTTGAGCTAATGATCTCCCAAAATCTTCACTGCCTAATCCAAATTCCCAAGTAGAAGTACCTAGCTTTCATCAATAATTGGAGTGGCATCACAATACCTTCGTACTCTTCTGAGTTCATTTGTCGAAGTGCCCCAAATTATTATGATTTTTAGGACATCTCATCTCATTTAACACTTGCATGACTTTCTCCAGAACCTTCATAATAGCAGTTAAACCTGAACCAAGCATTTATCCCTAAAACAAATCATCTCTCTGCAAGTAAGTAAGGTATTGGAATTGAGACTAATGTGGTAACTTTCTCTTATGGGAAGTGTTAGATGGCATTTCAAGGGCCAATTCTTCCAAAAAGATGGAATATATCTTACTGGATATCCCTAATGACTATAGAAGGGACCTTGAGAAGAGCCTTGGGGAATTCTACTTTGATAATGCATTTACAATACGGGCTAATGGTCACATCATCAGTTTATTCATATCACTGGCAACCGAGGCCGAATATCCAAAAGAGGAAATTCTCAACGTTACCAATAATATTTTCAACAAGGATATACTGGAAGGACTGGAGGCTTCTTTAAATTGTATAGAATCATAAAATCACATTCAATTCCAAAAATTTATATGCGAATTGAAGAAAACCAAATCCTCGTAATCCCAATTTCTTAGAAACGTCCAATTTTGGTTCACAGAGAGGTAGCTATCTTTGAAACATTTTGGCCAGCTATGAAAAGGAATATGGATTTTTTGATGAAATCCATGCTAGGAAAGCCTATGACTGTGGAATGGTTGATAGAATATTAGACAGCAGAAGGATACAAAATTCTAGAGGACTATTGCGAAGATGAAGCACACAGGATTTTCTTCATTGCACCGACTGTTAAGTGAAATTCCCATGGACGACAAAACTGCAACACAGACGAGGAAGCACTGATAGTGTTCAAAAAGATGAAGGAAGAAGCAGCCTAGATAGGATTAAGGCTAATAGTACTTAGAAATTATAGATAGGAATAGCTAATCTTTATCAAGAAGGATAATCGAAGTATTATGTATAAATTTTTTTGGTTTTATGTAAACCTAGGACACTTGACATACTTTTCTTATAGTTAATACCATATGTACATATATATATATATATAGATTACAATGTATATAAATGAGGCTTTATGATTATAGTTTATGATTTAAAGTTATAAATATTCTTGGACTTGTATGGAATGCCATGAGCCATACTTGCTTTCATTAGTTTGCAATTAACAATTAATTTAAATCTAGACACATACTTCTTCGCAAACTAGATCTTTAATGTATGTGCTAGCTAAAATAGGCATCCTATGGAACTAAAATGCTCTGATTAACATAGGTTATGTGTCACAAACATGGCTATTTGTCAATATGTTCCTTTCAATAATAAGACAAATGGTAGGGTATTTTCAGGAATCCTTTCTTTAGCTTCCTTTTATAATATTTTCATTCCTTTTAGTTATGTAGGCTTCGAGTTAGCTGCAGGCAAGATTTCCATGGCAATCTCTAATCTTGAAGTCAGTATATATTGGATATACATTGACTTCAGATTAGAAATTACCATGCAAATTTTGTCTTGTCCAGTTTTTTTTTTTTTTTTAAAATCTCTTTCAGGGACTCTGTTTCTGTGAAGCATTATGGGGAGATCATTCAAGCAATTTAAATTTAGCCTCAATATTTTCTTCTTATTTTCCATTGAGCTTAATGAATGTTTTAGCATTTGTTATCTTAGTTTTAACCCTTCCATTTCCTATTTTAGAATTGTCTAAACTTTTCTCTTAAACCAAAACAAATTCTTAAGATAGGTGAATACTTTCCCCTTTTTCCTTATTTGTTACTTTATTCATTATTACAAGTTATTTTTGTGCTAGCTTTTAGAGGGTGAGCATTGCTTAAATTAGGATAGTTCATGATACTTTAGGGTTGAGCTGAGCCTAATTAATGTTATAAGTTTCCTTTCCATTCGACAATCTGGTTTGTAGATAGTGTAAGCTATTAAGCAAAGACAATAGTCTTAGTTTTAATGTGTAAATTTCCTTTCTCAGATATTCTGATCCTATTTTCATAGGGACAAGTATATGATAGTTTATTCCAGCACAGTAATGCATCTTTTCTATTAATTTGGGTTTCTTATCTCCACAGGAATGATCTCACAACTTACGGTCTGAATTACAATTCATAGATATAGATTTCAATTCTCTCATATGGTCTACTATTATTTCTTCTTCAATTTTTAATTTCAAAACCTTTCTTCAAATCTAGATAGCTTTGATTTAAGTAGATTCAATCAGAGGATCTTGATATCAGTTTTCATATATATATATATATATATATATACATATATATATATATATATATACATATATATGTATATATATATGTATATGTATATATATATGTATATATATTATATATATATATATATGTATATATATATGTATATATATATGTATATATATGTATATATATATGTATATATATATATGTATGTATATATATATGTATATATATATATATATATGTATATATATATATATATATATATGTATATATATACATATATATATATATACATATATATATATATATATATATAGATACATATATATATGTATGTATATATATATATATATATATATATATATATATATATATATATATGTATATATATATATATATATATATATATATATATATATATGTATATATATATATATATATATATTTATGTGTGTGTGTAGGAATAGGCAAATATATATATAGTTAAACATTTATATTTATATAGGGATATATACAAAATTATTTTTTATATACATACATACATACATACATACATAGATATATATAAAAATATAGACATACATATATA